>JAFIRS010002222.1:0-239140 GCA_018342105.1 Gonioctena quinquepunctata | reverse complement strand
TGATGATAAATGATGATGATGATGATGAATGATGATGATGATGATGATGATGATGATGATGATGATGATGATGATGATGATGATGATGATGATGGATGATGATGATGATGATGATGATGATGATGATGATGATGATGATGATGATGATGATGATGATGATGATGATGATGATGATGATGATGATGATGATGATGATGATGATGATGATGATGATGATGATGATGATGATGATGATGATGATGATGATGATGATGATGATGATGATGATGATGATGATGATGATGGATGATGATGATGATGATGATGATGATGATGATGATGATGATGATGATGATGATGATGATGATGATGATGATGATGATGATGATGATGATGATGATGATGATGATGATGATGATGATGATGATGATGATGATGATGATGATGATGATGATGATGATGATGATGATGATGATGATGATGATGATGATGATGATGATGATGATGATGATGATGATGATGATGATGATGATGATGATGATGATGATGATGATGATGATGATGATGATGATGATGATGATGATGATGATGATGATGATGATGATGATGATGATGATGATGATGATGATGATGATGATGATGATGATGATGATGATGATGATGATGATGATGATGATGATGATGATGATGATGATGATGATGATGATGATGATGATGATGATGATGATGATGATGATGATGATGATGATGATGATGATGATGATGATGATGATGATGATGATGATGATGATGATGATGATGATGATGATGATGATGATGATGATGATGATGATGATGATGATGATGATGTTGTCGCAAAGGAATTTTTTTTAATCCTATTTTGTACATAGTTTTATATAATTTAGGTAAAAATCTTATTGAAACTATCATTGGTTCCATTAGTAGTGTTTTATATTACTTTAGTTTCAACATTATATTTTGAAATTCGATCATAAAAAAACTTTAGTAGATATTTTGTGTTTTATCGATAATGGTATCCTATGGAAGATATATGTTGCCAGAGAAGCTGTCAACAAAAATTTGGCAGCGTGGCAACCGCGATTTTATCCATTAATTTTTCAGTTGTTTTTATTATTGTTAATTAAACTCCGCAGTCTCGGTCATACTCCTACCATATAATTCATGAAAAGATGCTGAATTGAAGCTAACTTTGATAAAATATCCACTGTTTCACATTACTTTGATATTGAAATAAATGTATTATTTCATCAAAAAAAATTTTGGTAAAACATTTTGAGATTAGGAAACAATTAGGAAAAGTATGTGGTTATGAAACTGCGTTTTGAAGAAAATAGTATTCTATGGAAGAAATATGTTGCAAGCAAAGCTACCAACAAAAATGTGGCGACGTAGCCGCCGCGAATTTTTCCTTCGTATGTTGTTTTTCAGTCATAGTTCTATATAATCCGGGAAAAAATCCATGATGGTATTTCATGGAATCAATTGGGTAGAATGAACGTAGTGATTGGCAAATCAAGAATGACGTGGTACGAAGTGTATGTCGAAGAATTGTGGTATCTAATATTATTCGATTTCATTAGTTTTTACTCATATTTCCTGAAGATAACCAAAGGAAATCATTTTATCGCCGCCTAACCGTTCGATTTCCTGTTTTTTTTGTCAGAGATATCTCCTGTACCAATAAATCCACAAAAAAAATTGTCAAAGTGTTTAGCAGAAACTGTCAAATTGTATTGTTTTTTTCAACTTCCTTTCTATTTCGGGTCATTCCATAATCAGCTGAGAATTTGGGATATTTTTCTTTGTTTACATATTTCTCAACTATTTGTAGAAAAAATCAAGAAATAATGTTGAGAACCAATGATTTCACTGTAACAAACTCTTTCGGTTTTTTCTATGTTTCTCTAAAAATCTGTATTACCTTCAAAACTTTTTTTAATTATATGTCCAGTACTATTAATTTCAGAAAAACACCAAAGCGGTTTTTTGTGGATTTAATCAAGAGGAGTTATTTAACTACAATAAGAAAAAAAAACATAGTTATCAAGGAATTTTGAATTTACTTCAGTTTGGTTAGTTGTTTAGTCATATGGTAATAATTAATTACGAGAAAAAAGTTTTATAGACTATGTCAAAGTTGATTCCTTATTGATAATTTGATTTTATCTTTGGGAATTTTTTCCTTTCTCTATGATTTTGGTCATATCTCCTGAACTAATAAAGGACCTCGCACCGCATCAATGGAAAATTGGCTTTCGGTGAATTACCTCCAATTTTTTATATATTGCTGAACTCGTGATAGTAATCAAATGTCCCCACAGCACCACCGGTCTGAATTCAACTGCTTAGATTATATAGGGTGCTAAAGACAACTTTTCCAAAATTTGCAATGGCAATTGTGAAGAGACTTTTTCAAATAAATAAACCAAATCGAGTGAGCATCGGTTGTTCATACGGCCGATTTGAATACACTATAGAGAACAATGATTTCTGCTTGTACTGACGATATAAAGGGTGAATCCAAAGATAGCAAATTTTTCAGTGATTTCCAAAAATTGGGCGGTGGAATTTCATTCATTTTCAGATATTTTTTATGATACCAATATCAATTGCGATTGATGATAGTAGCATCTCCTGAATTGAAGTGACATATTTATTATGTATTTCTTATGAAACTGCACCAGTCCTGCTTATTGATATATCCAACTGCCTGAAATTCCAGAAAATTCGGTTACAAACTCGATCGTTCACGGTGAAAGTTCACTCTGCAGATACCTGAAATATGTTCGACACACATCTGTAGAAAGATTTTGAACAATTTTCTCTGGAATATTTTGAATGATTTGTATAAACTTAAATAAATATATATATATATATATATATATATATATATATATATATGTATAAACTACGAGTAGTAGAACGACTCGAGTGAAGGTTAAAGAATCTCGATAAATATCAGAAAATAAAACAAAATCATTGAATAACAATATTAGCTAACCGAATATGCCCATATTTCATTACAAATAATAGTTCATACCCTATATAGAGTATATCACATTCACGTGACAACAATCAAATTCAATATTCCTGGAAGATTTCTAGATTCTAGATATATGTTGCATATAAAACTTTAGAATAAACCACAATCGACTTGCCACAAATGACTAGCAAAACTACCAATTCCCAAAACATACTCGTGACACGAATTCAGGCGTCAATTGGTGAAATATTGATTGGTTATTGGAACTTCCTATATATGGAAAGGAATACCTACATATTTAGTAGCCTGCTGTAAACCATTTGTGGCCAATATAATCTCATATAAATGCTTTCTTCGTTACGAAAAAATATGGACTCACACATTCTATTTGTAAGCCTATGCCATAGAATTTTCACTCTAAGAATGATTATTCCGACACTAAGTTCATTTGAAAAGTACCCATACTTGGAGATGGACTAGCTGCAACTTGACTTTGGTCAGAATGGCTTTGGTTTGGAATGACATATAGCAACCATATCCATTAGTTCAACAAATACTGAATTGTCATTTTGCAATCATTACATATGTTAAGTTCCATTGAAATCATATCAATTGTTTTAAAAATGGCTAGTTGTCACCGATTGAATTGTTTTACGTGTGATGTTATATTCAATACACAAAATATGGCCCGACTCGATGAAGAACCAAATGAATTGGAACGAGAAATTGCCATTGAAAGAAGCGAAGGGGACTTCCACATGTCGCAGAAATTGATGGTAATATAATCTGTTTGACATGCAACCAATCAATTATTCAAGAGATTCATCACCTTCAAGAAGATCCAGAATGTTTGAGATTGAATATTTCAACACAATCCTCAAGGCACACGTGTCTCATTTGCAACGGTGTAGCTGATCCTCGAAGGCTCACAATAGAAAATACTTGTTCCTGTAGAATTCATCTTGATGATCTTGGGTTTTCATTTCCCATCCAACAGATAGGCTTAAGATATATCAATACACATTACTCCCTGAATGGTCAGGAACTTCAATCATTTTCAAACGAACTCAGAACTGCCACTGAGCGTGAATTGGATTACGTAGAAGAGAATAGTTTTTCTGATGAAGAATTCAAATCCATTGCTCCGCTCACAAAAGAACAGATTGGTGACTTGTATAATCATTGTGTATCTGTACCAAGAAAAGATAGAGGTGAGAGACATATTTCTGAAAAAGATTTACTGGCATTCTTATGCAAACACCGACAAGGTATTTCTGATGAATTTTTAACTATCATATTCAATTATTCAAGCCGCCAGGCAACAAGTTCAGTGCGAGAATCTTCAATGACTCGTTTTGTACCCGATAATATAGAATTTATCGCAATAGCAACAGAACAATTCATAGAACGACATATTTGTGTTTTTGCGAATCAATTTTCCAATCAACAACCCATTAAACAAAAGCAATAGTTTATATAGATGGTACTTATTTGTACATCGACAAAAATTGCAACTTCCGGGTATTACGACAATCATATTCTCATCACAAAGGAAGACATTGAATCAAACCAGTCCTAATTGTGGGTACTGATGGTTACATTTGGAATATTCAAGGATCATATCCCGCAGATTCGGGAAAAAATTATACACGCATACTGCAGAATGAATTGAGTATAGATGTCAACCAAATGAAAAGGTGTTTTCACCAAGGTGATATTTTTATTGTAGATAGGAGCTACTGAGATGCTCTTCCTTTTCTTCAGAATATAGGCATTCATTGTGAAATGCCTTCATTCCTACCCCGACGACAAAGACAACTACTAACTGACGAAGCCAACAAGTCCAGAATCATAACAAAAACTAGATGAATAGTTGAGGCCCGGAGTGGTCATTTGAAGACAATGTTAAAAAAATTTCATAACAAAATTGATACACATATTAAAAATATAAAATGTTTCTTGCAAATAGAAGAAACGATAATCAATAAGTACCGTCCGCCTATCCGAATGAGAGATGCCAGCCTAGAATTAGCCAATATAATGTTGGAAAAGGCTTATAGAGTCAACGTAGTTCAAGCCAGAGTTGAAGCAGAAAACCCAAATATGAGACGTGGTCAGTGGACATTACTCACATAGGATAGTTTCAATGATTTCCCAAGATAAGATTTACAATTGATACAAGTTATAACTGTTGGTATATACCAAGTAGAATTGGCAGTATCGTATATACAAGATACTGTATATCATCATGATGAAGATGAATTTCAAATGGATGCAAATACGAATGAGTGTGGATTTTTACGAATAAGAGTTCATTCAAGATTCCGTTATGCCACCAAATATCAATTATTCATTGCATTCAAAGCAAATGTAGAGGATATTGAACAAATCAATAGTGATGACGATGTTATATTTGGATATTATTACACTTGTAAAACTGGAGCCAGACCCTTGGATAGTGGGCCTCTGTGGCCATTGTTATCTGGTACCTTGGCTACGCACGTCATGAACAGTATATAAGGTATCCATCAAATGCCCTTCTCATCCATTTCGAAGATGCTGAAAATACAGAGGGATAAGTTAATCAGGTGTTCTGACTCTATCATCCTTTTCTGTACGTTATTCATGTCATCATTCGTTTCAGTTCATTGGTACCCTGTTATATATTGATTTTCCGTTCAAAGAATTCTACAGTTTTGATATTGAAGTAGGTAATATGATACATGATCAATCAAGATCAATTGACAGTTGTCTGGCGGTGAGCCCAAGGTTTCCAACAGGATGTTATCTGAACACTGAAACTTGAATAATTCTGGATTTCCTGTCGTTCTTCAATAGCAATCTATACATTCCATATAGGTACGTCTTTTCAATGGAATATGAGCATATTTCGTTCCCTATTTGTTGTGAATCGATGTTTCTGTTCTAGTTATTTGCAATATTTCTCGAGATTCTTCTACCATCATTTGAGTTGTTCTACTAATCGCAGTACATAAAGTTTTATTTCCTAATAATATTGTTCAAAATCTTTCGGCAGATGTATGTCGAACAGAATGTATTTCTGAAAATGCTTCAATGACATCAATGTCAATCATAACTACTCCAAGGAAATTATCAGTGAAGGACACTCTGTATATTTTATATATCTGCAGAGTGAAGTTCCACCGTGAACGATCGAGTTTGTAACCGACATCTCCGGAATTTCGGGCATTTGGAAATATCAATAAGCAGGACTGGTGCAGTTCCATGAGAAATACAAAATAGATATGTCAGTTTAATTCAGGAGATGCATCATCAATCGCAATTGATATTGGTATCCTACAAAATATCTGCAGGAATTATTGTTCCCTATAGTGTATTCAAATCGGCCGTATGAGCAATCGATGCATACTCGATTTGGTTTATGTATTCGAAAAAGTATCTTCACAATGGCCACTTGAAACTTTGGAAAAGTTATCTTAGCCCCCTATATAATCTAAACTGTTGAATTTAGAGCGGTGGCGCAATGGAGACATTTGATCAGCATCACGAGTTCTGCAATATATGAAAAATTCGAGAAAATTCACCGGAAATCAATTTTTCATTGATGCGGTGCGAGGTCCTTTGGCTGAACCATTCATCAATTCTTTATGTTAACAAAAAAATATATTTCCTGGTTTATCGAATTCACAGAAAAAATATGCTTTTTTTGTAGAAAAAGTTACAGAAAATAACTCTTATTGCTTGATATGTTATGAGTTTGTCAATCATTTTAAAATTCCAATATTTTGATGTCAATTTGTTTTTCCATTTTCCGATGGATGTAGGAGAAAAAAATGAAATTATATTATTTTTGTCATCCAGAATCATATATTGAATTATTCAGATTTAGTCGATTGGTTCGGGAGATATCTCATTTCGAACCGAAATGTGTCAGAAAATCGCGATCAATTTATTGAAATTGAAAAGGAACCGTTTTTTGCCGCTAATGAACTTTTTTGCTGAAATTGAAATCGGTCGAGTCATTTTTGCGATCTGTAATGTGTACACCATAAATGACGGAAAAAAAAATTAAAAAACCCGAAAAAACCACCTTAGAGTTTTTCGACTTTCTTTCTATTTTCATGACATTATTAGTTGTTCATGATGGGGTTATAGTTAGTATATAGAATGGTCTTTACTCTTTTGCGAAATATGTATATATATGAACTTAGGAAAACAAAATCATGTTTCAGGTAAGTAACACAGCATATATGGGAAAAACTATGCATTACTATTAGTATCGATACCTTATATTTTGCATTGATTTGAACGTGATGAAATGGGACCATCATACCATCATGAAAAATAATGCAAGTTAGGTTCAGACTCAAACTATTGAAATATTTACTACGTGTCATAATATGTCAGGTGAAAATATTCACTTGGTCAACATATAATCGAGATCAAATCTAAAGTATACGACTGGTAATCTTTACGACATCAGACATGAAAATCTTATTCCAAAATATTGGTATTGAGAAAACAATACATTTATAGTTTATTTTTACTCTATGAGTCCAGTGATATAACCACGTACATACAAAACTGTCGAACGTGTGACAAATATATGCCCAATAATTACAAAGGTCCTTCATTTTCTCATACTCTATACACGATTCATTCAACATTTTGGACTTCCGTCCAGAATCATTTGTAGTTCTCTGCTATCACTTTCTTTAAATCAGATTACTTCATTACCATTGAATTATGATATATTTGTTGCGTTATCTGTGCAATGCGAAACACTTCCACATAATTCGGATATCCACAAACACCAGATAATTGCTGATAAACTTCCATTAATTTCCTGTGAATGTAGGAAATGTCATTAACCGAAAGTTATAAATAACTCATTCACCACATAAATACCAGAAGAGGTGTGGCTGAAAAACCAGTAAAGAATTGCGAAAAATACAACGATAAGAATAATTATAAAGCGTTTTGGAATACAATATACACCACCAATCAACTCAAATACATCACCACCACTAGTGTTGGAAAATATAAGCTTCACCAAATTCACAGAGAAATTGCAAGCTAAAATACAGAAACATATTCATAAAACCATACAAGAACAAAAATAGTTCAAGGCATAAACACACTCTACCACCTATAAAGTATGATAAAGGGAATGAAGTGGAAATGAAAATGAGAAAAGTATCGGTAGAGAGCAACTATACTTGATGAAGTAATGGATTCTAGCTGTTTTGGGTCCACAAACAATCCAACAATAGAAATCACCACCAGATTTTAATTTTGACCTCATGTTCTAATCTACAAGCACACTCGTTAAGGATTCCAGTTCACCTTCTCAAAAAATTATGGTTGAGGTGTCATTCGATTGATACATTTTTTTGTTGCTGAAACTGAATATTAAGGAACATTTTTTCAAGTCATTGTTTTTAATGCTCTTTCTAATCCTGGAAAAATAAAGTTTTTTATTTCTTATAGCTTTATTCAATACACAATTTGTTATAAACGAATTAGTATCCGTACTTCAGTTTCAGAAAAACATTTTTTCAAATTTGTGATATAATTTCAATTTTTTTTTTCGTTATCTATCATTGCAGTGCAAATAACTTGTGAACTGTTATCAATATGACAAGAAAACGTTGAGTCTTTTTTCACCCATTAACTAAATAATAGATAAATTGAGCTTCAAAAAAGGCAATCTTGAAAACATGAGAATATTCAAAATTGTATATGAAATTGATGTTAGTTTCTCAATAAGTCATACATGATTATTTTGTAATATCTGAAAAAAAAATTAAATGAATAAATAAAATAATTTTTTCCCTTATAGGTACTAATTTTTAGCGAAAAATGGCAATGAAATATGTATTTTTAAACAATTGTTTTTCTTTGAGAAACAATTTTTATTAGAGTTGAATTCTTAAAAATATTTTTTTGATAATGTCATAACAATGTGTTTATTTTTCACATTTTTTTAAATTGCAGTAAACGAATTGTTTATATGATTTTCATTGATTATATAATAAAACAATCGAATCAATTAAAAAAAAATTATAGCTCTAATTGGTTTTATTATTTTTCAATCCCTCAAAATGTTAATGAAAAAGAGAAAAATCAAAATGTAAATTTTTGATAATTGGGGATCCCTTTCAAACCCTTTAAAAATGGATTACAAAACTGGAAAGTATATCAGGTTTTCAATTTGAAAATTAAACAGGTGTTTATGATGATTCACACTTTGTAAAAAGTACTTAATTAACAAAAGAATAAGTAATTGAGAAATTTAGGAGTTTTTTGACGGATTATTTTTCTTTCATGTAGCTAGATGACACTTGAATTTTTTCCTTCTTTAAAATTCATATTTAATGAGTTAAGCAATTTTGTTTCTGTAAATATGAGGAATCATGCCGAGCGCACGGTAGCTGCATCTTCCGTTTTAAGCACTATTTTCACCCTAAATTGAAATTATAAATATTTGTGGTAGAGTTCCAAGAGTCGGGACTTCTTTAAATTGAATTTTCTGTTCTTTGAGGATATCATTTTGAAATTTGCGATAACTGTAATTGAGATATACGTGAAAAACGAAGTACCTAGTCTTTTTACTAAATTGTTTTTAACTTTTGCAATTTTCTCGAAGGCCACTTGAATGTATTTTAAAAGTTTCCAGATGCCATTCCAAGTCGAAGGACAACTCAATCATTATTTTCGGAGAAAGCGAACTGGAATTCGCAACAAGTATGCTTGTATACTAGACTATTATATCCAACCAAAATGACAATCCTCACTATTTCATGAATATATCCCGTACAACAATAGATGCCTCTACTGACACTCCGAAACCCAAAGAGTTACTTTTGAAAATACCCAACAGTTGAAATAATTTTTGATATAATTGGATATGAAGTTGCTGGAAAATTCAACGTTTATTAAGCAACCAATATATCAAAGTCATAATACTGAGAGTGCGCTTCCCCTTTTGAGAAATACTGGGAGTTCTCTCTCCCCTTTGAGAAATGAATCTAACAATGGAAGATCTAATTCTCCTACAGAACCATTATATTTTCGGTCTTCATTTCTGAAATAATCCGAAATATATATTGTATATTTTTGTCAAATATTTCCACTTTCCAATAACTGTCTTCAAACAGTTCAGTCGCAAACTCTGACTTTTACGAAAAACATTATTTTTCCATGAGTTTCGAAATCTATTGAAATTTTATATACGGCAACCCTATTTCAACGATAGTGACTATTAATTGAAAAAAATTATGTTAGTCATTGAAAGTACACAGTTTCTTTCTGTTATTATCTGAAATATTAATATTTTTAATTTTTCTTTTCAACCCTCCTAACTTAGAAACCAAGCAGTTTTAGTTGGAACTTCAAATTTGTATGTATGTTTGTTCAAATATTGCAAGTGGATTTTGACCCACTTCTAGTTGTCCGATTGAGGTAAAATTTGGCAGGTGTTCATAATTTCGGTGACAATAGGATAGAGAAAAAAACAAAATGACAGCTCCAATATGGCGGACGAGTTTTGTGATTAAGGCCCAATTTCAGTCAAAATTGGTATGTGAGTTTTTTGGGGTCGAAGATTATAAATTTTTTTCATGAATGACTGAAAAGAATTGAATAAAAATATTTAAAAAAAAATCAGACAAGCTTTCATTCAAATGCAATGAAAAGGAAAAAATAATTTCTTTAATTGTTTGACATGGTTATTTTGTGAGTAGCAGATTCAAAATCTTGTCGCAAATATAAAATAGATATTTTTGCGTGGAAAGATTTTGAATCTCCTTCATTCACAGAATAACCTAGATCAAACAATGAGGGGAATCATTTTTCTCATTGTATTCGTATGAAAGCTTGTCTTACAATGGTGTTTAATTATTTTTGAAATAACTCCTAGGATTTTATCTCTCCATCTGAATTATCTCCAAGTAGTTAGGAAAAACCAATTGATTTATTCAAATTCGGATAATTATTCTGATAGACAGAGTCCAAAAATGATAAGGTTCATGGAATTTCAATGAGTGAAAGTGACCGACAGTTGGTGCTATAAACACAAGCGGACCCAACGGACCTGGTGAGGTGAGGACGGGCAGGTGAAAATGAAAATTGGGGGCAATATAGATGACAGACAACCATGATAACATTCCGGGTGAAATAAAATGATCAACTTCCCGTCTGTGCTTCTGCATATTTCTTTATCAGAGATGAAGGAAGGAGTATGCAAAATACCAGACAAACTAAATATCGCTGGGGGCGAAGCAGGATTTTTGGACATCGTATTATAAAATTATCGAGTTAATATCCGTGCATTTGCGTTTGAAGGATTCCTTTTTTAAATTACTTATACGCGCGAAAAGAAAAAGGTTACTAAAATCTTGAGAAAATACGTATCAAATTCAATTTGTATATAATATAAACTTCAAAACATGAATAGGGTTCATTTTTGTTTTCATTTCATCCATGGTCTTCTAGATCAAGATCACTACATACATTTTCCTGTGCATTTTGTCCACCTAGAATTCGTGTTTTTTCCTATTTTCCTATGTGTTGTTTCATCTTGCTTATGCCGGAAGGCTTTGTCTGCTTTTCGTTATCCCGTTATCATGGAATCCCATTATCTATCTCGTTTGGGTGGCATAATTGATTTGACAGCGTCAATTATCCTATGTGCCACTATTACAAATTCACTTATCTCTTTTCGCCCTTTACGGAAGGGATTTTCAAATAAGGTCAAACACATTTCATTTATTTGTAGCAGAGAGCAAAAACATCAATTCTCATGACCCTAATTTAAGTACTAACGGAAGCCACATAAAAATGTCCACCCCCATTTTAGTCTTGTTCTTTTTTGTTATTTTCTCTTCGAAACTTGAGAATTTGTTTTTGAAATCATCTTCGACAGATTCGAGGAGTGTTTTGAGGTTTCCCAAATCGCCCATGTGAAAAGTACAATTGTTGCATATAATTTTCACTGCCTTTGATTTGGTACTAGTCAATTGCACCTCATCACTATTGAGATGAATGTCGAGATAATATTGAGATGAATGTCGGCATAATATCCATCACACTGTATAGCTGATCCTTGTCTGATGGCGTCATTGCAATCAGGAGACCTGCTGCTCATTTCAAACTACCTCGATAAGATTTTAAAAACGACGGAGAAAAAGAAACACACTAGAGATTTATACAAAAAAACTACTTTACACATAAAGTTATTCAAGATCACCACATACATTTTCCTGAGCATTTTGTGATAAATTTACCATGAACTAGCTGGTACCCGCGAACTCGTCCGCCTAGGAATTGTGTTTTTCATGTTTTTCTATGTGCTGTTCCATCTAGCAGGAATGATTTGTCCGCTTTCCGTTATCCTGGTATTCCATTATACCGTTGTAACGTAATCCCGTATTCCAGTACCCCGTTATCCCGTTAATCGGTTATCACGTTTCCCGTTATCCCGATATCTCGTTTGGGTGGCATTTGATTTGACAGCGAAAGTTTTGCTTTGTGAGACTATCACAAATTCACTTACCCCTTTTCACCCTTGAGGGAAGAGATTTTCAAATAAGTTCAAACACTTATTTCTTTATTGGTAACAAAGACCTCAAATACTATTTTTTATGACCTTAACTGAAAAATTAATGGAACTCTTATACAAACGTTCACACATTTCACCCCTTTAGGGGTTGAAATTGTGGAATCAAATTTGTTTATTTGTTACAAATACTTCAAATACCAATTATCATGAACCCAACCTAAAAACTAATGGAACCCGTATACAAATGTTCACTCCTCATTTCACCCCTTTGAGGGTTGTATATATACAAACACTGACTTCTGATACCAATTTATATTTCTCTAACTTAAAAGCTTACAGAACCCCGATACGAACTTACGATCTCCCATTACATTTCACCCCTTTAGGGGTTACATTTCCAGAAACACACAAAACACGTATTTCTTCATTTGCAACAAAGACCACAAATATCAATTTTTATAACCCCAACTCTTGAAAACACACGGTACTCCTATAAAAACTTTCAACCCCCATTCTATCCCGTTTGGAGTTGAATTTCAAAAAACCCTGAAATACGTGTTCCTTTATTTGAAAGAGAAGCCCACATACCAATTTACTTTACTCTAACTAATAATAATAATAATACATTTATTTTTCGACAGGTATACACCCAATAATAAAAAGAAAAAAAAGGTAGGTAATAACTATATGTTTAACTAAAAACATATCTGAATTGTGGTTCTGTTTATAGATTGACAGAATCGTCTTAGTATCATAAACACTGATATCACAAGAGGTACAATAATTGGTATTGAAGATCGTACATGATGAGTGAAATGGTGATGTGAGGAGTACATTGGTGCGAGAGATTGTGTTATAAAAGGTAACTTCTTGACGGGAAGCTAATCTAGGAATTTGAAAATCTATCTTACTCAGCAATCAATTTTATTGACCATTATTTTATGAAAAGTGGTTGAGGCTACACAATTACGCCTTTTAACGATTAGCGATTCGAAAATCAACAATAGTAAGATACAAAACGCCTGTAAAAAATTCGGAGTTGGATTGAAGTTATTTGCTGCAAACATTGGAGCGAGTTGAAATATTCTGTTTTGGGAATCCTCGATAACAAAGGTATTTTGTTGGACCCATCCTGGATACGCCGAAGATATCAATGAAAAACTTTCGGGTGGAATAGACGTCTAGAAATTAGGTCTCTAACAAATATACTCCGAGGAAATCAATGAAAAACTCTCGTGTTTCTAGAAATTGGGACTCTAACAAATATTGATAACTGGCATTTTGTATCCCGCAAACTTGCTTTGACGAGGATGTTCTCCAAGACAATTGTTGGAGTCCAGATGGTGAGAGGGGCTAAGTTGGCTGTCAAAACCAGAAAATGAGTGGCCTTTTAGGGAATATGATGTGAATAAGGATACTGTTCTTAACGAGAGAAAAAAATCTGTTACATCTTCCTTCCTGAATACCCAAGGAGACAATGCTTGGTACAATCAATATTTTTCGAAATATATGCAAACAGTGAATATCTTTGGATGGTTCAGAAGATTTTGTTATAAATGTCGAAGTGTGTACAAAATCGAAGGCTCCAAACTAACATTAGGGTAAATACAAGAGGCTCAAGAATTACTGATAGGATTGATTCAACGGGAAGCTTTCTCTGGTATCTACCAAAAGAGTATTTTCTTATTACAACCCTAACACGAGGACAGATATAGCATTTTCGAACTGAAATCGAAGATTGTTGAACGAAATGACTTCCAAAATTTTCGATAACCTATTATTTTACCATCAGATCACCCTGTTTTTGCCAGAATTATTTATGACTGTCATATTCAAAACTGTCACGTTGGCACTCAAGGTTTGTTGAGTATGATGCAAGAGAAGTTTTGTATTATACGAGGAAAAAATCCATTAAAACTGTTATTTCAAAATGTGTTATAAACCCAGGAGCCATGTGAAGAACTTTGATATAACCCCAGTGCCTTCACCTGATAACTGATTCAGGAACGCGGCTGTCTTCAAAATCATCGGAGTCGATTTAGCGGGTCCGCTTTCTATACGGACTAAATAAAAGGTGTGGAAAGTCATTTTCAGTTGTGCAGCTTATAGAGCAGTGCTTTTGGAACTTGTATTGTGTTTGTCAACAGACAGTTTTCTACAAGGATTCCGAAAATTCATCAGGAGAAGAAGGAGACTGTCTGTAGTCTACAGTAACAATGGCAAGAACTTTTCGGGTGATGAAAATACATTCGAAAACATCAACTTCAACAAAATATCTCAGTACAGTGAAGTGGAAATAATTTCGTGGAAATTCAACTCCCGACCTCTGCTTGGTGGGGCGGTTGGTGGAAGAGGCTGATTCGACTACTGAAACAACTTCTTCGGAAAACCCTGGGAAAAGTATTATTTGACTTTTGACCTTTGACCTTTGACATTTGACCTTTGACCTTTGACCTTTGACCTTTGACCTTTGACCTTTGACCTTTGACCTTTGACCTTTGACCTTTGACCTTTGACCTTTGACCTTTGGCCTTTGACCTTAGACCTTTGACCATCAATGGTTTCATGTGAATGCAAAGCCGTTATGAATTCACGACCGCTCATCTATTTGTCAGAAAACAGTCAAGATTCGATTGCCTTGACGCCTTCGATGTGTCTCCAGGCAATAGAACAAATTGGTGTTCCTGATATCGACAGAATTGATATTTGAACATTCACGATGAAGATCCAAATTGAAAGGAGACTCGAAAAAGCGATTTCAAAAATAATATATCAGTCAGTTGATAATGCGCCAAATGAAATGTCAATCGGCTGATGTGGATGTTGGAGATGTAGTTTTGATTGGAAATGATATATAAAAACGTCCCGATTGGCCTCTAGCATTGGTTGAAGAAGTGTTTCCTGGTAAAGAGTGGTTAGTTTGAAAAATGTCTCTTTCTGGAAGATGAGTCAAATCTCCGGCCAGGCTGATTTTATGAATACGTGTAAAATTTCGTGACACATTCGGTGATGGGATGTTGCAGTTGCAGCTCATCATAATGTTTTTGGTTTTCGTATTTTTTATATCCTAGTTGTTTCTGATAATGAGAAACAGAGAATGATAATATATATATACAGTGTGACCCATTTAAAATGGAACCACCCCTGTAGAATACGCATGTTTCAATCAATCTCGAAAAACTGTATTTTGACACAAATTTTCATAACTTTAGTTTCATTTCCAAGGCACCTTATGGATTTTTTTCATTATCAAAAACGGCAAAAGTTTATTAGGCCATAAAAATTTCATAAAAAAAAATATTGGTTAACAACGAAGTTACAACAACTTTAATTTTGGAAACAAAATATTTGATTATAATTTTGGAACGAAGTTCCTTATCGCGCGTTGCGAAAGGGGGCTAGACGGCATAAATTAAGACCAAAAGTTGTAACGACACTTTTTGCTGTAGTTGTGAGCCGTGCGGCGGGCGCGTGTTCCTCTGTCTCTCTCTCTCTCTCTCATAGAAAGCATGCCAGTTATTTTCGTTTCGTCTTTCTATTTCGCATTGAACAGTGTGGTGTCGCGACGATTATTTTTGTTGAGTGTATACAGGTTTTTTGTACATAATAAATAATAATTAAAAATAATAACAATAATGAATCCTGACAGTGTTTCTGCACAAGTTCCGGATATTGCTGATGGAGTTAGGTAAGTAGAGATTTTATACAGACAATAATAAATGCTTATGTATTTTTAATACGCATAATAAACTCTCTTACTATTGTGCTAACCAAGTCATACGCGTTATAATCTTTTCATTATTGTGTGTTTAGCAAGTGTACGCGTCATAACTTTAATAAATTTAAAAGCAAATTATATTTTAATATTACAATATCAATGCGTATGTACCAAAATTGAGCCTACTGATTAAGTTTATTGTAACGAACCTAGGCCGGACCTGTCGCCTCACGCGTTGCCATCGACAACAATGAGGTCATCCCCGGAGATATTCGAGAACAATCCAGTCGCTCTGCCGCGGAAAACAACGGTCAATATTGGAAACAATTGGAACATGCTGGTCGCCAACTGCCAGAATTCGAAAGATCGGGAATTCCGTAACGGAGATGAATAGGCAACCCTCAAGTCTCAGAGGCGCAGTCTGAACGAGCCCATACGATCGAGCTATACAGTGGCGTAATATAAATTAAGTTGTAAATTTAAGTGTGAAATAAATTAATGAAACCAAGTTAAGTTTATTTACGTTACAATTGGTGTCGGAAGTGAGATTTTGAAAATAAACAAGTGATCGTGGAGTGGATAGTCAGAAAAATAAATTGATAGACCTTTTTGTACGCCCAAAATAGACAGTGGCCCGGTTTTCGCGAAGTGGACAATTGTGCGTGGGAATATAAACTGATACACTGTTCGCGTGAAACAGAAAATAGACAGTGGCCCGGTTTTCGCGAAGTGGACAATTGTGCGTGGGAATATAAACTGATACACTGTTCGCGTGAAACAGACAATAGACTGGTGGCCCGTGGAAAAGAATTCGCGAAGTGAATTTTTAACAAACTGATAAACTTTTCGTGTAAAACAGACTGATACCTCGGCAAAGACAAAATGTGTTCAAGAAAAGTGCGGCTTGCGGATTTGAAGGTAGCGGAATTGAAACAGGAATTGGAGGAAAGGGAACTGGAAATAACAGGTGAAAAGCAAGTACTCCAGGAAAGACTTGCAGAAGGACTTATACAAGAAGGTGAGGACCCCGAAACATTTTTATTCGAAGTTCCCGGAGGCGATTTAAGTTTGGTAATGAATAAACTCAAAGAAACTACTAAATCCATGAAAGAAGAACTGCAACGAAATTCGAGAAATCTGGAAGAGAAGCTTCTAGAAAATTCAAGAAGCCTGGAAGAGAATGCTAGAAATCTGGAAGAGAAGCTTGAAGAAAATTCTATAAATCTGGAAGAGAAGCTTCAAGAAAATTTAAATCTGGAAGAGAAGCTTCAAGAAAATCCTAGAAATCTGGAAGAGAAGCTTCAGAAAATTCAAGAACCGGAAGAAAAGCAAAAGGAATTCTATAAATCAAAACACAGAAGGCCTAAAAAAGAATTGTGGTGTGGCTAATTTTCTAGAAGAAAGAATGGGAACCGTTGAGACAGAGATAGATAAAATTAGGGAGCAAATGAACACGGAGGTAGATAAAATCAAAGATGGGGTCGAGGCAGAAATGGACAAAATAAAGGAAACGATCAGTAAGCTGGAAAAACGAATTAATAGTGCGCCCTCCACAGAGATGGTTAACGAAAATGCAATGCTGGACTTGAGTTTGAACTTGGATAAAGTTCAAGAGGGTATGAAAGATGTCGAGGTCATTTCAGAAATAGGGAAGCTTTCCATGAAGCCGCCTCAGTTCGACGGAAAAACTCCATGGGCAAATTACCGCCGGCAGTTTGAAGCAGCGGCCAAAGCAAACGGATGGAATGCAGGGGAAAGAGCTGTAGCACTGACACTTGCATTACGTGGAGAAGCGACAAATATTCTACAAACTCTCACCGCCCAAGAACAGGAGGACTATGATCAGCTGATTAAACATCTAGAATTACGATATGGCCACGCCCATTTGGAACACGTATACCACTCCCAGCTGAAAAATCGCTGCCAGAAATCGGGCGAATCCTTACAAGAATTCGAAGCTGACATTGCACGCTTGGTTCGTCTTGCATATCCAGCCACACCGGAAAATGTAATGGAGCGATTAGCGGTTCAGGCATTCTTGGATGGACTCCGTGACCAAGAAACCAGACAAGCATTGACACTAGCTCGTCCAACACATCTCGTAGACGCACTGGCACGCGCTTTGGAATTCGAGGCAGCGAAACAATCTTGCAAAAGCCAGAGTAAAGTCCGAATGATTGAGGAAGACTCACAGGAGCCTGCTAATTTGGAAGCTGCCATAAGGAAAGTGATGAAGGAAGTGTTGCCTGGGGAAAGACAGATAAGATGCTGGAATTGTGGAAAAATTGGACATGTGCGCAGCAAATGTCCAACATTCATCGACTCCGATGCAGGAAAACCAAAGAAGGTCGACGAGAAGGGGCAATCGTTGGCATGTGTCCGGCAAGCCCCGGTTAACAACGCATATGTCGCTATCCTTCAACGACAGAACAAAGGTGTCTTCGTAGACGGTCTCATCAATAACGAGCCTTGCACCATGCTGCTAGATACAGGTGCGACTAGGACAATTCTCGGGCCTTCCTTTGCCAGAACACCGGAACGGATTGAACCGACAACTTGGAAGCTACGCACAGCAACAGGGAGCCAGCTACTGTATATGGCGAGCTACCGATTGAAATTATTTTGGGCAGCACTAAAGTGAAACATCAGGCACTTGTAGCGGACATCGAAGACGGTGCAATCGTCGGAATGGACATCATGAATTCCAGAGGGTTTGAATTAGATTTCAAAGACGGCGTCCTACGTGTCAACGGAGAAGAGCTGGTGCTTCATGGGAGAAGTGAAGAGTTGATCCGTGTGTTGTTGGCTGAAGATGTAAGCGTACCTGAGAGGGCTGAAACCATTCTGGAGGCTCGCCTGGACGGGAGTGCGAGCAGTGGAGACGTGGTGATGTTCGAGCCCAAACTTCATGATGAGAAAATTGGACGAGGGATTGCACTAGGGAAGACCTTGTTGCGTGCTGACAAATTTGTGCCGGTAAGGGTCATGAATGTCAATTATTTTCCGGTGACCTTGAAGAAAGGAACAATATTGGGGCACTGCTCGTCAGTTTCCTCGGTGATCCGGAGTGTACGAGGTACGATTAGCCAACCCAACAACTTGCCCACAGAACTAGAAAAATTAGTTGCCACCTCTTCCAAAGACATAAAACCAGCTCAACAGCCCAAACTAAGAGATTTAGTCAAAAAGTACCAAGACATCTTCGATACCGGACAAGGAGAAGGGGGTCGAACTAATGTGGTCCAGCACAAGATTGATACTGGGGGTGCCCGACCGATCCGGCAATCAGCAAGAAGACTTCCTCTTGCCAAGAAGGAAGAGGCTGACAAAATAGTCAGCGATATGGGAAAAGAAGGAGTTATCGAACCATCTGACAGTCCCTGGTCCTCTCCAGTCGTACTGGTGAAGAAAAAGGATGGTTCGACACGCTTTTGTGTAGACTATCGCCAACTTAATAATGTCACGAAGAAGGACAGTTACCCTCTCCCGAGAATAGATGACACCCTAGACACGTTGGCTGGTTCCACGATTTTCTCGACCCTTGATCTGAAGAGTGGATACTGGCAAGTAGAACTCGCTCACGAAGATCGAGAAAAGACTGCTTTTACCATCGGCTCAGGATTGTGGCAGTTCACCGTTATGCCATTCGGGCTCTGTAATGCTCCCGCCACATTCGAAAGATTGATGGAGACAGTGCTGAAGGGACTCTCATGGAACACGTGTCTAGTGTATCTCGACGACATTATTGTGGTCGGCAGATCGTTCGAGGACCACGTGAAAAACTTGGAGGAAGTATTCCTGCGACAGAGGAACTCCGGATTGAAGCTGAGCCCTAAGAAATGCCATCTGTTCCAAAAAGAAGTACGATACCTCGGCCACGTTGTCTCTGGGGAAGGAGTAGCAGTGGATGACCAGAAGATCAAAGCTGTTAAGGATTGGCCCATCCCAAAAGACATACACCAACTTCGAAGTTTCCTTGGTTTATGCACATACTATCGCCGATATGTGCTGGGATTCGCCAACATCGCTAAACCACTGACCAGGCTCACGGAAGGCCAAACAAAGTTCCAGTGGTCCGAAGAATGTCAAGACTCATTCAGGAAGCTGAAAGGAGCTTTGATCAACGCACCTATACTGAGCTATCCCCTACCCAAAGGGAAATTCATTTTGGATACGGACGCCAGCAACGTGGGACTTGGAGCTGTCCTATCCCAGATCCAGGAGGGACAGGAAAAGGTCATTGGTTATCTCAGCAAGACGCTTAGCAAACCAGAGCGCAATTACTGTGTCACCAGGCGAGAGCTGTTAGCTGTTGTAAAGGGGGTGGAGCACTTCTACAAGTACGTGTATGGAAGAAAATTCCTGTTGAGAACTGACCATGCAGCTCTCAAATGGCTCTTACAGTTCAAAAATCCTGAGGGTCAAGTAGCACGTTGAATCGAGACTCAAGAATTCGATTTCGAGATCGAACATCGAGCCGGAACTAGCCATAAGAATGCAGATGCCTTGTCGCGAAGACCATGTCCAGATGATTGCTCACATTGCCGACGAGCAGAAGAGAAAGAAGCAACACTTTGTAGAACCGCGGCAATGGATGACAACTGGAATGACAGCAAGATCCAGAAAGACCAAGAGAAAGACCCTGACCTTGGCTTAGTTGTCAGCTGGAAGAAGGGCAATCGAAGACCATCATGGCAGGAAGTCGCAGGTTACTCGCCGGCTGTTAAGTCCTATTGGGCACAATGGAACTCTCTTATTCTGGACAATGGGATCCTGAAACGTGTGCTGGAGGCCGATATTGGTGGGGAAGACAGACGCCAAATAATTGTTCCCAGGAACAGAAGAGAGGAAGTGCTGCGGGAAATCCATGATGGAGTCGCTGGAGGACATCTGGGAGTGACGAAGACCCTGCAGAAAGTGAGGCAACGGTTTTACTGGACCAATTGTCAAGCTGACGTCCAGGACTGGTGCAGAAAGTGCGCTGTATGCGCTGCTAGCAATGGACCTCGAATACGACCCAAGGCCCCGATGCGTCAGTACAACGTAGGCAGCCCGTTCGAGAGAATCGCCATTGACATCGCCGGCCCGTTTCCCGTATCCGACCACGGGAATAAATACATCCTTGTGGCAATGGACTACCTCAGTAAGTGGGCGGAAGCCTATGCCCTGCCCAACCAGGAAGCCATCACCGTCGCCGACGTCTTATTGAAAGAGTGGATATGTCGATTCGGTATTCCAATGGAGCTGCACTCGGATCAAGGCAGAAATTTCGAATCCAACCTGTTCCAAGAAATATGTCTCTTGCTGAACATCCGCAAGACAAAAACCACGGCCCTACATCCGCAGTCCGATGGAATGGTCGAACGGATGAACAGGACGATCAACCGCCACTTGTCCAAGGTTGTCTCTGACCATCAAAGAGACTGGGACCAGTATCTTCATTTGTTCCTGATGGCCTATCGATCCGCAGTACACGAATCAACCGGTCAAACTCCTGCTAGTATTATAATGGGCCGAGAACTGCGACTGCCTTGTGACCTGAAGTTTGGGATACCGCCAGGACAAGACACTGCGGAAGCGGACTACGTCAGCAAACTTCGGCAGAGAATGGACGACATCCATGAACGAGTCCGGTTGAACATTCAGAGTGCCAGCGATAAAATGAAGAAGACCTATGACATCAAGGCCGACGCTGGAGGGTTTAAGGTTGATGACCTGGTTTGGCTGTACAACCCCAAACGTCGTCGTGGACTATCACCAAAGTTGCGGAACTCGTGGGAAGGCCCGTATAAAATCGTGAAAAGGATAAACGACCTTGTGTACCGAATCCATAAGCCACCCGAGGGAAACCAAGGGTCGTCCATTTCAACAGGTTGGCCCTACGCTGGAAACCATGACCAAGTTCGCACCCTCAAGCCACCGGAGGATGATATGACGTTCGAGAAGTTTATGTCCTTGTATTCAAACGGGCAGAAAGTTCTACATGGGGTTACTAGAGAGGTCACGAGACCTTCTCGAGGTGCCTGCTGACTACGCACTAGCGCACTGTGTGGCAGAAGATCTTCGAATGTCCAGGGGCATCGCCGTAGTGTTCTCCAAGAAATTTGGTAAACTCCAAACACTGCGGGAGCAGAATCCAGAAGTTGGTGGGGTGCTACAGTTGAAGAAAGGCCAGAGAAACATCTACTACCTAGTTACCAAGAGGCATTCCCAAGATAAACCGTCCTATGAAGATGTCTGGAAGAGTCTCACCAAACTAAGAGATACTATGGTGGACCAGAATCTGGTGGATCTAGCAATTCCAAAATTGTCCTGTGGTATTGATGGGTTGGACTGGAGAGTCATAAGAAGTATGCTGGAGGCGATATTCAGATCCAGCGGCGTCAAGATTTTGGTTTGCTGTAACCCTCTTCCACGACCGATCATGAAGACCGTGGAGTGTTACTTCCATCGAACTTCACGGTGCAGATATAGGGAGTCATGCAGATATCGTCACACTCCAAGGATGAAATTTCGGGACGAAATGTCTTTAAGAAGGGGGCAATGTAACGAACCTAGGCCGGACCTGTCGCCTCACGCGTTGCAATCGACAACGATGAGGTCATCCCCGGAGATATTCGAGAACAATCCAGTCGCTCTGCCGCGGAAAACAACGGTCAATATTGGAAACAATTGGAACATGCCGGTCGCCAACTGCCAGAATTCGAAAGATCGGGAATTCCGTAACGGAGATAAATAGGCAACCCTCAAGTCTCAGAGGCGCAGTCTGAACGAGCCCATACGATCGAGCTATACAGTGGCGTAATATGAATTAAGTTGTAAATTCAAGTGTGAAATAAATTAATGAAACCAAGTTAAGTTTATTTACGTTACATTATATTACATCATATTTGTTAATATTAAAAAAATATTATTACAACTTAAAAAAATTAAATTTTATTACAATTCCTTCACTAATTAATCGAAAGGAACTTCGTTCCATCCGGGTGTCCCTTGACACCTATCAACTTTTTTTATTTAGATTATAGACCTATCTGAAATCTGGCAACACCGTCGATATAAAGTAAAACACCAGTGAACTTGGACAGTGAAAATCCGAAGTCAATAGCTCATTCCGTTCTACAGTTAGAAGAATGGTAATGTGAGCGATTTGTGGTGGAAGCAATTTTGTAATATAAATCTGACTAGGCCACTGCATTTGTGAATTATATTCGCTCAAAATCATTTATTTAAGTGTAGGTTATAAGTGTATCCGAAAAGAACAGAAAATTTGAAATTAATTTTCAAGTTATACAGTGGTACATTCTTCCATAGCCGATAAAAATGAAATGAACAGAAACAAGTTTCAAATCATTCAATCAACAATAAAACATCATCAAGCAAAAACTAAAACTGAAATAAACATTATTGTAAAATTAAATATTTAAATTTTTGTAGCTTCTACCAAACCTCTATTTAGTTTGACAAATTTATCGTATCTCTTCCGAATATTTTTTACACTATTTCTTATTTGTAATTTCGGCACAAATCCAGTGGCGTGTCAGATTTTTTATCAAAATCGCTTCAACCTCAAATCGCTCACATTACCATACTTTCAGGAGTTATAACTGTAGAACGGAATGAGCTATTGACTTCGGATTTCCACTGTACAAGTTCACTGGTGATCTACTTTGTATCGGCAGTGTTGCCAGATTTTTAATATGTCTATAATCTAAATAAAAATTATAATCATATACTTTGTTTCCAAAATTAAAGTTGTTCATGAAATTTTGATGGTTTTTATTCATAGCGACAACAAATCCAGTGGTGTAGTCGAATTTGTAAACAAAAATTGCCTAATGAAGTTTTGCCGTTTTTAAAAAAAAAACATAGAGTGCTTGGAAATGAAACTGAAGTTATGAAAATTTGTGTAAAATACAGTTTTTGATGCTTAATTTTTTTTTTTTTAAATTGATTGAAAAATGCGTATTTTACAGGGGTGGTTCCATTTTAAATGGGTCACACTGTATATATATATATATATATATATATATATATATATATATATATATATATATATATATATATATATTATATATATATATATATATATATATATATATATATAATATATATATATATATATATATATATATATATATATATATATATATATATATATATATATATATATATATATATATATATATATATATATATATATATATATATATATATATATATATATATATATATTTATTTATATATATATATTTATTTATATATATATATTTATTTATATATATATATATATATATTTGGATTGTGTGGCTTCTAGAACCATTACGTTTAATATTCTTCTGTGGATTTTCTTGGGCTTCTGGTTCGTTAGAATGAGGAAAATTCAGTGATTCATTATTGAATTCTTGATACGTTTCGTTTTGGGCTCCAAAACTTCCTCAGTTATACATTTGTTGTTTTCTGAAAAGGAAGGGGTTATGGTTATGACATGGTATGAATCATATATTTATGTTGTAGTAACGTCATACTATATTTGATTTTGACACGTTTTCTTTTCCAAATTTATATCTATCTATCCTTATTTGATATCGAATAGTTACCGGGTTACACGATGATTCAAAGTTGAAAACATTCGAGAGAACATTTGGGTCATATCCTCTAACCAGTGCATTTATGGAACATATATTTGGAGCATTTTCTTTGAACAGATTAATGTTTTATGGCGTTTGATGAAATAGTGACCAAATGACTGTTGCATAATCCAATTTGCTTCTTATGAATGTGGTTACAATGTTTTCAGACTTCCTATATCAGCAAAGCAAGATCAATTTCTAACATAGTAACCAAGTAATTTCATTGAAGCCATTACAATTATATTGATATTTTCGGTAAACGCCAGTTTACTGTCGAAAATGATACCCACATCTTTAAAACTCAAACATCTTCCAAGAGCTATGTCATTTATTCTGTAAGTATGGAAATTGGGTTGTTGGGAAATATTCATTATTGATTAATTTTACTCATCCTGTATAAGAAAAAGGAGTTGCCAAATAAAAGTTATACAATTGAACACACGTCAAAGTCTCTTCATATATAAAAAGTACTTTCCATCGAAATAATTAACATTTGTGGCGACCGTGACAGGACATATCGACGATGGAAAATTGTAAGAGAAAGAGAGCAGCTACGAAGACTTTTCATGAAAAGCAGTAAAGATTTGGATATAGCACTTACAGCAGAGACAGTGAGCAACGAACAAGTACTAGCACGCTTAAGACAATTGGAAGACAAGAGTGAAAGAATATTCACACTGGATGAACTTATCAGAGAGAATTTGTTTTCATCTAGTCCAAGTGAAGAAGAGCTCACACAGGAATTTGACCAAATTGAATTCTACAGAGAAGAAATTATAAATTACAGGTCAAAATGCGAAGTTGTTATGAAAGAGAAGTCGGTGCATGATGATCAGAAGAGTTCTACATATCATACGGATGGAGACAACAGAAGAAAATTTCGACTTCCACGACTGGAATTGAAGAAATTCGACGGTAATGTAAAAAACTGGATTGGCTTTTGGGGCCAGTTCAAGAAGATACATGAAGACGATGAAATAGATACAGAAGACAAGTTCCAGTATTTATTGCAAGCAACTGAACCAGGTACTGTGGCCAGAGATTTAGTCGAGAGCTTCCCTCCTTCTGGATCAAACTACGGTAAAGCAATTGATCAGTTGAAAGCACGTTTTGCCAGGGATGAATTTCTGATAGAGGTTTATGTCAGGGAGTTATTAGATCTCGTCCTCAAGCAAGCAACGAAAACCAAAACAGGTATGACTTTGGCCAGTTTATATGATAAGTTAGAAACTCAATTGAGAGCACTAGAAACTCTTGGGGTAACTAGTGATGAATATGCTGCAATGCTCTTTCCTTTAGTTGAGTCAGCATTACCAGAGGAACTTTTAAAAGTTTGGGAGAGGTACCGTAGCATGAATCCCGTTAGTCTCCATGGGAAATTTGAAGAGGGTGAAGAAAATAAAGGTAATTTCAATAAAACTAATATTCTGTCAATGTTACTAGATTTTTTGAGAAGAGAAGTAGAGTCTGAATAAAGGATCAATCTTGCTCAAACCAGTTTTGGCATAGGGAAGGAGTCTACAAAGAAAACTACCGATCGAAAGAAAGAGCAAGAGCAAGGTGGATTAGAATTATATACAGCTTCCGCACTTTATTCAGCGAATATGAAGAGTCAACAAGAAAGAGGTAAGAATGTTCCTATAGGTTTATTCTGTGACAAATCACAAGTCAGGAGTGTTTCAAAGCGCAAAAGTTAACACTCGAAGAAAGAAAAGCCAAAGTTATGAGTAAGAGGGCTTGTTTCACATGTTTAGAGCGAAATCATACAAGTCGTAACTGTAAGGCTTTCATCAGATGTTTGATTTGTACAAAGAGACATTACCCAATTATGTGCTCTGACTTGTGTGTGAGCAATACTAATGACTCTAATACTAATGACATCAATCAGAAGGTTGAGAACGTTCTAACAAATAATCTCCGAACTGACACATTATTACAAACAGTACTCGTAAGACTTGTGAACAATGGCAGAGAAAAGGTTGTACGCGCTTTACTAGATTCGGCGTCACAGAGATCGTACATATTATCAAAATGTGTGACAGATCTGGGATATGTCAAAAGTGGCGTAGAAAATATTATACAGGGCGTGTTTGGAGGTTTACAGACACCTCCCAAAATCCATGGAATTTTCGATATAGTTGTTCAAAACCTTGATAGAAATTTCCTAAATAGAACTTTCCGTTCTTGAACAAGAAAAAATTTGTAATTACATTCCTCGTTTAGAAGATTCGTTGTATATCAATCACTTGAAACGAAAGAACATAATTCTAAGCGAGGTCATTGTCAAAAATGCTCCACGAGATATCGAGTTATTGTTGGGTGCTTACATTTTTGGCAAACTCATCACAGGGAATCTTGAAAATTTAGACGATCATCTTTTTGCGATCGAAACACATTTTGGGTGGACTGTGATGGGACAACAAACAAATTTAAAAACGAAATGGTATTTTCGGGTGTCACCAATTGTTCCTTAACAGATTTGTGGACTTTGGATGTTCTAGGGATAAAAGATCCAGCCGACGTGAAAACCAAGAATGATCTAGAAGAGGATACCATAAAATATTTCAATGAAACAATTTCAATCAACGAGAATGCCAGATATGAAGTTCATCTTCCATGGATTGCAGACCATTCAGAACTCTCGAGTGATGAGCATTTAGCGGAAATCCGACTACTTTCGACCACCAAGAAACTGTTACATCTCCAGAAATTTGAGGCATATGAACAGGTATTGACTGAATGGGAAAAATTGGGTATTATAGAGGAAATTAGAGAAGAAGAAGGTAATGGTAAGAAATCATTACATTACTTACCCCATCATGCCGTTTTCAAAGAGTCGAGCAATACTACAAAAATTCGTCCAGTTTTTGATGCCTCAGCAAAAGACGAGAATGGAAATTCTTTGAATAATTGTTTACAAACCGGACCAAATTTAATTGAGCTCATACCAATTCTCTTACTGAAATTTAGATTAGGAATGATAGGGGTTACAGCTGACATTGAAAAGGCCTTCCTTCAAATCAGTATTTCTCCTCATGATAGGGATTTCTTGAGATTTTTTTGGTGGTCCAATCATACAGAAAACAGACGGAAAATATACCGACATTGCCGAGTAGTTTTTGGAGTCAAACCTAGCCCGTTTTTGCTAGCTGCTACAATAAATTATCATTTGTCACGTGCACCAGATGATCTAAAAGATACAGCTGAAAAATTCAAAGAATCATTTTATGTAGACAACTGTATCACTAGTTTCAATAACGAACAAGATTTACAGAAATTTGTTATAGAATCAAAAGAGTTGATGTCATCAGGTAATTTCAATCTCAGAGATTGGGTATCCAATATAGATAATGAATTATGTGGTTTTGTTGAGAAAAATGAAGTTTCTGTATTGGGGATGCTATGGAACAAAAGAGATGACATGATTTCTTGTGATTTGGGTGCATTTAGTAAGTTACAGAATATTCCGAAAACAAGACGCGGCTCACTATCTGTTGCTCAACGGATTTTTGATCCCAAAGGATTTACCTGCTCATTCACTTTGATTCCGAAAATTCTATTACAAAATACATGGCAGTTGGAAACTGGATGGGACAGTGAATTACCGGAGATATTGATAAAGCGATTTAACGCTTGGTTAAAACAGACTCAGTTCCTTTCTTTGTGTAAAGTTCCCAGATCACTCAGCTTTAGAAAACAATTAGATGTCGAGAATTCCACAATACATATTTTCTGTGACGCAAGCAAAGTTGCGTACGCATCTTTTTATAAGGATGGAAATATATGGAATCTTCTATGTACAAATGTTACAGGCAAAGTCGAGAATTGCACCGAAAAATATCACGATTCCCAGATTAGAATTATTAGCTTGTGTTATTGGAGTTAGATTAGGCCAAGCTGTCAAGAAAGTTCGGGCGCTCAGTATTTTGAAATATTTTTATTGGACTGATTCCACGATAGCCTTGACATGGATCAAGACTGTGGGTACGTGGAAAACATTCGTTGATAATAGAGTGAAGGAAATACGTTCCGTAACAGATGCAGATCATTGGAATTATGTTCTTGGTAATATAAATCCTGCTGATGTGGCTTCTCGAGGTTGCAGTGGGGAATCTCTAGTAGAAAATAAATGGTGGGAAGGCCCGCGATGGTTAGGAACAGGTCATGACTGCTGGCCAAATTCAATATTCGAGTATGCAGAAAATGCAGTGGAGGAAGAAAGAAAAAAGGCAACAGTGACTAATGTGGTACATGAAAATGCTTTTATAAGGAGGTTATGCTATTTTTCTAAATTTTCCAAAATCATTAGAACCATTGCGTGGATTTGGAGATTTTATAATAATATTTCGAAGAAATTTCTATCGAAAAGAGAGGGACAGCTAACGTATGACGAAATTGAATATGCCAAAAATTCTTGCCTGAAATTAATACAAAATGAAAGTTTCGACAACAAGCCTATAATTAAGAATTTGGAACTTATTGAGGATGAAGAAGGGATCTTGAGAATAAAAACACGCTTGATTCTCGGAGAAGACCCACATAATTTCAAATTCCCAATAATTCTTCCATCGGAACATGTTTTGGTTGAAAAATTGATATTTGAACAGCATGAAATCAATCAACATGCAGGAGTTCGAACACTTCTTTGTATTTTAAGAGAAACGTTTTGGATCTTGAGAGGAAGGCGAACTGTAAAGAAAATCATATCAAAATGTACAATTTGTAAGAGATTCACTAGTAAGCCCGTAGATACACCATTTGCACCACTCCCAAAAAACAGAATAAATCAAGCTGCAGCTTTCGAAATTTCTGGTGTTGATCTGGCAGGGCCCTTGTTCTTGAAAGGAGGTGAGAAGGTTTGGATCGTTTTATTTACCTGTGCCTTATATAGGGCAATTCATCTAGAGCTAGTGAATTCCCTTTCAACAGACAGTTTTTTTCTTGCTTTGAGGAGATTCCTCGCGAGAAGAGGAAGAGTATCTACCATATATTCCGATAACGGAACGAACTTCGTTGTGGCTAATAATTTGTTGAAGAATGTTGAATGGGATCAAATTGAAAAGTATTCTTCAGCAAAACAGATAAAATGGATCTTTAATCCTCCTACCGCCGCCTGGTGGGGAGGATGGTGGGAACGATTGGTTAGGATTATCAAAGAACTTTTGAGGAGGAATTTGGGAAGAGCTGTGGTCAAATTTGAAGAAATGATGACAATTCTTTGTGAGTATAATGTGAAACGATTGAACTGGCCTCTAGAAAGAATAATAGAAGTAATACCTGGCAGAGACGGGATAGCTAGGATTGCCCGGGTGAAAGTTCGTAATGGTGAAATCCTTCGAAATCCTTATCCATTAGAGATTTCTGGGGAAGAAAACAGCATAAGATTCAAGTATTCGAAGAAGTCAGAGATGAAGTCAGGGGAGACAGAAGGAGATGAAGAGAAGAAAAGAGGAAAAACTGCTGGGAAGAAAGAAGATAATCTGAAGATTTCGAAGAAAGAAGATAATAAATCAGTCGTCACAAGGCTGGGAAGAACCGTACATGTTCCCAAGCGATTCGGTTTTAGTTAATTATAAGTTAGAGTTCAATATTTTGCAATTTTGTTTCAAGTATTTTAGAGTTCAAATTGCAAAAGGGGGAGAATGTTGGGGAATATTTATTATTGATTAATTTTACTCATCCTGTATAAGAAAAAGGAGTTGTCAAATAAAAGTTATACAATTGAACACACATCAAAGTCTCTCCATATATAAAAAGTACTTTCCATCGAAATAATTAACATGGGTGTTGTCTGCGGTAGAAGGTTATAATTTTACATTTGGAAATATTGAATTCCAAGCAGTTCCTGGAGCAGTCATTCATAAAGGTTATTCGACTATATATTTTCAAATCATTGGCGAACAGAAAGTAGGGGACTCAGTTCAAGTGATAAATCATCAATGATAATGAGAAATAGGAAAGGGCCTAGGTTGGATATTTAAGTGACCCCTGAACTAGCTACATAGGTATTGGATGTGTGTCCCCCATATTCTATAAACTGGGTTCATCCTATTGAATGTGACTCCAAAAGTTTAAGAAGTGATTCAGAAAAACCATCTGTTCTTAGTTTGGCTAGTAACAAATAGTGATCAATAGTGTCGAATACGTTAGTCAGATTAGAAACAGTTGATCTCTTAGACATAAGGCCATGCTGATTCAGAGATACATAGTTTCTCACTGAGTGATATATGACTTCATATAAGACAATTTCAAATAATTTTCCAAAGTTACAAAGATTTGCAATAGGTCTGTAGTCAGGTATCTTTTTTGCAGGACCCGATTCCAAAACAGGGCAGATTTTAGTTGTTATTCAAAGATTGGGCTATTAGTAGATGGAATGATCGCAAATGTGGTGAAGGGGTACTTGCGCAATTTTATAATTGTGACACTACAGCGTCTAGCCAGTCTTCATAGATGAAAAATACGACTAGGATATTTGGTGCAGTCTTTAACAGTGAAACTGGTTATCAACCCCAGATATCATTTTATTTTTGCGTTTTTTTGACTAATTTATGATGTCAGATACAGTGATAGTTTTCAGAGATATATTTGTATCATTCATGTGTCAGTCAGAGCTTCCAGGTTGTCAGGATTGGACTGGATATAGATGCCAAAGACGAATTGTGATACACCGTTGATAATATATTGCGGGTTGTTAAAATTTGAATTATTGTATGACATGCTACCATGAATTCTAGATTGCTTTCTCTTCTGTTGAACAGAAGACCAGAACTTAGCTGGGTCATGTTTGATATCCCTGATTTCCTGAATATACGCGGGGTAGACCGTTTCAACCAATAGGTTGATTTCACAGCGTGAAGTTTTGTATTCTAATGCATACGAGGAAATTCTAAGTTTTTCCTAAGTTTTTACGTGCATTATCTTCTTTATTTATCTTTGAGATCATTACCGTATTATACCAGGGGGGATATTTCCGGGATTTGTTTTTAAAAACTGGAAAACATATTGAGAAGTAACCTACAGAATTCTGTACAGGCCTCATCGATATCGGATATTTCATCTTCAACTGACCAATACACATTGAAAATAATGTTGTTCATCACTGGAAAATTAGCTCGTCTGAAATTATATTTTGGGCATTGAGAATTGAAGGAAACATTGTTGAGTTCAGTCACATCAATGGTGCAATCAAAGTTGGGAGCAGGGTGATGACTGCCCTCTTTGAGTGGGAGACAACCATCTCTCGTACATTCTAAGTTGGATATAATTAAATCGAGTAATCCACCATTTTTATTAAAAATTGAGTTATGCTTCTGAATTTTTATGGAAGAGCAAGCATTATTCATGTAGTGGACTTTATTACCATCATAATCAATATTGAAAGTGGGAATGTTGAAATCACCACACATAAAAGGTTTACATTTGTCAAAGACGCTGTTGAATGTTTCAAAAGTATCAAGAAAAGGCTCAAAATCACATAATATCACAGAAAAACGGATATAAATGGAGTACACTACCAAAAAACAATCTTCGAATAATATTTTGCATCCTACAATGTCAATGTTTGGAGTCTTTCAGAATGTTGAAATTATGGCAGTGGACATTATACTTGCTTTTCAGTGCAATCATCGATTCACCTCAGCAATAAAATCACGATCACATCTGTAAACAGTGTAGTTTTCAGGAAATAATCCAGAATTACCAATTTTATCAGAAAGCCATTTCTCACTCACACAAATAATGTCAAACTCACTTATCAGCACTGCGTTGTAAAAAGTTTCCACTTTTGAATTGAGACCTCTAACAATTTGATACTAGCAGTTCAAGTCGACGTTACTAAATGTGCCTTATAGTTTAAATTAACAATATTTGGACAGCCGTTGACATATTTAATTTCGATATTTTTTTCTCCCGTCTAGGTTTACCTGTCTATAATGTTCAATCTTCCTTGGAGTTCTATCAAATGATATCGAAAGGTTTTTATACTTCGCATAATATTTCAATATTTCAGCTTATTTGGCAACCGCTTGAGCCTTAATCAGTTTAATTGGTCTGTTTACCTATTATGAATTTCCCAAGACGAATACCAATTATCCTGGTGGGCATAAAAGAACATCTGGTTTTTCCAACAGACTGAGAGTTTGATCCCGATCTGCAGCTATGCGACTCTCGGAGTTGTCATATTGTAGCTCCGGCATACCGAATACTATCAGATTCTGCACCCTTGAATTTCTTTTCAACCATTTTTGCGGTTTGATTTGGGGGTTAATCGTATGTCAAATTATTTGTCAGAGAGCTTGAATCCACCTCTTCAGCGAGAGCCGAATGATTCGATGAGTGGAATGTATCACAATTTCTTGATCTTTCAATCAAGTTATTCGAAGACAAGTTGGATGCCACTAGAATTCATGATAAATCCGGCTATAATATTGAGCAAAATAACAACCAGAAGAAACTGACTGAGAGAGAAAAATAAAAAGTTGGAGCAATGTAGTCAAATGGGCACTAACACAAAAATTGTTTGATGTGTAGGTGCAGCTGGTTGAAACAAAGTGCACCACCTAGAGGTATTGTAGAAATATCGGAAACAGAATACATAAACAACGAGCTTCCTGATACATCAACTTCAAACACTTCATTGAAGTCACGAATCCAACTGGAGAAATTTGTTTTTTTGTTAGTTTTGGATGGATGTTAAACTCATTCAGAAAAATACCTACGTACTACAAAACTATAACTGTTTGATTTTCGAAACTTGATTTTTCAGATAACGCTATAATTTGAATGAATGGAGGCTGTATAACAATGAATTAACGTTCCAGGAAAAAGTCAATTTTTCAAAGTGGAGTAGATGATGAAAGAAATGAGTAGGCTCAAAGTCGTCTCTACAGTTTATTGGTTGATATCTAACATGTCTAAACTAAAACATACCTCAACTATTCCACTTTGAGAAATGGACTTATTCCTGAAACGTGAAATTCATTGTTATACGGCCTTCATTCATTCAAACTGTAGCGTTATTTGAAAAATGAATCAATATACTTTTCTAGTACGTAGGTATTTTTTTGAATGAGTTTAACATCCATCCAAAACTAACAAAAAAACCAATTTCCTTCAGTTGGCTTCGTGACGTCAATAAAGTGTTTGAAGCACCTATATTAACAAGCACACATCAAACCCTTTTTGTGTTAGTGCCCCAAAATTACTATGTTGCTCCAACTTGTCATTTTTCTCTCTCAGCAAGTTTCTTCTGGTTTTTATTTTGCACAATATTAAAGCCGGATTTATCATGAATTCTAGTGGCATCCAACTTGTTTTCGATTATCTTGATTGAAAGATTTGGAAATTGTGTACATTCTACTCATTGAATCCTTCGGCTCTCGCTAAAGAGGTGGATTCGTGCTTTCTGACAGATAATTTGACATCCGATCAACTGCCAGACCAAACCGCAAAAATGGTTGAAATAAATTGAACACTGCCGTAATGTTAACATTATGAAAGTCTATTTTCCAAACATTGACATTGTAGGATGCAAAATACTATTGGAAGATTGTTTTTAAGTAGTTCACTCCATTTATATCCCACCCTCTGTGGCATAATGTGATTTTGAGTCTTTTCTTGGTACTTTTGAAACATTCGATAGCGTCTTTGACGAATGTGAACTTTTGATCTGTGGTGATTTCAACATACCCTTCTTCAATATTCATATTTATATGATGATGAAAAAGTCCACTACATGAATAATGCTTGCTCTTTCATGAACAAAGTTCCTTTACTCCTTTTATCATCCTCCATGTCACTCCCCATATTTTGATTTGTTGGGCTCACCGTTTTTTCTGCATTGATTCCTCATTTTGAAAATGTTTGGATTTTTCTTAAGTTTCGTTAAAGTTGTTTGGGAAATGTTTTCTCCTGGTCAGAGGTGTTTGAGCGACTCTTCCTTAACCCCCTTTCCATTCCCCACATTTTGAAGAGTTACACTCACCCCTTTCTTCTCGTTTTTCGTTTCACTTAGTGTTTTTGAACTTTTTTCAGTTTTATCATACTCTTTTCAGCCTCGGACCAGGTGCTTGGCTCTCCAGTATCTTTATTAGGTTCAACATTACTCTTCTCCACAATTTTACTATGTTTAGAAATGTAATTATTGAGTTTTTTTAGTTTTTCGGCTTCACTTGGGGAAAAATGATACACTATATCGCATCTTTCTCGGAGTTCCTAGGCTTCTATTACCGAACAGCTGGCAAAATCACTCTTTTCCGATGTGGGTTTTGCCAACAAGGTGTTTTTATCAATGTTGGTGGTGTGATTTGGTGAAATAATGCCTTCGTCAGAGATTTTGTCACTGGATGATCCTTTGTGGATTTTTTGTTTTCAATTCATTTACGCTTTTGTTGCGATCTGCGCCACCATTGCTGGATTCTTCCTTTGGGAGGTCATTTATTGAACTTTTCTAGCAATTGGTAGATATTGGTAGATATCTTACATGTCTGGACCAAAAGATATCTACCAATAAATGAGGAGATGACTTTGAGCCCACACATTTCTTCAATGAATTTCAATTTTAATGAATATAAGTATATGTCTTGAAGTTCATTTAGCTTCTGGCACGATATTGGAAACCACTGGTATGTATTAGGCAGCCGATTTCCTGATTTGTACCGTTCTAGGGTCTACCAAAAACTTAATTCGAGAAGAAATGCAAATGTGTTCAAAATTATAATCAATGCATAATGTTTGCTTATAAATATTTTTTTAGGAGATTACTGGTTATGTGATGTTACGATATAGGCAACTCTTTCATAATTGCATCCGGTTAGTGCATTACATAATATTTCCCCAGGAGCCTTATGCAATTCACGAGTATTGATATATTCTTTTTTTCTCCACAGCACCATATTCCATCCTAATAGTCAATTTCATTTCCATGTGGATCATGCTGCCTGACATTATAATTGAAATGTCCCTGTCAGAACATCACTGCGCTTGAATAAGTCTGAACTTGTTATATGTGAAGAACTGTCTTGTGTATGCTTTCTGTAGGTAAAGTTTGATTCTATAATGTTTGAAACAATTCTATACATAATGAGATGAGCATAAAGAAGCATTATTTGCCTATAAGCAAGCTGATCTTTGATATAAGATTTCTACAATTAAATGATACTTTTATTTTTTCGCACGAATACGTGATTTAGAATGATCTTATCAAATTGAAAAGCACGGACATTTCATGACACAATTTTAAAAAACGGTGAACAATCGCGGGCGACTCGTCATAGGCGCGACGCTTTTCCAATCTATGAACAACAAATATGCAAAAGCACTGATCATTTGACTTTCCGAAAGTGTCCCGCCTGTTTACAGCTGTCTGCTACCCACTTTGCCCATCTAGGTGTTTGCTCCCTTGGACAATTATTGTTATGACAGACGATCAACTTCAACTGTACAAATCATTTATTTCAGTCTCAAAATCTCTATTTCCCCGCCATAGGCATCCGGGTAGCTGTCTGCAGGGTCTGCTTTTTTAAATGCTTTAAGTTATCTTGCAATGTTCGTATGTAAATTGTCCGTTTCAAAATCTGCATGCTGACTTAGAACCAGTTCCTCCCAACCAATTTCACTGAAATTTTGCGTACACCTTAAGTTCTGGTGACAATACAAGATACAATAATTGATATAGTCCCTACAAATGGTTCTGGCCCTATATCAGAGCCTCTTGCACGTTTACTGTCAAGATGGTCAGCCTTTTTGTTTCCGGGAACCTATTTTAATATAACCTCAATATTCGTTGATATCTTTTTCAGTTCGCTGATGCATTCCAGCACCAGTCTGAATCTTGTGAGTACTTCAATCGCCGCCTTAGTATCCTATAGATTACCCATAAACTCCGGCACTAGCAGAGTTCCTGAATCTGGAATCGTATGTGTACCAGATGACTCTGGTTTCAGGAATCAGGCTGTACCTGTGCTGCTCCCAGTCTTTCTGTTCTGGGATTGTTGACCGATGCGTTTTGTTGAATCTCAGGATGATTGTTGTATTCGCCAGGAAGGGATATTCCATAATCGGGAGTGTTCATTGGACCCCTCGCTTCTTCAGTAGTTATAGGTTCTTAGACGGGTGATGGCCTTTCGTTTTGGCACCATAGTATGGGAAAAAAACTCCACCCTGAGGACAACCCTCAGTGAGTGAAGCCTCACTAGAGCTGCGTCTGAGCATTGATCTAGCTTTCCTTCGAGAAAGCATAGCATGAATTCACCTTATCGAAGTTGAGGGGTGGATCCTCAATACTTCCCCTCTTATTTACCTGTCTACCAGTCTCTCTACTTCCTTGAGCAGGTATGATATCAGACTGTCCAGATAGTCAGCTTTTTCGTTTACGGGAACCTATTTAAAAGTAACCTTAATATTCGTAGATATCATTTTCAGTTCGCTGATGCATTCCAGCACCAGTGATGAGCTTACTCTGAATCTTCAATCGTCGCCTTAGTATCTTGTAGATTACTGGATCTGGAACCATCTGTGTACCAAATGACTCTGGTTTCAGGAATCAGGCTGTACCTGTCCTGCTCCCAGTCTTTCTGTTTCGAGGTTGTTGACCGTAGCGTTTTGTTGAATCTCAGGATGGTTGTTGTATATTCCCTCGGCATATCCAGGAGGGTATATTCCATAATCGGGAGTATTCATTGGACCCCTCGCTTCTTCAGTAGTTAGAGGTTCTGATGGCCTTTCGTTTTGGCACCATAGTATGGGAAAAAAGTTCCACCTTGAGGACAACCCTCAGTGGGTTAGGCCTCACTAAAGCTGCGTCTGAGCGTTGATCTAGCATTCCTTCGAAGAAGCATAGCATGAATCCACCTTATCGAAGGTGAGGGGTGAAGCCTGAATACCTCCCCTTCCATTTATCTGTCTACCAGTCTCTCTACTTCCTTGAACAGGAATGACATGAGACTGATAGCTCTAAATGCTTCTGCCTGCATAAAGTCGCTTTCGCCTGGTTTTGAAATGAATATAATATGTGCGAGACAGCTGCAGAAAATCTTCATTCGATGGAAAACGAGTCCATATAAGCCTCTAAAGAAGGCATGCAGAAATTAGATCTTCTCCTGGGGATTTCTATGGTGTAAAGGCCTATATGGCCCATTTCACCCTTCAGTTGGTAATATTCGCCGCCATTTTGTAGTCTGCCTTCCATATGGGTGCTCTGAATGACAGCAGTACGTGTATTTTCAAGTGTCTCTTTGTCTGAGGAAGTTTGACCCCCTCAGACAGTTCTCCGGGGTCGTTAGATAGGACGTTGAAGCCTTGATACCTCTGAGGCAGTACTGAGTCCCTGAGTGTAACATATGCCTTTTTTCTACTTGCTTTGGGCTGATTTGTAGTTTTCCCAATGGGATGGTTGTTTGGTCCGTTTGTCTCTGTTGGGGAGTTTACGGACATTTTTCTGATTGGACTCTACATGCAAGTTCCACCAAGTCTTTTTTTATTTCGCCTAGTTCCTCCATAACCAATTGTGTAATTACTCTGGACATGGGGAGGCCTATAGCACAATCATCTAGTTGCTTATATAACTGTTCATTATAACGGAAAATTGCTGGGTTAGTGGCAGTCATGAATTCTTACAGTAGTAGAGGGTGTAGTTTTTCAAGATGTTACATTACTTTCTGATAATTTAATTGACCAAACTATTCGGAATGTTTGTGTTGAGTGGTTATACATTGAAGGATATGATAATATGTTTGTTCGATGTAGTATTCTTTTTCACCAGTATAGCTTTAAAAAAATTGAAGTTTCAGAAGGGTTATTGAATGCTGGAAACAAAAGGTCTCAAAGGTATGTTTTCTTTGTGTAACTTCGGTATGCCATAAATTTCAAGAAATGTGAAATTTTATATTGATAGTTTTGTTCAATTATTTCTGATATTAAACCTCCTATATCGGGTTCAACTACAATAATCTGTGGGTTGGATTTGAGGAAATGGTTCATTCAATCCTTTGACTGAATTCTTGAGTATTGGTTTTTTGTTTTTCATTTTGTTTTGATGGTTTTTGATCAGCTCCCACCACAATCGTACTGATTTCGTTGCTAGTATCATTCCCATGGATTTGAGTGATTTTAATGTATCGATAGAGGTGCTTTTTCGTTGAGTTCATTGAAATAATTTCATACATTTTCTTTATAATGTTTTTTTTTTTTGGACAAGGTTCCTTTTTTTTAATTGATGCTGTTGTATGGTTGATGTTAGCCTCAATTCACATCTTTCATAAGAAGATTTGAAATTTGGGTTTTGAAATTTTTTGTGAGTGTATCGAATGGTAAGTGAAATACACACAGTAAAATACACTGTGTACCAGGGTCGATGGTAGTACCAGTTTTTCAAAAATATAATATCAGGAGGCATCCTAAGTTCGCAGAAATCGTAATCAGGACATCCTATTTATCACCATCATATACACATCACGCAAATTACGATGGATCTACAGTTCTATCAATATCAGGAAGAGCGATATGCTGAATGAGTTTATAGATTTGTTCAAGGATTGTTTAGAGAACGGGATAACTACATTTTGAAAATATTAATTTTCCAAAAAATTAAGTTAAAGAGTTCAAGTTTATTCGATCATACCCCAACAAAAGGCAATATTTCATCCAAAAAAGGATGTACTATGAGGACGGCGGGTAAATATATGAAAAAAGTCTGTTGGTGAAAAGGATGCCATTGAAATGATCAACTTGAATAAACGTAGTATCAAAGGTAAAATCAACGAGGTCAATAATTTTTGGATGAAGTGGATGCTGAAATAATAACGATTGATGAACATGGGAGAGGATGAAATTGATATTTATAAGTTAGACAATTACTCAGCAGTAAGCTACTCATGTAAAAAAACGCTGAAAGATGGCGGCACTGCAATATACTTTCAAAATAATAATAATGAAAATAGTCAATACCGGTAACGTGACTTGCACTGAAAAAAACTGCTCAGACCACATTTTGAATAAAACAGTTCGCAGGTCTCCGGATGGAGATATACACATATTTTCAGAAGGTATGGCCAACCTACTAGATAGGTTATACAAACAACATGTGGCGATTTCAACCTGAATTTCTTCAATATATACGACCAGAATGTTGTAAATATCTGTTCACAACATTCAACCTGTCTGTTCAATTCGAAGGGATGACCATAGTAACAACAAACAGCAGTTCCTTAATCGATAATATTTCCAGTTGTTATAATAATTCGACAGATTCTCTAAAACTAGTTGCCAGGCAAAAGACACGAGAGTCCGACGGGCTCGAGTGGCTATTGCCGAATGGCAACAAGTTTGAGAAAGAAATCTGGCAAATTATTTTCTACTCTATCGAACTCTCGTGTGGTATTCTGTTGATTATTTTTTTAATTTACGATCACAAACAGCCTTCCTCGCAAAATGATATAATGGACGAAACCGGTTTTGATTCATTTCTCACTTTTCATGCGAATTGATGACAGACGTCAAATTAAAAATATAGGTTGTCAAAGAATAAAAACAAAATACCTCAGATTATTCCCGCGGAAATTTTCTAGGTAGATTATTCTCACTATAATAATGTTTTGATTGGCCAAAACGTACATAAATGATTTGAATCGAAAGTTTTCATTGGTTTCTATAAACATCAAAAATTACTCACCAATATAAACGTGAAATTATGTACATGCAATGTAGTCAAAACAGATATATCAGATTATTTTGCACAGGTTTTTGGGTTTATCCAATCAATCCCTGACAAAAAGTCATTCACTGGTTGCCAAAGACAATTCACCGATGAAAACTTGGAGAATTTATATGATTCATCAATCAATGAGGGCTGACAAGAGGTAAATACACAAATTGATGTTGATTCGAAGTACAATACTTTTTCCGAATATTTTATTACTATTTTGACATACTATGATGGCCCTACCTCCAAAATTTCTAGTTGGTGTTGATGAGATACCGACTGTTGTTCTCAAACGTGTAGGGAACCTGATCTGTCATCCGCTAGCGGATATAATTAACGAATATTTTTCTACTGGAGTATTCCCCAATGCACTAAAAACCGCAAAAATTGTGCCAGTATACAGAAATGAAAGAAATATCAAATTTGAAACTATAGGCCAATTTCTATTCTGTCAGCTTTTTCAAAAATAATTGAACTCATATATGAACTCATATATGCAGGTCATATTCATTGAAAATTATATATTTGTGATGAATCAGAATGGTTTTCTCCCTTATTAGTCCACCAAATCTGCGATTTATGATTCTCTTAATCACATAATAGATCAACTCGATAAAGGCAATGAAGTAACTGGTACTTATTTTGACCTAACGGAAACATTTGACCTCATTTATTATGATTGAATAATGCAAAACTCAGTGTGCTACGGTGTCAGAGGAAAAGCAAATGATTTGATGAAATCTTACCTCAATAACCGAACACAAATAGTCGGTATCCCATCTGAAAATAACAATAACTATGCCAAGTCTTCGGTTAACTATTTTAATGGAGGAAAAATTGGCACAGGGGTGCCACAGGGCTCCATACTAAGTCCAATCCTGTTTTTTATATCTATTAACGACATATGTTCCCAAATAGACATCAGCTCAGTTTTTCTTTTTGCTGACGACATTTCAGTTGATGTTTTGAAGAGGGATATTTGTGCTCTAAATGAAACATCCAATGTAACGGTGTCTCGTCGTCGAATGGTGTGAGAAAATCTATGTATCGATCAAGGAAAATAAAACCAATAACATAACTTTCAAAAATGTCCTGGAAGGCCCCCTTGATATCAATATACAGAATTCACAAATGGATGGAACAAATTCCTCCAAACTTTTGGGGATGATGATAGATAAAAACCTCAGTAATCATTTAAATAGTCACAATATTAAAATGTTTGATTTTGCTTACGTACATTCCGTGATTGATTACAGTTCTTTTTTGGTATCATGCAAGGATATATTCAAGGATATATTCATCTATCAGAAAACGAAAATTACCTAAGAATTCACACCTTTTGCAGACAAACCTTCTTCAAATCAGGAATTATGAGTGTTCATTGTGCCTACATAGGTGAATAACATATTTTTGCTAGGAAAAATTTGCAAACTTCTCCTGCAAACAATCACCATACCTGCAATATGATAACCAGAGGAGGTGAACATCTGCGAGTCCCACGGCATAAAACAACAAAAGGTCCGTACTATGATTGTATAGAAATATATGATGATTTCCCCCACATTTCAGAAACATCAGTTCTATGAGTATATTCAAACAAACTCTGAAAGAATATTTGACTGCAATGCATCGTATTCATCAGACGAGTTCTTCAATATGTGTAAACCGTAATGTATGAGCTGTATACGTTTATTTTTTTATCATTCAGTCACGTATGAATGTATCCTGTAAGCTACTTTTCTATACGTTTTTATCTTTACTTTGTATTTGTATGCAAATAATTTCAAGTACCTATTTATATGTATTTGTATATGAATATATGTGTACTCTTACTCTGACGTTGCTGATGTTTCACATCAAACCCATAGCAATAAAAATATTATTATTATTATTATTATTATTTTTATTTAGCAGCTTTCGAAAATAACATAATTTATCTGCCAGCATATATTAAAATCTTGTCATAAATATTCAGGTGTTCTGGGTATGAAAGTGAGTTTTTGATAATTTTTACTTTTGAACGTATTATTCATTGCATGTTCTGTTCCGACATTATTCCTCAGCTGGGCATGAATCGGACATGAGAATACATGCGTTATCTGGTATTTCAATGGTCGCAATTGGGTCGCAGGCCTCCAGCTAGGAGATAGGCATGTGTGAGATGGGAGTGTCCAATTATCAGGCGGCAAGTGATAACATGTTCTCTTCTATTTGAACATATAAGTCCACTTCTTGATATCCGGTTTCATATTATTCAACTGGTCTTGTGACGGCCATTGGTCTTGCCATGATTTGTTAATTATTTCTTTAATGGCTATTCTGATGTCCAGTGATGGGATAGGTATGCCTTCATCTTCTGGGAAGAGAGTTGCATGTTTTGCTGCTATATCTGCCTTCTTATTGCATATGATGTTATAGTGGCTGGGGATTCATAGAAGAGTATATTTCTTTTCCTTTGACGACAAGTGAGTAACTAGTTCTAGAATTCGTAGACTAAAGAAATATTTTGTCGATTTGCTTTCTAGTGATCGGAAGGCACTCAAGGAGTCTGAACAGTTAACACAGCTTCGTGGATGAGGAAAGGGGAAAAATAAAAGATCTTGCCATATAGCGTACAATTCTGAAAATTGAGCAGTAGGGGTTCAAGGCCCAACTATATACTTTTCCCTCTATTAACATTGCGGCGCCGCCTCCGTCTTCTGTTTTCGATTATTATAATGTATGGGGAGCTTGTTGCGGAAATGAATATACAGAATAAGAGCTCAACAAAAATGTCCATGATAGATCTGTTTGTAACAAATATATACAAGAAATTCAGGAAATATGACTCATGGAAACTAAATCCAGATTCCGAAACAATTGATGTTTTTTTTTCTGTGGACCATTGTTGACAATTTCCCACCCTTCGCTTTAATTTCCTGGGTTTTGAAAAAAAAATTCGAAAAAAAGATTTGCATTGTGGACATACCGAAATGGCCTGAGCAGCCATAATTTCATATATTCGATAAAACATTCAAATTGATCTCAGGTTCATCTCAGGATTACTTTATTTTCCTTTCAGATGCCTAAACCACATTTACCACAGCTACCAAGAAATGATTAGTAGAGTATTTGAATAAAGAAGAGTATCTGAAGAAAGAACTGTACTGGGGGTGCCATTGAAAGCTTCATGGCATCTACATGATTGGTGAAATATGTGAAGTCATAAATAAGGTACTATTTAACAAGTGAATCATGGCACAAACAGTATAACTATGTGTTGAGTAAAAAATTTAGAATCTGAGCTTGAATAATTTGAATTGTCCATCTTACACGTAAATCAAAGAATTCACCACTTGACGAATTTATGGCTCATGATTAAGTATTCTCACACTGACGCATAATGTCCTTCTAGTATTCCAACTCTAACACTATAAAAGGTATAAACACTAACCTGTCCAAATGGCTTATAGTAGTCACACCAGTTTGCCTTCTATCAAAACTACATGAAAAGTACTGGTATTCCGTGAGATATGGCCGGTTATATCAGAGGAAATGTGATAGTGGAAACCATTGATTAAAAATATGTTTATGTGAAGAAATAACGTTACCACAATATGTCTGAAAATTAAGTGTAATCTAACTTCATGCATAACTGCTAACAGTTTATAGTCCGTCAGAAAATTAAAATATTTTTCTTTTGTTAAGCAAGAAAAAAAAATATAAAAATATATTTATCACCTACCAAAAACTTTGCTAATTCACGGTTCCCAAAATTTTAACGAATTTGACAGGAAAAATGTTTTTTTTTTCAAATTTTCAACCACTGTAATTCGTTATAAAATGACTAAATATACCTGTCATTCGCGGGTGTGCACACACATTAAACCTTCGCGCTCTCAAATATTTTCTAGTAACGGCACTTCAAAGGTCCAAAACTAGCGATTTTTTTATTCAATTACAAACACTAATAAGACGATTATTTTTGTCAGCGCAATCTATACTTTTGTTTTAATAATTGTGGTTCAGCTCCCACCACAATCGTTAGTGATCCATTTCAATGTATCGGTAGATGTGCTTCTTGGTTGTGTTCATTAAAATAATTTTATAAACGGCACTTCAAAGGTCCAAAACTAGCGATTTTTTTATTCAATTACAAACACTAATAAGATGATTATTTTTTTCAGCACAATCTATACTTCAACTTTATTACACAAAACTCACTTCATTTTCATTTGTGAAAAAAGTCTATCGTACCTCGAAGTGGAATCAAACTGAAATGCCTAAATTTTGATGTTATTATATATTGAATCCATACATTCATGTAACCCCTCTTTTTTAGAATACTAGTCTTCGTTTTTGGCTGATGATGGACCTTCATAGATCCGAAATATGTACCGTATCATTCACTATAAATTACCCACCCCTTATCGTCGTTATTATTACCTATAGAAAAAAAAATTAAAGTAAAAGTTATTTGGTTATAACTGAATTTCGATAAAATGCTATCAACAATAGAGTAGCGTGCAGATTAAAAGAAATAAAAAGTTTGTTTTGGGATACCCTATGTATTATTGAATTTTCGGAATCATATTTTTTTCCTGATATCAAAAATATACCATATATGTTACCCCTAACTCATATTGTTTTAAACCGACGAAACCAAAAAGGAGGAGGTTCTCTATTCGACGCGTATATTTTTTTTTTATGTATGACCACGCATAACTTTTCACAGAATAGTCCGAATCCGATGTTTTTTTTTCATTGGATGAAGTGTATTTCGAAATTGGTCCCATCTGAATTTGAACTGAAAAATTCATCCCTAAAGGTAGCAAAATGGAGGATATTAATCGTTCACCCTCTGAATTTTGGTCCGTTAACCGATTCTATCAGGCATAATTTTGTAGTAGGTTTTTCGATTTGGATGAGTCTTTCTTTATTAGATAGGGTATACTTCATAGTTGATCATATTCTGATTTGGAATGGAATAATCTACTCCTATGGGTAGAAAAATAGGGGATTATTGATTTTTCACTTGTGAACATTGGCACACATATGTAGTTGACATTGACAGATCCTCCTACATCCGTCACAATGATTACATTCTATGAAAGGATGGAATTATATACAGAGTAATGGAATGGAATAACCAGAACTTTCGAAAATAATTTATATTAGATAACAATAAGCTAGGTAAGTAAGTATTTTGGATGTGATGAAAAATTAAGTAGGTAGTAATTAGTAGATTTCAGCCACAAAAAATTGAAAAATATAAACTTTTCAACAAAAAATTGAACCGACGAAAAAATCAACTGGAAAGCGAAAAATAAAATAGACCTTCTTAGTCTTAATGATAATTGAGCTCATAAACTAATGTGATTAACTAATTTTGAGTCGGCTTTTAGGTGGCCATTCAATACTTCCATTATTTCCTATCCATATTGGGAATGCATTATTCAAATGTTCTTGAACTGGAAGGACACTGTGCGGGTTGCCCCATCTTGCATCCAAATTATACTGGCAAGTTCGGCTTCCAAAAAAATCTGTAAAAGAATATTTTCTACTTATGGGGTGAGTATTTCTCGATAGGTAACACCTGTTAATATATAATCATGAAATATAAGGCCAACAATTTTGTTTCAAAAAATTCCGCTTAGAGTTTTTGTTCCTGTTTTCATCATTAGTTTTACAAATCTTTTTCTGTTATCCTTTTTTCTCACTCCTGTCGTAGAAAAGGATGACTCATTAGTCCATAATATTTTAGTTGAATAATCGGGATCTACATTAAAATTTTAAATCATCTGTTGGCAAAATGCCAGTCTTTTTCTCTTGTGAGACTCTGTTAGAACTTATACGGGTAAATTTTTATATGTGGGAATTTACACGATCCAATGAAATTGATCAATAAATTGAACAATTAAATTGACCAATATGGGTTATATTTACACCTGACAATTTATTGGTCAATTTTGGAAACAGTTTTTACTCAGGAATACCAACCTACTGACAAGAAATAGTTCAACTATAGCAAAAGTTCCGAATATTATTCAATAGCTTATTGAATTGACTCTAATCCATTCTTAAATATCGTTTGAATTGATCAGGATCTGCCCTCAGAAATTCTTCGTGGGCTAATGTCAAGTTTCCTTTCCTTCTTTTCTCAATCCAAGGTCTAATCCACCATCTTCTACATCACTTTCTTTTATGTTCAGCAATGCAATTATGTTTTTTTTCAAGGAATAATTTTTCTCGCGGTTAGGGTAGGATATGTGAAATCGCGTGAATAATAACATAATCGGAAAATCTGTGTTCTAGCAGGCATCCAATTCATGGCCGAAAGTTACTGCAAATTGTCACTGAAAATTGTTGAAAAATTAGAACCGATTCTAAATTCATCAATTTATTGGTCAAGTTCAAATTGACGACAATTTTCTGTTTACACCTATCAATAAAATTCAAGGTCACAAAATTGACCAATTTATTGGATCGTGTAAATTCGCACTATAGTTTGTAGTTGTTCTTTTTCAAAGTTCGTTGGATTTCGGAAAAATTCTTACCTAATTGATCGGATACACTTTCTAAACTACATTCAGTATTTTCTAAAAAATAATACAATGTTTCAAAAAAGTCTATTCGCTACTCAATATGGATAGGCTGACCTTCGGAATAAGCAGTATATCTAACTGTTCTTCCTGGTTTTCTTGAACTACAGGTTTTTCTCTAATGAAACTGAAGGTAAGATTAACCTTTCTGTGAATATTTTTGAATGTATCTTCTGACGTTGTTGGACGATTTGGATACAAAATCCTATATACACTTTTTGCTGCACGTTTTTTTTTAATTTTGTTTTGTTTCATACATAAAAAGTATATATTTAAACTTTTTCTCCTCACTGTAGATGATTTTGATTATTCCGTTAAAAAAATATCACTTTCATAGCTTACTTCAGAAATGTTAACTTTCAAAGGATAGGTATTTACAGTGACAAGTCTAACCAAGTTATTCGACGTTGAAGAACTCAAAAACGGTAAAAGATAGGGGTAACATATGGTTTATTTTTGAAATCCTGAAAAAAATATCATTTTAAAATATTCATTTATATACAGAGTATTCCATAGAAAAGAAATCTTTAAATCGCCTGAAATCTGCACGCTATTGTATTTTTGATAGCATTTCATCAAAATTCAGTCATAACCCCACAACTTTCACATTTAACTTTTTATTCGGAAATAACGATGATAAGGGGTGGGTAACTTATAGTGAATAACCGGGTACCACCTCTATTTATTCATTCATTCATTTAGCGTATGGGGTAACAGTGCAATGTACATGATAGAAAGAATATAAAATACACAATACGTATAAACAGATAAATTTTAAATATAAACAGAGAAACTTCAAATATATAAGGACAAACATAATTATTATGCCAAACTATATATCCACATTCAAATTGCGTAGCCATTCAATTGCCTCTGGTGTGGCTTTCATAAAATCTACAAGGTCATAATCATAGGAACGGTTAGGATATTCTAATATGATGTGGCAGATAGTTTGCCGCGGAGATCCACAATCACATTGTGGGGATTCTGCCCTGCCCCATTTGTGTAAGGAATCAGCACATTTCCCGCAACCTGTTCTAACTCGGTTGAGCTTTGACCATAGTCGGCGTGGCAGGTCAGATCCGTTAAAACACTGCGTTGGGTCATCTAGTTGAATGTAGTGGTCTCCTGCAGTTTCTGCCCATAGGGTAATCCATTTATTAGTCGCATGAAAGTTTTCATCCGATTCTAATGCTGATCGGATGGCTGGATGTCTTGATTTGAGCCGATGATATTGTCCTGCTAGGTATGGGATATCGGTATGGATTGGTAGGTCTGCGTTAGCTATGATTTTTTTATATTATCTGATGAGAGCCGCAGTTCGTCGGATATCCGGTGGTGTAATATTACTGAGCACTGGGAGCCAGCGCGTTGGTGTTGACCGTATAGTTCCAGTAATCAGTCTCATTGTTTGGTTTAGTTGCACATCTACTTTTGTAGTGTGCACACTGTCGGTCCAAACAGGACAGCAATATTCTGCGACAGAGTATACCAAGGCCAGAGCTGCTGATCGAAGTGTTGCCGCCGTAGCTCCCCATGTTGTTCCAACAAGTTTGGCTATGATGTTTTAGCGCGTTCTCAGTTTACCAGCCACGTTTCTGAGATGTAGATTGAATGTTAGTGATCGATCGAACGTCACGCCTGAGTTCTTTGGGTTTTTGCTGTGGTTAAGGATCCTGCCATCAAATTCCACTCGCAGGGTATCATTTGCTTGCCTGTTCGATAGATGGAAGCAGCAAACTTCTGTTTTAGCCGGACTTGGGCACAACCTCCATTTTTTGAAGTAATCATTGAGCTTGGCGAGGTCTTCATTCAAAGCATGTTCAGTTGGTAATTTGAGTTTGTGCTGATAGAAAATCGCTAAGTCGTCCGTATATGCAAATTTTCTACACCTCGTTTCAGATAGGTCAGCTGTGTAGAGATTGAATAGGAGTGGGGCGAGCACCAAACCCTGCGGGAGGCCATTGTTCAGTTTCCTAGTACTGCTCTTAGCATCGTTAACAAAGACTTGGAATAGTCTGTTTGTTAATAGGTTGTTAATTAAATGGCACATTTTCAGGCATGGTATGACTCTGAGTGATTTGTATATTTGGCCTTCCCTCCATACGGTGTCATATGCTGCAGTAAGATCAATGAACGCTACGGATGTTCTCAGTCCCCTTTCAAACCCCGCTGAGATGTGGGTTGTCAGGGATAAGACTTGGTCAGTACAGCTACGGCCACTCCTAAACCCAGCCTGTTCTACGGGGATCATTACATCAACTGCAGGACATATACGGTTATAGAGTAGTCTTTCTAACAGCTTATAGCAGCAGCTGTTCGGTAGCTCTCGGGTAGCTCCTGTGGTTTCCCAGGTTTTAGAATAGCAACAATCTTTGTTCTCTCAAATCCTGGTGGTAGGCTGCCTGTGTTAAGGATGTCATTGGAAAATTTCACAAGCCACAGTCGGGTTGCCCTACCACAGTTATCCAGGAATTCGGGGTGGATGCCGTCGAAGCCTGCAATATTTGTATCCTTGAGGCCCTGTTCTAATTCCTCGGCAGAGAACTCGGACGATGAGGGGGTGGAACGTTCAAGGTTTCTAAGGGATTTCTTGACGTCTCTTGTGTGGTTTTTATCGGATGGTGCACGAGAAACGTCAACTATGCGGTTGGCTATTTGGTTTGGGTTTATTGAGGCATTTCTCACGACATTTCGGTTACATCCTCCAAATTTCCGCAGTAGACTCCATGCTTTCCTACTGGAACGTGCAAAGTTCATGCGTTCCACAGCAGAAGTCAATTTGTCCATTCTGCTGGCGTCAAGGGATCTTAGTAGATGGTCAGCAGTTTCCGAGTTTCCTGAGTCCTCGAATTCCTCGTATAGAGACTGGCTTTCCTCGCTCCATCCAGGGATATACTCCTTGCGGAAACCTTGGGGGATATGTTTTTTGGCTACAGCTATCATTAGGCCTATAAATTTGTGGTAGTTTTCAGCCTTTGGTTGGATGAAGCGGATGCACATATCGAGTTCCGCTGCATAGGTAGTCCATTTCGCCTTGCCGAAGTTTCATCATGGCCTGGGAACTGAGTCGACCATTGGTATTTCGATTCCTACTGTAATCACAACGGGGCGATGCTGACTATGTGGGAAGTCCGCTAGTACAGTGCGTGAGTTAGATGAAGGTTGTGATCGTGAATTACTTGATATAAAACAGAGATCCGGATTGTAGCCCTCATGCCACCTTCTTGAGAAAAACGTTGGCTTATCTTTGGCACTGAAAACTAAATGGAGGTTGTTGGTTTCGGCCCAGTCTTCAAGCTCTTCTCCATTGTCATCATTATTCTCATATCCCCATAGATTATGGTGACTCTTGAAATCTCCTACATAGAGGGTTGGATTTTTGGATGGGATTCTTATGACATCCACAGGCCATGAGATTTTAGGCAGTTTGTAGATGTTCACAAATCGTTGGCTTTTATAGTAATCGTTAGTATATCTTCTCCAGAGCTACACTCGATCAATTCGACATTTTGCATGTTCTGTCTTGCATATGTTGCGGTGCCATAGACAGCACTGTAGGTTTCCCCAATCAGGCGATATCGAGGAATCTCGCCTCTGCTAGGAAGCTCATCTTCTGAAGAGGTATGTGTCTCTTGATTGGCTACGACGTCAATTTCGTTTTCAATGAGTATTTCAGATAGGGTTTCCCCTTTTGCCCCACTAATACCCTCGATATTCAGTTGGCATATCCGTACAGAAGGTCTGATATGCTTCGTTAATAGGCGCTGAGAAGCGCCATTGGTATGTATGCTAGGTTGGTCCATAATCCAAAAAAATAAAATAAAAATGTCGCACTATCAGCCAGGAGAGTACAATGACTGGTCTGGCTTCCCAAAGTGTTAGTTCATTTAGTTCACGTCTACTAATAGAGGCTATCCAGGGTGCACCACGAGGAGGCGGGCTAACATTACACCCCTAAGAGGGTAATAAACCTTTTGGAGAATGATTATGAGTTTTTTGGTATATTACCTTCATTTTTCCAATGAATTGTTCTTATTCTAATGCCGCAATAAAATACTTTGGCATAAATTCTACAGAATATTGAAGACACTCATTTTATCCATCTTGGAGCACTAATTCTTACTGTAATAATTAACGTCGAAAGTATAACGGTTCTAGTTACAATAGTTGCGTTCGTTGACCCAATTCGTTCGTGGACATTGTCGTTTTGTTGACAGATGCCATGCCTCTCCAGAGATCAATCGAAATAACTTTTATCAAATTCAATGCGACTTACAATAAATTAAAAGATGATCTGGGAAAAACTAAAATATATAGTTCCCAAAGCGAATTTTATAAATTTTCCAAAGAAGCTAAAAAACAATAATCAACTTGAAACTTTTCGCGAAAAATATAACTCCTGGAAAAATGACCCTACGCAGGTCCAAATGGGGCGATTTTGAAACAGGTCTTCTACCTACTTGGTTCAGTTTGAACTTTTTGCCAGTTTATCAGGTCACTGTACACAACATTTTTTTAAACACAATGAACTATCGCACTGAATAATTTGAAGAATACCCAATTATTCTTGATTCAATAATGATAACAGTTTCTTTTCAATGTTATGATTCATTTCAGATTGCTAATCTTTTGATATATAATTTTCTATTGCAATTTACATCGTTGCCAAGCTAGTATGTCGAACGAATTTAGGGGTTGAGTCCACATGTGTTTAGCGACTGACTGTCACTATTGTTTCCAAATGAGAATTTCAATCGACCAAAACTTCAGAAAAAATCTAAAACTCAAAATGAACAGATTAGGAAAATTTCAACAAATTAGGGAATCATCATATCTTTGTACTAATTGATCTCTATCGAAAATTTCTCAGTCACAATGTGTCACCCACCACGGTACTCTGCAGATGTTTGTTGTTTGTTATTCTGAAATACAATGACAAACAAGAACAAAGATCATTACATATATACGGTAAAGTTTTTCGTGACGTACCTCATTTCACTCCTCACTGACTGACATACGACAACGCCTAGACCAAATCGCTGGACCTAATAGTTCAGAATACGAAGTACAGACGACCTTCGCTCATCTGTTTACCGGATGAATTTATTTTTTAAATATTATATATTAACATAACGATTGGCTTGCCTGAATGAATTCGGTCAAGACTATTTTTTACAAGCTTTTATTTAGCTTCACCTATCCCGGTGTCTGTTCCACAGTTTCGATATTGAAGTAGGTAGAATAATACATCATCAATCAATCAAAAATATGCTTTATTGTCGAAGACATAAATCTTATTGACAAAGCTTGCACTACAAATACTAAGAATATAGATATTTTACAATTGTTTGGTAGATTCTAATAAAAGGAAATAATATACATTTAAATATTCAACATAGGACATAAAATTAATAATAAGCATTATAGTTAAAAAGAATTAATAAATATTTTTAGAAACACACAAACAATCACCAAAAAGGGAAATATAAAGTAAAAAATAAATATAATTGAATATCACATTGTCAAGATTGAAAATAACTGAGCACATTATTCATTTCAAAATAATTACACTATTTGGTTAAAAATAATCAAACAAAATATCACATAAAAATTTATGTATGGTTGAATAATATATATTAAAAAATATTAACCACTTATGGTTTTATTGAGGAAATCTTGAACTTCGTAAAATACTTCATCCATTCATTTCACCGATTTCCTGAATAAATGGAGGAATTCAATGGTTTTGATGCTGGCTGGAAGATGGTTATATATTTTTGCAGCATTATAAATAATGGAGTTTTTTATCAAATTGGAAGCTGGAATGGGTAGCCTTAGGTTGTTATTTTGGCGGGTGGAACCAGAAAGGGTATCATATGTTGATTTATTTTTATGTACTAAACATACCGATTCGAGAATAAAAAGAGATGGAATGGTGAGGAGTTTTTGCTTTTTGAAAAGTTCTTCACAAAATACTCGAGGTCCAACCCCGCAGATATAGCGTACTGCGCGTTCCTGGATAGTGAATATTATGTTGTTTGTTGCAGGTACCCCAAAAAGGGATACCATACCTGATATGGGACTCAAATGAGGCATGGTAAACTACTTTTGCAGTTGTCTCGCCCAATTCTCTTGAGATAACACGTAGAGCATAGCACCCTTTGGACAGCTTTTTACTAAGATGACGAACATGATCTTCAAATTTGAGTTAACAGTCTAAGTGAATCCCTAGAAACGTGTTGAAATCATTAGATGAAATAATATCATTCCCCAGGGAAATATCCGATATATCGCATTGAAATGATGAGAGATTCGTTTTGTAAGTGTTTAATGAAAACTGATTCGAGTTACACCACACTCTCACAGCGTTGATATCCCTAGACATTTTGTTTAAAAGTTTGTTAGGGTTTTGATCATGCCACAGGATCGTTGTGTCGTCTGCGAAAATAGTGAATACACCTTCAGTCTTAATATTCGCAATGTCATTAAAATATAACAAGAGCAGGATAGGTCCAAGCACAGATCCCTGAGGTACACCATGTTTGATAAAACCTATATTGGAAAAGCTGTTGGTCTTTACAATTTGCGTTCTTTGGCTTGAGTAAGACTCAAACCAGTTATGGCTTTGGCCTCTAAGCCCGTAATGGTGGAGCTTACGAAGCAATATTTGATGATTCACACAGTCGACTGCTTTTGACAAATCACAAAATATTGCGGAGCTTGCTCCTTTCGAATTTAGATTTGGGTATACATTTTTAAAAAAATGAAAAATTGCATCTCAGGTACTTTTGTTAGGTTGAAAACCGAATTGTTGAGGATATAGAATTTTTTGGTGAGCCAAGAAGTCCATCAATCTAGTTTTTACCAATTTTTCGATAATTTTCCCAGGGTTGGAATTAAAGAGATAGGTCGAAAATTTGATGGCTCCGAGGGGTCACCAAGGTTTCCAACAGGATATCATCTGAACACTGAAACTTGAATAATTCTGGATTTCCTGTCGTTCTTCATTAGCAACTTTTTAATGGAATATGAACATATTTGTTTTCCTATTTTGTTGTAAATCATTGTTTCTGTTTTAATTATTTGCAATATATCTCGAGATTCTTCTACCATCATTCGAGTTTTCTACTAATCGTACTAGATCAAGTTTTATTTACTAATAATATTGTTCGAAATCTTTCGGCAGATGTTTGTCGAAAATGCTTCAATGACATCAATAACAATCATAACTACTTCAAGGAAATTATCAGTTGAAGACACTAGTTTTTGATCCCCCCTATATATTTTATGTATCTGCAGAATGAACTTTCACCGTGAACGACAATGACAATGCATCATGATTTTTTTGTTAGAGAAGAAACCAAAATGGCGGCTCCAAAATGGCAAACGAGTTTGGTGATGATGGTCCGATTCAAAATTGGTATTATGTGATTTTTGGGGTCGGAGATTATGCATTTTTTGTCAAAAATCATAAATTCAAGATGGTGGCTCCGAGATGGCAGATGAGTTTCGTCATTATGGCTAGGACCATAATGACCTATTGAAAACTGGTGAGAAAGAAGAATAAAAGAAACATTTGGAACCCTAGGAATAATTTATGCTATAATAGCAATTGGATTGTTAGGATTTATTGTATGGGCTCATCATGTATTTATTGTCGGAATAAATGTAGATACTCGAGGGTTTTTTGAGGTCAGATATTATGATTGCCTAGTCAACATTAAAATATTCAAGGTAGCGGCTCCTATGCATTTAGCTTTGAGATGAAAAAATCTAAAATAAAATTAAAGTAAAAATTGATTGAAGACAAATTAAAATGGGCTGAGAAGTAGAAAACATATTTATATGTGTGATGTAGGTTATTCTGTAACAGATTCAAAAGCTTGCCTCGTGAAGTATTCAGTTTGAATACAATAGCGACAAGCTTTTGGATCTTTGAATGTGTTACTCACAGAAAAACCTACATCACAAATCTGAAGGAGAATATTGTCTTTATTTTTTGTACTTTTATTTCAAATTTTTTGGTTTCAAAGCAAAATGTATAGGAGCCGCCATCTTGAATTTTAGAATGTTGACAATAATTATCAATAGAATAGGACCATAATCAATTTGACAAAAAATTCATAATCTCCGACCCCGAACACCCCCATATAGAATCAGACCATAATCATCAAACTCGTCCGCTATCTTTAATTTATGAATTTAAATGAAATACTCATAATCTCGGTCCCTCAAAATATCCACATATACATTTTTAATCGAATCGGACCATAATCACCAAACTTGTCGCCATCTTGAATTCATCAATTTCGACAAAAAATTCATCATCTCCGTCCCCAAAAACCCCCGATTCCTACCAGTTTTCAATAGAATGGAACCATAATTATGAAACCCGTTCGCCATTTCGAGCCGCCATTTTGTTTTTTCTCTGACAAAAATCTCAAAATGCATTTTCACTGGAATTATGAAAATTGCACGACTAGAAGTGCGTCAAATTCAACTTGTAAAATTTGAATGAATGCTTGTAAAAAATAGTCTTGACAGAATTTATTCAGGCAAGCCATTTGTAATATATTTGTGAACATATAACATTAAAAAAAAATACTTTTCATCCGGTAAGCAGATGGGCGAAAGTCGCTTTCCTTCGTATCTCAGACTATAAACAGCTGAAATTTTGACAGGGTATTTTTATGATAATAGGAGTGAAAGTTGAAGTTAGTCATGGTGAATGTATTTTAGGTCTTTGTTACGAATGAAGAAATACGTGTTTCAGTGTTTTTGGGACTCATAGAAATTGGTGATTGAGGTCTGTCACAAATATGGAAAAACATATTTCAGTGGTATAACCACTCATTACAACAAATTGTTTGAAAAAATTTGTAATTTTGTGTGATATTTTTGATTGGTGCTAAGAAACTTTTGAAAAATGAATAGTTATTACACAATAATGAATTGTCCGGCTATGTTACCTTTACCATTTTCCAAATACTCTTTTACCTGTATTCTTCACCTTTCCCAGCTCAGTCGGGACGCCTATGGTTCGCATGAGTTCCTTTTCTCTCAGAAGCAGGATTCAGTAGGAACCTCTTTCGGTTTTTCTCAAAATGTTCAAATAATATTACAGAAAGTATTTTACCAAAAAGACAGAGATGAAAGCAGAAATCGGTCAGATAATTTCCTTTTTTATTCAATGAAAAGTTATGTTAACCTAACCTGCCATTACTAGTGCTTTTTAATTCAGATTCGAATGAAAACAAACAGTGGTTTGCTAGTAAGCAATTAAATAATCTTTAAATTGTGAATATAGATTATGTACCACTATATAATGGAAATTGATAATACTTGCTAATAATAGTAGGTAAAAATGTTTGTTGGAAAACTTTCAGTGAGTGTCTATCCAATGTGCACTATATTTTAGTTGGGTTTTATTGAGAGTAGGTACCTTGAGGTTTATTGTTGGTGACTTCCCTGTGTCCTGTTCGTTGTTCCTGTTGATGAATTCAGCAATTCCTAAGTACGGGCTGCTTTGAAAGTGGTGGAAAGATCCCACGGTAATGACTACTGTTTACTGGAGTTTAACTTTCTGGGCAATATCTGGATGGCTGTTTGATTTGGACATCTAGTTGATCTGTCTTATCGCAGAGTTATTGTGTTCGCTTTCATATTTCCCACTCCAATTGTTGATTAATTTTTTTGAACGTCTTGCTCTTCAGAAAGAATTTTTTTCTCTATTCTTGGTTTCAGTTATTTTTCTCTCTCTGGTAACACTCACTGTTTTGTTTTTTTCCACAGATTTCACGTTTTTGCTCACTTTCTTTTACATAATCTTTTATTTTAAATTATGCCATGTCATTTATATTCACTAACTATTTCTACATCTTATATACTACATACAAAATTGATTAAAATTCATCTATGACATTTTTCTACCTTCCAAATTTTGAATTTTAATAATTTTATGAGAATACTCATTTGACATGTAGCTGTCATCTTCTTTCAAGTTTGATTTTTCCAGTACAGGATGTTGTAAATTTGATATTGTCTTAGTCTAGTTGTGATCTAGATTTTGTTCATTAATTTTGATATTTGTTTTCTTTTTAAGGTTGTTCAAATGAAATAAATTGTTGGCAACTTGCCTATAATAAAAAGAAAGTTCCAATGCTATACTTTTGAGATCTCTGCGTTGACTAGAGAGTGGTGCAAGGTTCAAGAAAAGTTAAATGTACAGAAAACTGCAAAGTAAACATAGCATAAAACCACGATAACATAAATACCTGCTATTCATAAGATGTATCAGTTTCATTATCTAACTCTTTTTTTTAATTCTATTTATATCGATAAACATTTCCTATCATATATATATATATATATATATATATATATATATATATATATATATATATATAAACAAATGGACTGGGTTTAACTCTCATGTAGTCCCTATTCCAATCCTAACTGCATTTCCATAACACTATTCATCCTATTGTGCCGTACTTCGTGAATAAAGTATGGGACAACCTGTACTTATACGATCCACTGGCGCTTGCAAACATATTCCATTTACGTATGTGCACCCCTAAGTGCGTTCATTAAATGCCTTTGGTGTATATGCTTGTCAGAGCAGAATCCCTTTACTGCTAGGGGAAATACTACCCTTCGCAATAACGTTGTGTTATGAATGGAGAGAATGCAAGGGACATCAACAGATATACATACATTTAATATCGCATAATAGATGCACTTGCAGAGCTTTTTCCTCTGTAATTGGTTTCGTGTTGCCATGGCGCCTCCTCGCCCTATTGTTATGAGTTGTGAGAGATTTGAGGATTATTAGATCACAATATAGCGCAATTGCACAAGTTAGCTAACTGATAATTCAATAACCAACTGAAATAAAAAATCGCAACTGGAAAAACTTTTATAATTTTCCCTCTCAACTACCATATAATTGTTTCATTCGTTCAACAATTCTCATGAAACACAAATATAATAGCAGTGGCATATATATTTTGCCTGTTGATATGGGGTTCATAATTAAAATTAGAACTATCATTATGTGTTTTCTCCAGGGAAAATCAAAATAACATATGAGAATAGTTTTTGTAGTAGACCAGTTATCTTTCATCATTCCTTATTATATCTTATTTTAGTGGTTCGTAGATGTGTCGTGTATTTTTAAAATCGTCTTTTCAGTCCTTCATTTCATTGTATGTTACCTGGTCCTTTATATGAAAATAATTACCCTTTGGATTTGTTTTGACTGTAGGTAATATTCATAAGGTTGCCTACCTTATGAATTTTACCCACCTGAATTGACTATGGATGATAATACAATTTGCACATTATAAATTATTTGATAGTTGATGCATCATAAGTTTTAGTACAGCTTGGTCATATCATATCGAGACGGTCTCTTATCGGAATATCGACCAGTCAGTCCACTCAGTTCATTTCTGCTCCCCAGTAGTAATTATTGAAATCATCGTACATGCAACTCGTTATGTTGGTGCAATCAAAACATAATGTTGTGTCGTTCGTCCATTGCATCCGTTGAAATTGGGATGCCTGCATAAGGAGGGTGAATTTATTTATTTCATGGTATTTTTCCATGAGGTCAAATGGAAAAATGATATATTCGTGAAATATCTCATGGAGTTTGTCGCCGTTCCCAAGAAAAAATCTGAATATGCTGGTTCTTCAGACATCTAGGAAGTGGAGCTTCTGTGGATACCAAAACAACCTTATGTCGGCGTCACATCAGGATTTGAGACAAAAAAAAACAAGATTCACGAAGAAGACCCACACAGTGAAGACCAAATTTCCGATTTGTTAGTCCTCATCATAGTTGCTCAAAGTCGCGTTACCTTTGAATAATGAAAAAATTATAGTTTTTATATATTTCAATATTGATATCACTTCAGCTGACTCCCTATTTCATACTGTTTTCCCTTCGGAAGCTTTGACCTACCTCCCTGAATTCTATGGAAGTCCTAACGAATTGATTTCTGCGAGTGAATCTCTGATCATATTTTTTACAAAAAAGAAAATCCAATTAATTTTCCAAATTTCTCAATTATGATCAGAGGGGAATTTCAAACTCCGAAGTGACATTCTCCGTTGAAAAATTTGAAGTAAGTACTCATTAGAAATTTTGCTAATTGAAGAGGTAAAGCCTGCCTCAACACAGATCTAGTTATATTCAGGTACCTGACAAGAAATCCCATTAGTTTTTCGATACATCTTCAATTATATTCAGATATAAAAATATTGAAAAGTGTTCTTCATCAAGACTCAGCCAAAATTAACCGGATCGAAAGAACCTTTAGATACAACAATTTTTCATGAAACCTATCAGGTTGCATAGCCCTATAATTTGTGACCAGAGAGTACAATATAGAATAATTTCAAAATTCATACACAATAGAAGCAACACAAGATTTTAATTTTCACATAATTGAAGGCCATATGTCCCACAACGAAGATAAAATTCCATACAAAGTGTACCTCTTAATTACCAAACACGAAATAATAACTCTTTCAAATTGACGTTGCCGAAACTTGGTGAAAATCCACTTAAAGTAAACAAAAGACACTTTATGAGATTTTTTTCACTGAATTGGCTTAACAAAACCATGGCACGTGTGTATCTATACAATAGGTTATTTAGGTGGAGATAATACTACTAAAAACCTTCCCCCGAAAAAGATATGTATAGCGAAACACGTGTCGTAGTTTTCTGAACCCAATTCAATGAAAATCATGAAATCAATGGAGATTTTCTGCTCTTTTGATTCCTTGAGAAAAATACTACCTGGAAACCGACTGTCATGTGAAAGACGGTCCGTAGTGATATCCTGTTGAGTTTCCCACTCCAAACTGGCATTGTTTGATTTGTTATAAACATTCAAAAGCATTTTTTTGAATTGTAACTTGGAAAATAATGGAGCAATTTCGACACCCTCGATGGACGGAGTGTAGGGAATTAAAATGCAAAAAATGAGCCCTATCAAGACTCGATCGTATTATTCGTAACGGAGAAAAACCGGAAAAACCCGAAAAATGTGCGTTTTTATTAAAATTCATAACACCTCCATTTTTCAAGTTTTGAAGCAGGCTCTCCAAGACTTACTAGTGATTGATGTCTACTTTAGGTGTGCGAAACTCAGGCGCTGTCGGATCATTAGTTTTGGCATAATTGCAATATGATTTTTTCAATGCACTTCATTGCAGCAGACCTGGATGCGTTATAAATGGTCCGATTCTCATCTTTCAAAAAAATTTCGAGAGTAGAAGTATAGTACTACAAAACGTTTATTCTCGTTTTGGGTTAAAATGCTGCAAAACAGGTGAAAAATACTTTCAAACATGACCTAAAATGGGCGAGTGTGTGAAAGCGGCTGAGTAGTGGGGGGGGAGCAGCAGACGTGGGGAAGCGTATGTATAGTAGAATTTCTAATACAAGCGCGCTGTGCCCGTTATGAATCTGCTGCTTTACCCCCACTCCTGAGCCGCTTAAATGCACTCGCCGGTTTTCGGTCATGTTTGCAAGTATTTCTCACCTATTTCACAGCATTTTAACGCAAAATGAGCATAGTCATTTTATAGTCTATATTTCAACTCTCAAAATATTTTAGAAAAATTGACATTGGACAACCTATGATGCATCCAGGTCTGCTGCAATGAAGTGCATTATAAAAATCAAATTGAAATTATGCCAAAACTATAATAATCCAACAGTGCCTCAGTTTTTCACACATAAAGTACATATCAATTACTACTATGTCGTGGAGAGCCTTCTTCAAAACTGAAGAAATGGTGGTGTTATGAATTTTTTTCAAAACGCAGATTTTTTCTGGTTTTCTGGTTTTTCTCCGTTACTAATTTTCCGATCGAGATTGCTTTATTGGTCGAAAACGATAAAAATATGCTTTTAAAGTTTATAACAGATCAAGCAATGACAATTGGGAGTAGGAAACATAACAGGATATAACGACGGACCGTCTTTCGTATGATGGCACATTCGGTTTTCTGGTAGTATTTTGTTAAGAAAAATTATTTATTGATTGGTCTATTACTGCAAATTTGGGTCCTATTCCGAAAAACAGATTCCTCAATTCCCAATATAAAATGGACGTCTTCAGTGTATTTTCTCAATCTGAGTAGGTAGTATTGGGTAATACAATCCCGCAATAGAAAAATAGTAAATTTATGCACTGGTAGCTACCCATTTGATATCGAATACATGAGGTAGATTTTTTATTGGACGATTATTCGTAATTCTGAATAGATGGACTGAAAAAAAACATATTTTTCAAACAGAGTGAGGGATTGCAGTACGAGTAGGTGAGAAGTGTTTCTAGAAACTTTTATTTTGGAGTTTCAGAAGAAGAAAAAACAGTTGTATAAAAATTCCCCACCAATTTAGAATGCGAGCGATTGCTCCTATTTGAAAAATATGAAACTTAAAAAGAAATGTTAGGTATATGAACATTAGAAAAGGAACGTCACATGAACACTAAACCCGGAACGTTGTATGAATACTAAGAAAGGAACCTTGTATGAACATCTCCTGATACTCACTCATCAGAATGGTAGAGATAATTCTGTTTAAAATATATGGAATTTTATTACTTTTCAAAATTCCTAACTTTTCGTCCACAGCCCTGCAAACTATTTTGCATAAATTATTGTATTTCTATTGCGCAATCATTTGTTTCCCCAACTTAGTTCGAAATATATAAGTGAATTACCTATCTGGGAATACAGAAATACTTTCGTAAATAAGATACGACAGCGCGGTGTTGCCAGATAGAAAACAGTGTTTTTTTTACACTCTTGGGCTCGAATATTTTCTATCTCATCAATACATTCTGTCTGAGAGTACTGTGCACTTGGAGAACTGTGCAGTTGTTTATTTTGCTGGATATCTCGTAAAGAAGTGTTTGACTTAATTCAAATGTAAAATATGTCGATCTTTGTTGGAAAGTTCGAAGATCTTGATGGAAACGATGAAATTTTAATTTTGTTCAGAAATTATGAGTTGGGTACTTCAGGTGGATTATAATATCCTAGTAACATAATAAAAAATTAAAAATACGGAATTGGCAATGGAATGCTTTAGTAAATATATTGAAAAATATTCAGCTGCCAAAATCATAGTCAATACGAAATGACATACCTATTTACAGGAAGCTCAAATCTAGCCAGTCGAATGGTTTGAATGTGACAGTGATTGTGACAAATACAGGACTTACATTGTACATTGGTTATTAAGCACACTTATTTATAATACTTTAAAACCATTTCCGATTCTCTAAAAACATCAAACAAAACTAAAAATATAAAATTATCAATTGTGAAAAATGCTTGAATTAATACCATTTCATTCATATTATTGTATTCCTGGTGAACCAAAGAGTATATTTTTGTTTGAAATAAAAAAAATAATTATTACAATTCCCATGATCGTGTTTTAATTATCTGAATAAGTGGGTATTCTACGAAGCTCTGGAAGGGACACCCAAAATAAAATTTTTGCTATTTCTAAAATTCCGACTTATAACTCGGAATTTTACACCAAAATTCCGACTTATAACTCGGAATTTTAAACTTCCGAGTTATAACTCTTAAACTCGGAATTTTAAAATTCCGACTTATAACTCGGAATTTTGAACTTCCGAGTTATAGTCGGAATTTTGAAAGCAAAATTCCGACTTATAACTCGGAATTTTAAAATTCCGACTTATAACTCGGAATTTTATACCAAAATTCCGACTTGTAACTCGAAATTTTAAAATTCCGACTCATAACTCGGAATTTTAAAATTCCGACTTATAACTCGGAATTTTAAAATTCCGAGTTATAAGTCGGAATTTTAGAAATAGCAAAAATTTTATTTTGGGTGTCCCTTCCAGAGCTTCGTAGAATCCATATAAGCTTCTCGAACAAATTTTTTCATAAATTTGCAGCAATTGTAATAAACATCGAATGAGCCCTCAATTTAGAGAAAGTCTTCGTGTTTATAACTTACGAGCTGTGCTGTGTATTGCTTTTCATGTATTATTAGCTCATGGCTAATAATATACAATAAATAACAATTGTTTCATGTTTGAATATACTTTTTCATAATTTCAAGAATTTTAGTTTCATGTCATTTGTTTGTGAATATTTCATATACCTATTCATATTGGGACCAATGTTACTTATTATGTGATGAAGCTGAAATAACTAAACACGAACATTTTAATATGTGCATTTAGGTGTCATTGTGTTTCACTTTTCATCAGATGGGATGATTTTTGTTGCCAAAGCTTTCCTTACTTTTCCAAAATCTATAAACAATTAATTTCTTTAGTAAAACATGTTTATGGGAGTTTTGTCTAAATCTCGAAAATAATGCTCTGATGAAGAATATATGAGAGGTAGAGAGAAGGCAATCCATACATTCTACGAATATCATTCGATTTTGCAGGAGATTTCAATAGATATACTACATATTGAGGACGTTACCACAACACACCTTTCAAAAAAAATTGATATATCTTTGCCGATCACGGTCCTCAGAACCAAATATCACCATCGGTTCGAAAGTTCATTTACCTATATATATATATATATATATATATATATATATATATATATATATATATATATAGGTTATTTTTTCCTGTTGACCACCTATATATTTCCTTCAATTTCTCGGAATAAAGGTCTGGTTCAGTCAATTCATATAATTTCTTTTAACGACGTTTCGACATGGTATTTGTCATCATCAGGTTGAAACACTAAAATGAAAACTATGGAGTTTGAGACATATTCAACTTAACACAATATTGAAATGTATGCACTAAAATAATTTTTTTAAAACATATGGTTCGAAACATAACACGTTATTTAACACATTATAATGATATCTGTAATATATATGGGTATTCACTTACAAATTTCTGCGTTCGCATCCTACGAACGTTATTGTAGAGCGTTCGTACGATGCGAACGCACTTATAAAATAATTTATAAAATAATACTCATATGTATTAGAGATATTTTTATATTGTGTTAAATAACGTGTTATATTTCGAACCATATATATATTTTCACAGAATTATTTTAGTGCATACATTTTAATATTGTGTTAAGTTAAATATGTCTCAAACTCCATATTTTTAATTTTAGTGATTTAACCTGATGATGACAAATACCATGTCGAAACGTCGTTAAAAGAAATTATATGAATTGGCTGAATCAGACCTTTATTCCGAAAAATTGAAGAAAATATATATATAGGTATAGCGAAAATAAGACAATATTTTTTATATGACAGCAATCAATCTGTTTTTTTCTTGAATCCAGGGTGAACGGCATACAGTTAATTTGAGATTTCACGAAGGTGTACATTTTTTCATGAAAATTCCGAAGAATATGAAGGTGTGTATCAATAAAACTTGTTACATTAAGAGAAGTTATGCCTTTTATGATTTTCCTGCAGGAAAAAACGTTATAACCATAATTACGTTAATGAAAATCATTTTTTTCTTGAATGATTTAATTGTAAATGTTAACAATTAATTGATATCGTACGCGTAAACCGTGTGTAGTTACCAAACGCGAAATGTATCTGCTGCACGGGAGACGGGAGTGCTATAACTATCATGTCATCATGTCCGCGATCATGCATTTTTCTTCACGTCGGAAACTACTGAGCTTGAAATCATTTCTTTCGCTCTCAACAATGGTTACATCGTTGCTTAAAGAGAAATCTTCTTATAGTTCCGAATAATTTCCCCTTCCGTATAAGAGGACGCCTCAATACAGTGTCCAATTTAAGGTACGATAGATGGCACGCGCGATTGCGTCCAATACGATTCCCACAGCGAGTGAACAACTATAGGATATACTTCGGAGCGTTTTTCTTATTAGACTTATAATAAACTGATAAAATTCCAGCCAGTCTTGACCCGTAGGATGAGTCTTTGAAGTTAATACTTTTTACCCACCCCACCTCAAACCATACATGCAAATTGAAAACACTCTTCTTCAGAAATCTGATGAAGTGACAAAAAAGAATGGAATGGATATTTATAAAGAAGGTCCAAGTTTGAAAAATACAAAAATGAGATTCAGGAAAAATACCACCTCCGTATCCATTTTTTTTATAAGGAGGAGCGACAAATGAACTACCAAAATATATAGATAATTGCAGCAGTACGTACACTAGATACTCAGTCTTTTTCATTTGATTGATTTCTTAGTCAGTCCTCTAGAATTCCTGTAAATTAGTATTTTGTTAGTTTTTGGGGGTGCTATAAATTGGACGCTAGTATTTCTGATCTGCACAAATGCATTGCTACTTACTGTTACCTGAAAATCAAATATTATCAAGTCACTCAAATATTGAACAAAAAAAATTACAGTTCAATATTTTTATGTTTTATTTCTTTATATATTCCCAAATAGATTTATTTAGCATACAGTTGAGTTCGAATCAAATCTGGAGTGGAAAAACTCACACTCAATGGACCTTTTTATGCACCATGAGAAAACACTGTAATTAGAAAGTATGTGTGCTAATATCACTTGGGATTTTTTTTTTCTGATGGGTAGTTTTTCCATAATCCGGGAAAAAGTGGGTTCGTGACGTCACGTTCACTAAAAGTTGATTTGGCATCGTTGTATGAGTTGCGAATCATGGAATTGTGACGTAATGACATTTGTTATGTGATACTTTGATAGGTTCGTTCGTTTGCTCCACGGAATAGAATATTATCAATCGTTTGTCTCTCTTCGGCTCTTTTTCTTGCATATATCTGATACGAGACACGAGATATGTATGCACTGCAGAGAACTGCTGCAAATGAACAAGCTCTCCATGAATGTTTGGTATTGAAAATTTCGGAAATTATTTTATAATTTTAATAACTATGAAAATGTCTAAAAAGTGCAATGTGCCCGGTTGTCTGAACACCAGTGAAAGTGAATCAAACTTTTGTAAAAAGCGGAAATATATGCTTTTGTGCAGAACATTTCCAGGAGACTACATCAAGGAACGATCTTCAATTTCACTCAATGCAAGTTTGCGAAATCATCGATCAGTACTGTATTTTATATCCAGTCCTATAAACATATTGTTCTTTGGTTCCAGCTGAAAGAAGATACTATGAATTGGGAATATGCTAGAACAACGGGATCCAAATTTATGTTCAAGAAAGATGTCTGTCCACATATCAACCTGAAACGACATTGGTCTGACAATGTTTCATCATAAGTACATGACCTACCAACGATGAAGAAACCCAAACCAAATGAAAACATCACTCCTTCAGCTAGTAAAACTGTGTTGAGTGACATTACATCCATAGGAAATATTTACTCAAGAGTTTCGAATAGTTCTTCTCCTAGCAGTAGCCAAGCTAGTACATTATCCGATTCATCAAAATAACACCACCAAAAAAAAAACTGAGTATATTCCTAGTCAGTCTTCATCCGATCCTGATTGTGAAAATATCGAAGGACAGCAGCGCCAGCGCTTATCTATTGCACTTATAGAAAAGAAGAGTAATTTTATTTGGGGCTTCCTGAAAATGTTTACCACATTGTGAAATACATTACCAAAATTGAAGAAATTAAATATATGGATGTTCTGATAAGTTTGAAAAAGATACGGGTTGGGGATGTATACTCTCGATTGGCTGATGACTTTGATTGGAGTTAATCAAGTCTTCACAAGATTTCTACAAAAGCTGTGCCTATGATGGCAAATTGTTCACAAGAGCTTATATATTGGCCTGACATCTGAAATTGAAAGAAATTTGCCGATCCCTTTCAGAGCTCGCTATAAGAAAGTTAATTCAATTATTAATTGTCTGGAAATTGAAAAACCCTCTGATCCTGTTCGTCTGTCCATGACTTGGTCAGAATAGAAAAAATGCAATACTGTAAAATTTTTAATATCTGCTACTCCAAATGGCACAATACAATTAAATTTTATTTCAGGAGCATACGGTGGACGAATTATTTAACAACTTTGTCGATAAGATTCATTTCTTCTATTTTGATTGATTGAAATTCAAAAATACTTCAAATAACTAGAATGTGCAGTATTATGTCACAGTTTCCTAAGGTTTGTTGTCACATTCTCTTCATGAATGCCAATATCTTCAGATTTTTTTTTTCTATAGCTTTGTAACCATAGGGAAAATGTTTACCATAGAAAATGTAAGCCTGTATTGTGAAATATAGATGAGTTAACGTCTTTACCTTTGAATTAGTATCCCTCAACAAAGAATTGGTGTGAAATAAGTAAATAATTTTGCAAAAAATTTACGAAATTTGTATGAACATATTTTAAGTCTATTCATTCTAAATTATTAATTATATTTTCAGTAGTTCAAAATTAATAAATATTTGACTCATCACATGAAGGAAACACTAACAGGTACCGAATATGAATTTATTTATATAATAATACAAACAGACAAAGCCTACATATATATTCACAGTATAATGCATTTATGACTGATTATATCTAAACAATCACAGAAAAAATAATTCGGCGAATACCCCAATGGATGAAGGTAAGTTCAACAGAAGCTTAAATCCCCACTTCATTTTGAAAAATTCATCCATTGCTTGATCCATTCTGTGTAAACTGTACAGATGCTAGATGAACATGAAACAAAAAAAGATAATGAAAGTAGTCCATGTCAGGTGGAGTTCTAATTAATTAGTAGAAATCAGTCTGCTCCAAGTAAGAAGATTTATTTCTAGGAAAGATTGCAATGCATTTAGAGTTTTTATTTTCAGGTTTCTAAAATACATAGAAAAGATACAAGGGTGAACATCGTAAAAATTAGTAGAAGACTCAGCACAAAAATAAACATAACATCACCGACTTACACAAACATTGAATTTAAAATGTCAACTCATTAATTCAGTCGATAAACTATGTTATATTAATCAGTTGACATTTTTACTTCAATATTTGTATAAATCAGTGATGTTATGTTTATTTTTGTGGTTAATCTATCTATCAACTTTTTACAATGGTCACTTTGTATCTTTTATGTATATTTAAGAGAGCCTTGAAGATGCAAAATACTTTGCCGAAATGAATTGCCTAATTCTTCCCTAGAAATAAATGCTTTTACTGTGGAGCAGACTTCATTTTTTCTACTAATGAAAAAAAAAGCTTGATATTTTTTTCAAAGGATAAACAATAACTTTTTTAATGAAAAATCAAAGTGGTTTCAAATATAAATTAGAAAAAAAAAGCATTTTCACTTTATATTTCTTATGAAATAACCAGAGGTTGTGAAGTATCCCATGTTCAATTTTGATATAAAGTATCATTTAACCAATATATTAGGAGTAATTTTGACAAACTTGAAATAACTAAATAAAATAATCCTCACCTTCATTGGCAAATGCTCCACTGGGCCAATCAAAGGAGCTTGCGATCTCAGGGATTACACAGTTCTTTGATATATTCTGTATTCTGTGCATGTGCTGAAACATGAAAACAAAATCAAATATTAATATATATATTTATATATAATGCCTGTGGCTTCCCGTTTCCCATTATCTCGTTTGGGTGCCATAATTGATTTTACAGCAAAAGTAATTTTCAAGTTAGGTTACACACGAATTCTTCATTTGTAATAGAGAGCCAAAACACCAATGTTCATGACCGTAACTCAAAAACTAACCGAAACCCCATAAAAAAATATACCCCTCATTTGACCCCTTTAGGGGGTGAATTTCAAAAAGAAAAGCTCAAATACCAGTTTTCAATATACACATACCTTCAGAGGCCGAACAGTCTAAACACGGACATTGCTTCTTCGTCTACCACACCAAACAATTATTAAAAAAATTGTGGATTTTATGTTCCGGTGTGAGCTTTGCTTTCACATTGCAGACGTTTTCTTGGCGTTTCAACTGTATATAGCCAACAGCATTATCACCACTGGAGTCACTGGTAGATCTGTAAAAAGATAACATGTGTTGATTTACTTTTTTGAATATTGATAGAAATATTTTTCTGTGAATTGAAAAATTCACGATTAAAATGAAGTTATTTTTTGTGAATGTCTAACAGAAAACAACTACTTCCCCGGCTAAAGCCACGCTGGACATTGAACTACATCTGATAGACATTCACAAAAAATAACTTCATTTTAATCGTGGATTTTTCAATTCACAGAAAAATCTTTCTATCAATATTCGATTGAGAATGTTTCCCTTTTCAACATGAATACCCCACAAGAGGTTATCTTGACGATGGAAGATAGTGACTAAAGTTTATCTTTCAGTCGCAGATGATTCCACATCTGATTTTATGAACATCCTGTTTATATTTTCAACAAATCAATCTATCATACCCCATGACAGGTTTTAATGTCAGAAAACACGAATTTCAAAGTGTCTCTCCAAAAGAAATGATTCTAACTTTTTCCATCTTTGCAAAGTGAGATTGCTTCTTGAAAATGTGTTTTCCATTTCTTCCGGTCTTCCTGATGATCGTGGAAGCGTGAAATAGATTTTCGTCGACAAAAATGTATTGAAGACCTAGTGAATGCGATGTCTCTCCTGCGTCAATGTTACGAATGATTTCTGGTGAGTACTCTCTTTTGGAAAACATTCTTCTTTGCCTCATTCATCTTATGAGTTCTTAATTAAGACTGGAATAGAAAATCAAATAACTATCTGAATGAAAATGCAAATTTTCAATTTCAGATTTTTTCTTTTCAGTTAGGGCTTTTTCAGAATATCTATCAGATGTAGTTCAATGTCCAGCGTGGCTTTAGCCGGGGAAGTAGTTGTTTTCTGTTAGACATTTACAAAAAATAACTTCATTTTAATCGTGGATTTTTCAATTCACAGAAAAATCTTTCTATCAATATTCGATTGAGAATGTTTCCCTTTTCTATATACCTTCCCATTTCAATAGCATATTGAAATATTAATTCTCAAGCAAAATTCAAATGGGCCAGAAATTTATCGTTAATCCTTTCGTCAGCGTTCAATTTAGGGGTAGGATTTTAATGAGCCAGGTAGCTGGCGCCCAATTCATGGCCCACTATATTTATTGCCAGACACAAACTTTTCTGGAAAATGATTGAGTTAGCAGGTTCGACAAACGGAGTTAAATCTATGATATGTGTCTGAATTGATGATTGATGATGAATAATGTATTGTACCACCATTTTACCAATGGACACTTTTTCGATTTGAAGTGTGAATGATCAAATAATTGAATCTGCAAATACATTAACATTATCAAAATGATTATCGAAAGAATATACAATGCCCTCCAATAGGGCTTTTCGAAATTGACCTTTTTTATAACTATTGCATAATAATAATTGGGGTGATTTTTAACCGACGAAACCAAAAAGAAGGAGGTTCTCTAGTCGACGCGTATATTTTTTTTATGTATGAACACGCATAACTTTTTACTAAGACATCCGATTTCGATAATTCTTTTTTCAGTGGATAGGGTGTACTTCGAAGTTGGTCCCATTTGAATTTGAAAGATAAAATCCATCCCTAAGGGTAGCAAAATGAAGGATATTGATCACTCACCCTCTGAATTCTGGTCCGTTAACCGATTCTATCAGGCATAACTTTGTACTGGGATCTTCGATTTGGATGATTCTTCTTTTATCAGATAGGGTATACATCATAGTTGATCATATTCGGATTTCGAATGGAACTATGCACCCTTACGGGTGGAAAAATAGGGGATAATTGATTTTTCACTTGTGAACATTGGCACACAGATGTAGTTGACAATGACAGATCGCTAGTGTCATTATCACAAATCCTTATATTCCATGAGAGGATGGAACAAAGTGATGGAATAAACTAACCAGAACAACAAAAATAATGTTATTACAACAAATAGTAAAAGTAGATAATCATATTATTTAACTTAATAGTTGAAGTAAGGTGGGTAAGTAAGAATTTAAGTAAGTAATCAAAAAACAAGCAGTTAGTAATCAGTAGATTTCAACCACAAAAAATTGAAAAATAATTTTTTTTCAACAAAAAATTAAACCGACGAAATACGGAACTGAAAAGTGAAAAATAAACCTTCTTAGTCACAATAACTAATGTAAGTAACTAATTTTGAGTCGGCGCCAAACAAACAATCAACGAAGATCATTAAATTACTTCAAGAAAATTATCAGAATGTCAACGCCCAACTCGATGCCATCATTTTACGCCTTACCTAATTCATTTGCTTGTTTGTTTGGCGCCGTCTCAAAATTATTTACTTACATTAGTTTAGGAGCTTAGTTATTGTGACTAAGAAGGTTTATTTTATTTTTTACTTTTCAGTTCCGTATTTCGTCGGTTCAATTTTTTGTTAAAAAGTTTTTTTATATATATTTCGTCAACTTTACATGCTGAAATTCATATACCTACCTGAACTTGATAGGGTACTTCTCATATCCTCTTATTGCAAATTTGGTTCCCATTCCGTTTTTGTCTCAATCTGAGCTAGTATCGGGGAATACAAATGATCCCGCATAAGAGGAAAAGTCAATTTATGCGCTGGTAGGTACCTATTTGATATCGAATACATAAGCTAGATTTTTTCAATTGGACGATTATTCGTTATTCTGAGTAGATGGACTGAAAAAAAAAATCCAAACAGACTGAGGGATTGCAGTAGGAGTGGGTAAGAGGTGTTTCAGAAAAAAAACAGTTGTATAAACATTCCCCACCAATTTAGAATGCGAGCGATCGCTCCTATTTGAAAAATATGAAAGTTGAAAAGGAATGTTATATAAACACTAAATAAAGTAATGATTAAAGAACCTTTTCAAAGACAAGCTTCCATTCAAATTCACTGAAAACTAAAAAATAATTGCTTAGGATGTGTGACGTAGATTATTCCGTGAGTTATAGATACAAAAGCTTGTCGCGCAAAGTTTTCAGTTCGAATACGAAAGCGACAAGCTTCTGAATCTATAACTCATGGAAAAACCTACGTCACACATCATAAGCTGGGTAAGATTATCTTACGTGATTTGTTAATAAATTATTTATCAACAAATAGACAAGATTGCTATATTAAGAAATTCACCATTTTGTTGTCATGACCAAATAATGATTTAAAAAAACATTTTTTTTGTTTATAAATGTTTTTTATATTTCCATTGTTTAAATAATTAGTTGAGAAATTATTTTTTCTTTAAAAATCATAATTGGCATTCCTCAATAGGATAACAGAAAAAAATTATCAATAATTTCATTGTTCATTGATTTAACAATTTGTTATAAACAAATTCTGACCAAACATTAATTTTTTTTTCCTGAAAATAATTAGAATTACAGAAACAGCTGTAACAAAATACTGAAAAAATTATTTAAATATTACACGGCCACTTGATTTGTTGAGTAACACACTGATATAACTTCCAAACTATTAGAGATACGATAATGGACTGTCGATTTTATAATGAATTAATTATTCTTTGGAATGAGTTGAAAACCGAGTTTGTAGCTATTGTTGATCAGCTGTTATATGCATTAGTTCATAAAAATTTAAGATTTTTTTGCCATTTTCGTATCTTTTAAGACTTATAACTTGTTAAAAAATGCAAATACAGTAATGGACCTACAGAACAATTCTGTTCTGTGGTAGAATTTCTGCCAAATTACCTTCAAATCATATCGATATCACTTATAGTTTAAATTATATATGTGTTTTGAGTTATATTTATTAAACTCGTGTTGAATTCAAGTCAGAATTTCTCTATTTATTATAGTACTTCAACTTTCAGCAGCCAATATTCTTTCATTTCGAATTTATAAAAAATTTGAAAATACAGCCGAGAAAACTAGAAAAAATTCTAGTTAAACTCCAGAATTTTATCGGAAAATCTACTTATTTCTAAATGAACAATAGCAGCACTTTCAGTTAGAAGCTACTATAACTTATTATAATAATAGAATATAGTAATTATAATATTATAGAAAGTAAAATTATAGCAAAATATGAATAAGTGATGCAATAAAAAAATTAATTATCATATGAAACGGAACGCGAGTTTGATAATTTTTTTTGTTACCTTGTTAAGAAATGCCAATTATGATTTTTAAAGAAAAATTTTTAATAATTATTTAAAATTTAAAATAAAAAAAAAAATATTATAAACAAAAACAAAATTATTTGAGAAAATAATTGTTATTTGGATCATTATGTCATGTTAACAACATGTTATTTTTTTATATAGTAAACTTGTCAATTTGTTTATGAATGATTTATTAACAAATGACATAAAAAAAATATTACCCAGCGTTACCTATTGCCATTGTTAGATGCGAAAACGGCAACAACGTTTCATTTAAAAAAAAATCACATAATTTTTTAATATTTCATTAATTTTGAACAATATATATATATATATATATATACAGTATCAAATTATAGATAGCGACACCTATAATCTGTGTGGTGGAGCTTAGACCTGTCATCGTGGAATTTTGAAGATACGAGATTTCGTACAACATCAATAGGTCACCGACAGATGCCAGCATAGACCAACCCACGATACCAATAGTCGTACTCCTAGTGCGTTTTAGGGACGCAATACAAATAACGAGAATATGAGAAATCTGTTACGAATCAGAAATCACCATCCGTCTCAGCCTGTTTCATGGTTTCCATCATAGGACGGCTTGTGGTCTCTTTCAAATTCGTATCAGATATCTCTAGGTTATTCCAATCGGTACGTACGGAAATATGAACAGTATCAAATTATAGATAGCGACACCTATAATCTGTGTGGTGGAGCTTAGACCTGTCATCGTGGAATTTTGAAGATACGAGATTTCGTACAACATCAATAGGTCACCGACAGATGCCAGCATAGACCAACCCACGATACCAATAGTAGGTCTAAGCTCCACCACACAGATTATAGGTGTCGCTATCTATAATTTGATACTGTTCATATTTCCGTACGTACCGATTGGTAATAACCTACGAGATATCTGATACGAATTTGAAAGAGACCACAAGCCGTCCTGATGATTGGGAAACCATGAAACAGGCTGTAGACGGATGGTGATCTCCTTTGGATTCGTAACAGATTTCTCATATTCTCGTTATATATATATATATATTGTTATGTTATGTTATGCCAGTTGTAAATTTTAAAAAGACAAAAAAGCCACAAAAAGAATAAATAATAAATAATTATCAATTTCAAGAGTTTGCTTGTAAATAATTTTCAAAATTCAATGTAATTTATGAGCCTAGGTATGATATGGATAGATGAAAATGTCAAAGTACTATAAAACAGTCAATTATATACACTATCAAAATTATTATAACTCATAATTGCTCAAAAGACAACTAAAAGTCAAGATTTACAAAATTATCATGAATAAAAAGTAATCAACACATTTATAAACTTGAAACACTCTGTACATGAAATTGTAGCAAACTAAAAGTAGCCAATGAGAGAACAGCAAACGTCTTTATGAAAGGTAGCCAATCAGAGAAGAGATGATCAAATGAAAAGTTGGAAATTGTGAGAGAATGGCAAAGAGAGGGTATCATTAGCAATTATCATTCAAACTTGTAATTAATGATAAGAATGGGAATTTAATTGTGTGTATAGATTGTGCAACATTAATATAAACAGTGCAGAGTGACAATTTGGTGCGCGAATTCGAAATTTCAAATGGAACAACAACAATGGCAAGATGTTGCGAAGCGACGAAAAAACAAAGCTTCGAAGAGATCGAAAATATTTTCCAAAGCGGAAGCACGCACAAAATTTCACTAAAAGAAAAATGGAATAATTCCATCATTTGCTTAACAAAACAAGATTACCTTAATGATATCATATATCCACGATTCCAAAAGCTGAGTCCCGCATCGATACGTTCCTGACACATGGTTTTTGCAGTTCCTAACGAAGGCTGGAGAGAGGAGACTTCCTGTTTTTATGGTATAGTTGTGAACACCAACAGTTCCAACCAGGTATAAAACCTTTAATAGTGCTTTCCCGGTCCTGAACTATTTCACAAATAACATTTTGCACATTCGATTAACTCTATGTCACTTTTTTATGAACAATAACAGAAAATTACTCTCACAGAGAAAGTGAGGTTCTGTTTATCTATCCATGATATGAATTTTATGATTATCCGTGAATAATTGTTTGATTCACTCTAGCATGAGTTATTTCTCGTAGGCCAGGTATTTTTAAGTCTTCCTGAATAAAGGAGATAATTGTTTTCTGATATTTGGTTTGTTTATTTTCTCACAATTATCAACTAACATAACAAAGATCATTCAATAAACTGAAGTTAGCCACCAGTGGCCAAATTCCTCTGAACCGACTATATGAGACAAGGGCGTACCAACTGTTGTTAGCTGTGGCGAAGAAAATTATAATTGTTGGTAGCGTGACGAGAGAACAGTGACGTTCGCTGACAATTATTATTACAGGGTCAGAAATATCTATTTATATTATATAAATTTGGCTCTCAAAGAATACCAAAAATTAATAGCCATCTCAATATACAAAAACAATTATATTTTTCAATTCATCAAACCATATATATATATATATATATATATGCTCCAAGGAGCAAATATATATATATATATATATGCTCCAAGGAGCAAAAAATTTATGAGTCAATTATTTAAACTTTCATGTCGCCATTCGTGAAAACGGAGGTCGGAAAAAAACTTGTTAGTTAACAATTGTGTAACTTTTTGAAAAATAAACATGAACATTTCTCTCCAATGGGACTTTGTTCCAAACGTTTAAATTGGTATTTATTACAATAAAAAAATTATTTCATGTGGTATACTGTCTTCAGCGGCAGTGCACCCATGCCATAAAGGCCGCGCGGAGCCCTATTTTCGGCGTTAAATTGAAATTATAAATAATAAAGATAGATTACAGGGAGTCCAGACTTTTTCATTGAAAATGTCCTTCTCTTTGAGAATATCTCCTTCAAATTCCTTAATTATAAATAGTTTTCGAATTATTGGCGGAAAACCAAATGCGTTCTTTTTTCCTCTCAATTCATTAATAACAATTGCAATTTTTTATTTGCTGTAAAATCATCGAAATACATTTGTCTACACGTTATTTTGAATCCAATTAGCTATTGCTCATATTTTTAGGAACTTTATCAATAATCAACACCATATTGAACTTTTTGATCAGACTATAAGATGCATTTTTGAAGGAGCACACCTTGATAAAACATTTTGGGCATAGGCCGTCAGTACTATAGTTCACCTCAAGAATCGTTTCCGACGATTGCGTTACTCAACTCTATCCCCGAAGGAGTTTGGAGCGGAGAAAAACCCGATGGGCAAAACCCAGATATGAAAAAGGAGAAAACTAGATTTAAAATCAGAGGAATGCATTTTTCTTGGATATGAGGAAAATACGAAAGCATATAGGTTGTTCGACCAAAAACGAAAGAAAATTGTTATTTCTAGAAATGTTATTTTCTTAGAAAATCAGATGTCATCGTGTTCATATCCAAAGCAAATCGACAATGGAATCATAATAGCTCACTAAAAGGATGAAGAAAATGCAAGTGAAGAGAAGGAAGAGGTAGAAATAGATCCAACAGAACAAAGCGAAAGCAGACAAATGGAAGCAGAACAAACACATATTTCAGAAGGAGCTGGAAGCATTGATAGTATTGTTGGAAAAGAAAAAACAAATCGTAAAACCCCCAACCTACCTGCAAGATTACCTTTGTGAAGCCAGTTCATCGGATGAGTCTACTTATTCAGAACCCATGACATTGACAGAAGCTCTAGGAAATGACAATTCTGAAAACTGGAAACTGAGGTCACATGAAGTCAATAATACTCGGGATGTTGTAGAAAATTTACCTGATGGTCGAAGAGCGATGAAAAAATGGGTCTTCAAGCTCGAGGAAGGAGCTGATGGAAAAATAGAAAAGTTCAAGGCAAGACTTGCAGCCAAAGGTTTTTATCAAAAGAGAGGAATAGATTTCGATTAAACGTTTTCCCCAGTGATTCGACAATCTACCCTGAAAGCTCTCAATGCATTGGCAGCTGAACTAGATATAGAAATGGAATTATTTGACTTCGTGACAGCCTACTTGAATTCTGAATTATTGGAAGAAATATACATGGAGATGCCGAAAACAGACACTTCAAAGTTATTCGCAGATTGAGCCATATAAGGGTTGAAGCAATCAGGTTGTGTATGGAACAAAAAATTACAAACCGAACTGATGAAAAATAATTTAACTCAATCGAAGGTAGATCCTTGCCTCTATTATCGAATGGAAAATGGAGACATTTTCATCATCACAATTTATGTAGGCGACATTTTGATATTCAGTAATATTAAGAGAGAAATCAAAGAGTTCAAAGAGAACTTGGAGGGGGTATTTGAAATAAAAGACTTAAGACCAGCGCCCCAGTGTTTGGGCATACGAATAGAGAGGGATAGAAAAAAAGGAATGATCACTTTAGATAAAAGAAAAACTATTTAAATTCAATTTTGGAGGAGTTCAATATGAACAACTGTCATCCAGTTTCGATACCTATGCGGAAGAACCAGAAATGAACTCGTGATATGGGATCTAGTAGTGAAGAAGAGAGAACTGAAATGAAAAGCATGCCCTACAGAGAAGCAGAGGGAGATCTGATATATCTTTCACAATGGACCAGACCTGACATTAGCTATCCAGTGAGTATGATTAGTAAATTCAACAATGACCCAAGAAAACTTCATTAGACAGCTATGAAGAGGGTTTTGAGATACCTTCGAGAAACTTAAGGAAAGAAGTTAATCTATGAGAGAAGTAGCCAGAAAAAAATTACAGAATACTGTGATTCAGACTGGAAAGGAGACACAAACGATAGAAATCCTATGCTAGATATGTCTAACTTGGCAAATCCTTGATCTCATGAAATAGCAAGAAACAACCGACACTCGCATTATCAACCACAGAAGCTGAATAATTGGCACTGAGCCGCGCAACAGAAGAAGCGTTGTGGTTGCAGCAGTTATTTCAAGAATTAGGATTGGGGAATATCAACCTATTGATATTTTCTGCGACAACAAAGGGGCCACTGAACTGTCCAAAAACAATGTGTTTTACGCAAGAAGCAAACATATAGATATTCGCCACCACTTTGTTCGAGATGCTGTTGAGACTGGGAACATTTGCGTGAAGCCAGTTGAAACAGTGAATATGCTAGCAGATATTTTGACGGATATAACGGCTCAAGCAAAATTTGAATGGTGCATCCAACATTTTGGATTGATATGAGATTCAGAATTTTTTGCAAAGTAGCCAAGTAGGAGGGGTGTTGAAATAATACACTCAGTATATTGTATTATTTCATTGTATCATAGCACCTTTGCTGAACTAGTAGTTATTATCAGTGTGACATATTTGAGAGAAATTTATATTTTCCCATTATTATACATTAACTGTTCAGTCCAGTATTTTTTTTTTTTTCGTCATAACTCATCAGTTTCTATAGGCCAAGAATTCGTTTCATAATGAAAAGTGCGTGTTTTTGTTGCCCAAAATCTGTTTCGAAATGAAAATCCGTGTTAAAATGGACAATATTGGTAAATCGGTAGCAAATATTTAATTCGCGTATTATAATACGGTAGTAGGAAAACGTTATTTACTGGTTACCCATCATTATTAAATCTGTATTTTCCAACACAACCCTGTATTTCATAGTACAAGGATATGAAGAGTTGAAGTCCCTACGCCACTTTTCTTGAATTTTTGATAACCATGACCAGTTAAGTTTAGTCATTCGAAACACTGAATCCACACTGAAAAACCTACTTCAATGAAAATTCATGGTAGGCTGTGAAAACGAAATGTTTAGAAATAATTTCTTATCACAAGGTGTTTTCTACCAAAATTAATATCCGTTGGGTCAAGTTTATGTTTGAGAAGTGTTTATTATGGGATGTTCAAATCGAGCAAATTATTATATGTGTGACAGAAATTATAATAGACAACAAACGAGTCGTTTTTATGGCAAATATAATATTTTACTTTACATAACTGACCATTTTCAGATGTGTAGTTTTTAAAAGACCTTGCTTGAATATTGATGGAGAGAGTAGGATATGTTTAAATTGTTTTCAAGGTATATGGAGAGATATCAGAGCAATCGAAAAGAATCAAAATTGTCTCAGAATCAATGTACTTTTTTCCAGGTTAATCTCACACCTTCCAGTACTCATAAGAACCGGAATACCTATGTGAATACTTTTTGGGAATGTTAGGATGAACATGGACTTTTCAGCCCTGAATAACGACATCCTTTGTTGAATTTCCACGGGGCGAATGTCGTTCACAGAAGTTACACAGATTACATATTCAACGATAGAATAGGGGTCGAGAGTTTGAAGTTGGGGAAAGAGGGTGATTACAGGACTAATCGTCAAACCTCCGGGGAACGCAAATGTGGGTGGCAGCTCACTCTAACTAGACGGCACTTTAACATGTCCAATTAAAAACCGATCACCTTCCCCTGATCATTCTGCATCAATAATCAGTCCATTTGATAGGAATTCTGTCCAGTAGACCATGCCGGTAACTGGATGGAGTTTTCGCAGTCAGGAAATTGCGTTCAACTAGGACTCGATATATAACACAGATACGGAAGTGAGTCTTTTGATCTTGCATAGATGAAATGTTATTTCAGTTCACATTACCTATAAACTGGAAAATATTATTTTAAAATAATTCGTTTCAGATTATTGAGGTTTATCTGGCAAAATGCATAATATAACTACCCAGAAACAAGGAATGTTTTAATTCAGTATTTCTATTTATTTGAAATATAAATGATTGATTCCATCATTTGATTCACCGAACATTATTAAATGGAATAACTTGATTTATTGCAATAAAATGATGAGTTCATTCCAAATATAACCACGAAAATCATCCAAATCGATAGAGTCTTTTGATCCAACTAAGAATTCTAAAGTACTTGATCTAGAAAACTCATTGCTTTATATTTACTTTCGAAAGACCGTAGGAGAAAGTATTATAATCGTAATTCTTTTCTTTATTGAATGAAGTATACCTCCAAGTTGATCCGATTCTAATTTGAAAAAAAAGACACTATTAAGAGTAGACAAGTAGGGGATGATTGATTGTATTTTCACCTGTGACCACTGTCTATCTAAAGTTGGCAAACACATGCAGTTCTGATGATACCACAACATAATGCAGACCTGGAGTTGATCTGATGATGGAGACGGAAGACAGTCGAGGAAACTCCCACACGGTTTACAGCTGCTACCTGATGTTTAGGTTAATTATATTATATAATAGTTACCTGATAGTTGAAGTAAAGTAGGTAAGTAAGTACTCCAAAAGTAATGAATTCAATTCAATTCAATTCAGCTTTTATTTAATCCGTAGAGCTGTGAGGCTATCGGACAAGTCAGATACAAACAAGGTTTTTATAAATTGTATAAGATAAGATATCAAATATAGGCAAATGAAACATTTTATCTAAAACTATCAAAAAACTCATTTCTGTTATAGGGGCAGAGGGCGAGGAGAAGTCTTTTTATCTCTTTCTGAATGTGTGCACTCTTTCTATCAATTTTAGTTCTTCAGGAAGAACGTTATATAATCTTAGTCCCAGTATATCTGCAGATTTCTAAGATACTGTTAAACGAACATTGGGCGGATGGAAATCATTTCCTTATCTTGTATGATGATCATATAGTGAGTTATTATTAACCAAAGTTTTGCGTTGCTTGTGTATATATGTAAAAAGTTCCAATATATGTAGGCCAGAGAGAGAAAGAATTTTGAATTTTCTGAATAGATTTCTGCATGGGGTACCATTGCGAACATTAACAAGACATCGCATAATCCTCTTTTGCACCAGAAAAACTGCAGATGAACTACCCCAGATGGTTATTCCGTATGTTGTTAATCTGGATTGGATTTCCCCGAAATAGAAGAGCAGGAGTCCCTGTATGTCAATTATAGATTTGAGAGATCTCAGTTGAAAACATTTAATACTCAGTGTATTGGCTGAAATTTTACAGTGAGTACTGAAGGATATATTCTGATCAAGTCTAATACCTGGAACAGTGGAGCGTTCCACCTTGTCTATAATTTGATCATCTATAGTTATTTCTACTGCTGGGTTATTTTCATTCTGTCTGGTGTGGAAATTTATATGATTCGTTTTAGTACTCTACAAAAATAGAGAATTATCGTATAACCACTGACGAAGTGACTGAAAAGTAATGTTAATGTTGTTTTGAATTTGTACCTCAGATTTGCCTGTGAATAATAACGTGGAATCATCTGCATACAAACAGGTAAATGCATTCGGGAGGATCAGAGGTAATTCATTGATGTAAAGCGTGAACAAAATAGGGCCCAATACTGAACCCTGAGGAACTCCTATTCCTATCGGAAGTTCACTAGAAGTGAATACCAATTTTCCATTGTTTGCCACGTGATTTAGATTTATTTTCTGAAGACGTCCTTTGAGATATGACGATATGTTATAGTAGAATGTTCAGTACGGAAACCGTGCTGGTTTTCAGCAATTGCCTTATTTTTGTCCATGAAATTCAGTAGTTGTTCTAATATCGCATATTCGAAAATTTTCGAAATGATGGGTGTGATAGTGATTGGACGGTAATTTTCAAAAATTTTTCTGGATTACCTTTTTTCAAAATTGGCGAAACAAGCGCAGCTTTCATGCTGGATGGAAATATTTCTGTTTGAAATGATAAATTAATGAGGTAAGTTGAAGGTTTTATAATCGTATTTGCGATTTTATTAATTATGAACCCTGAAATTTGCAGTTTTTGTTTTATTATAAAGAGCACCTGCTCTTCCGATATATGGAAAATGAACATACTGTTGACCAGACTTTCATTTGTCATAGTTCATCAAAAATTGAGTAGGTAGTAAATAGTAAATTTTTGCCAAAAATAAATTAAAAGTAAAACTTTTCAACGAAATATTAAACCGACGGATCAAAAACATGGAATGAACTTTTTTAGTCCCTTTCAAACAAATTTAAGAGTTTCTGTTGGGATGTAGAATATAAGTAGAATACATAAATTGTTTTTTCTGTAGTAACCCAATAACTAAGCTCCTGATGTAACCAACTAATTTCGAGTCGGCGCCAAACAAACAATCGACGAAAATCAATAAATTGATTTAGAGGAATAATCAAAACAAAATAACATGAAAATGCAACGTGAAATCTCCAACGATAAACAATAACAAACATGCGTTCTCCACACGACCACTCGCAACTACGTATACTCCCACGTGTTTGTCCGTTCGGGTAACTGTCTCGCTGATATTAACTTTGGAAGAGCTCGGCCATTCTCGACGAAAGGACGCGCGGCGCCACCAGCGCGCATCCCGCTACCAACATTTCACGCTTTACAGAATCAGTTTATATGTTTGTTTGGCGCCGACTAAATATTAGTTACTTACATTAGTTTGGGAGCTCACTAAAAAGGTTTATTTTATTTTTCGCCTTTCCATTTCTTTCTTCGTCGGTTAGATTTAATGTTAAAAAGTTTTTATTTTCAAGACGTATCTACTCTGTATTCCAATTGATTGAGTAATGTTTTGATTTTTTTTTCCTTTTCCTGCTGTACGGAGTTACTATTTTTCCGCTATATTATCAGCCAAAAGCTCCCTGTAAGGAATTAAAATCCTCTTGACAGTAATAATAGGTCTAGAAATACCATTCTTGTTCGTGATAAATCCGTGGATTACATCTATCCTAATAGACAGACTAAACGCCTTCCGTAAATTACGCTTACACCGCGAGGCGTAGCTAAATAGCACGCACGAATATAACCTGCGCCGGCTATCGACTCTCGAGAACACATTTTGATCGAGCAAGCTGGGCTATGTTCAAACGCCGACAAGAGAATTCAGTCATCCTATAGGAGCCCCAGCCAGCAGTCCAGTCGAGCCAAAAACACACGCTACCGAGCTGACGTCACATCACGAGGATTCCCACTTAGGAGAATTCCACAAGCAGTGAGCCGAACACATTCAGTCATCCGATAGAAGCCACCAAGTACAGTTGAGTCGAGACAGAGCCGCACGCCGGAAGTTGACGTCACAGCACGAAGAATTTTACGAGCTGAGTAATTATTCTGTGAAAGAATTATCGCAATCGACAGAGTCCACAAAACGGCAGGCGCATATAAGTCGGTCGAGAGGTATTCGGAAAAGAGGGGGAAGCCGGCTGTAGCTCCGTGTCGACATATTTCAAAGATTTAGTAGCTTGCCGAGCCCAGCAGAAGCAGTCACGCGTCCGACTAGTATCCAGAGTGTGAGCCAAAGACCGAAGCAGTCCACGACCGTCCCGGGCCTTGCCGAAGCAGGGAGATCGGAGTTTGGGTAAATATGTTGTATCAGGTAAAAGACATCAGATGCGATGTGCGCATGATTGCAAGAGGCACATATGCATTTCAATGCTGCGCTGGTAACTTCTGCATACGAGTCCGTACGATACCCCCCCCCCCCACCGCAAGAGCTTTTGGTTGCTAAGTTTACCCCGCTTTCTCTGTATATAGTGCTTGCCATGTGTTTATTTGTTGTGATAACTTGAGGCCGCCGTCAGCCGCTCTTCCTGTATTTCTTTATTTTTAATATACCTGTTTATCCTGTTTTTAGTATTCTTTCATCTACTATCTTGAGTAGAATTCAAACATCTAGTGCGCAGTCGCCACCCAGGTCCGAAACCCAGTAAAAGGCAATTAAAGCCTGCCTTGCTGGCCCTGTTACAGTGTCACGACTATATTGACCCCTGGAGTGTATTTCTTCACCAAGACTGCCCGGAGCAAAAGTGGCCTTTTCCACTATAAATCAAAAGGTGGCGCCCGAGGTAAGACCGAGAACAGTGATAAGCGCCAAAGGTTGATAATAGGGGAAGAAACCCCTTTACAATGCTTGAAACATTGATTTATAACAAAATGGAATAAAATGCTTTTGCAAGATGTTTTTTTTCTGAAGGTCATTCGATATACAGGAGTGTATATATTATTTGTGAGTAGTCGTAATTTGTTTCGATTTAGAATTTGTGTGTTCTTTCTCTAATGATCCTTTGGATTGAATGGATTGGGTTTCTTTCACTTTTTCCATGCTGTTTCCTCTTCAAGATGGACTGCTCACTTGTACCGCTCTATCGGTGATACTTATATTATTTCTTCTCTGTTTAAAGGAATGGTTTGAATAATAATTGAGGTACCTCCCAGATCAAGTTGATTTTGTATTCCATTCTGTTGAAATTCAATAATTTTAACTTAATTTCTTAGACTTTTCATAACCAACCGTTTATTAACTAATAATTTCAGACCTAACCCTAATCAATACAAACTGTCAACAGAATTGTACCCACAACCAATGTGGTTTGACGGGTACCATCTCTTCAATCAGAGAAAACCTAGTTATAGGTATGACCGATAGAAATAAATAATTCAAATCATGAGTGGCAATGAGAACGAGGACGATGATTCATCTGGAACAATGTTCGAATTGTCGCCCGAATGAAAAATCACTACAAGTGGAGTATGTGAGGTCTTGATCACATGATGAATTTTATGCAAACATAAAACCCATTATTTCTATGATCATAACTATACTCAGTGAAATCACAAATCATTATAAACATAAAAAACTCCGATTCAACATGCCCCTGTCATGAAAAAGGTTGGTACACACACGTATTCGGTAAAGTGCCGATTGAAATTAATTACAAGCTATTTGTACCCTACGTGTACATAAAATGTTGCAGTGTGTTTTATAGAAGGTGTGTTCAACATAATTTCGAAACTCATCTGCAGCTAAGAGGAATAAGGGTGGATGAAGAAGAAACAAGCTTATTAGAAAAAACAAAACTGACTCGATAAACTGAAAACAATGTATAATTGAACAAGTTTTCCATGTTTTATCCCCCCCTGGAAGTAAGAAATGTTAATTATCCGTTCTATGAAGGGCAAATAACAGAATTTTCCCCGATACCTCACTGCGTTTTTGGCATTCTGGATAAAAATAAACTAGGAAAATTTCAAATTTTCAACGTAGCGTTTGAAAATGATTTGCCTAAAATATCTCACAACAAAACTTATATTGGAAATTCTGAATAAAAAATATACTTCCTTTGGTTACATTTCGGAAATCATTTCTGTTCCATTTCTCAAATTTCTCAATTTGGAAAATTATTACAATTTCAAATTGCTCTTGAAGTTTTCCGTAATATCTTGAGAAAATATGATATGCACCGCAGAGGTTCACATGATTCAACGTGATTTATTTTGTATGAAATTACTCTAGTTCCCCCTTTTTCAGTAGGGACATCCATGTTGAATCCATAGTGAGAGAGAGCACGTAGCTATATCATCATTTCCGTTCAACAAAATACTATTCACCAGAATTTTCGAATTTACCCAGTCCGCCATATGTGTTAAAACCCATTACCGCCAAATTTCTGAATTTTTTATATTCAAATTTTTAGTGACATATGAATCCATACAGCTTACCCAACAAATTAATTATAAGAAAAAACTACCCTACTCTAACGGTTTATGGGATATTGGCCGTTGCCATATGGCAACAGTAGGCGCTTCCACTACCTAGTTTTTTCGGCGATTAGTATAAAACATATAATACATAACAAGACGTTTTTGGAGGACAAATAAAACTCTGTAAGTGGTATAAAAATATGTACTAAAATAAAAAGAATAAAACATTCTACACACAAGCCAACATTACATTTTGACCACATTATTCTAACTATCGATTTGCACGTTTTGCGAGCACGACTTCTTTTCTTTTCTTCCGTATATTGGACCAAATGATCGAATCTGACAAATCGAATGTTAATCGATATTCTACTATCGGCCGATGAGGATGGTGAAGCTGATGGTCTTCTAGGTCGTTTCGACTGTGTACCATATTTTTTTAAATATGTGCTAGCTACCTCTCTTTCAAAATCCAATAGGGACACTTCATTACTTTTTGTTTTATTATACAAAATCCAACTGTTTTGGAGGGCAACATCCATGATCCACGTGAAATTCGGCCAGTACCATTTTTTAGCACGAACGCCTATTCGGCAGCAAGACTCATGAGTAAACTCAAAATCATATTCTCTGGTTCTCTTGAACATTCATTCAGTTATAAACAAAACAGATGAACTAAATATGTTTTCAAATAGTCAAAGTATACTGTTGGTAAACAGAGCACTGGCAGAAGACGGAAGAACCTTTGAACAAACACAATTACCCTCCAGGCATTCGGTATGTGACCGAAAATGAAACTAGCCTGGATCAGCCTTTCCAAGAAGGGCTTAAGGCCATTTTATAGTGAGGCGAGGAATATTCCGTCCTTTTTGGCCAATTTGAAATATCGTTATGGCCCATTTATTATTTATTACATTAGGTTAGACCCTTGTATACAGTGCTTTTCGAAAGTCCCCTCCCATCCTCTTATTTTTGGAACGATTATACATAAACAAGTGAAATTTGGAAACTGAATATTAAAGGTTGTAAACTTCTCTACTAGTGATGATAGATGACGAAATCGTCAAAGATGACGTCACAAGGCCATTGTGACCAATAATTTTAAATGGAACCCTACGGCAAGCGACACCTCTTTCAAAAGGTATCGAAAAAACCTATTCAATGATACTAATTTTGTTTGTGTTTATGGCAGTTTTAATGGCTCATTAGTAAACATTAAAATTAAAATTCCATTAAGTATGCTATTAATTACAGATTCAAGAATCAGAATCTACCCAAAGAAATTGCTCCAAGTGACCTCTATTCACTTCCTGACAGTGGAATATCCTATTTTGAAACTCTTCTCGTACTTTTGCAAATGTGTCTGCGGAAACAGCCTCACATTCTGCAACAATACGTTGTTTTTAAACGTCAATATTGTCAGGTTCAGTGGCGTAAACCTTCGATTTGAGGTACCATCACGGAAAAAAATCCAAAGGTGTGAGGTCCGGTGATCGAGCTGGCCATTCCGTTGAAGCTCTTCGTCCAATCCATCTACCACGATACACCTCATCCAAATACAGTCTCACTGCACCGTAATAGTGTGGGGGAGCACCATCCTGTTGGAATGGTATTTCCAAATTGCCGAATTCATCTGGATTATCTTCCAAAATTTCAAGGATTAACGGTTCCATTGCGTTTTGCAACAGCTCCAGATAAACCTCACCAGTTGAATTAGTATTTAAAAAAAGAGGCCCAATGATGTGGTTTCCCAGGATACCTGCCCAAACATTCACCTTCTGGGGAAATTGGGTATGTGTTTCACGAAACAGGTGAGGATTTGCGTCACTCCAATACCTCACATTCTGTGTATTTACATTTCCATTTAGATAGAAAGTACTTTCGTCACTAAAACAAATTGTTTTGACATAGCCTGGCTGTTGGTTAATTTTAGTTTCCATATTTTCACAAAATTCTAGTCTTCGGTCTGGGTCGTCATCTGAGAGTTGATGAACCATTTTCAATTTGTATGGATGAAATTTGTTTTTTTTTCAACATTCTGTGTACTGTACTTCGACTGACTTCACAGGTGGATGCAACGTGAGTTGTTGAAGAAGTAGGATTAACTATTACTTCTGCCAGTATATCAATTTTTTTCTCATCAGAAATTTGTGGTCTGCCAGATCGTTTCGCATCATTCATACTACCCGTTTTTTCAAACTTACGAAAAAGCTTCCTTGAATAAGTCCTCGAAACGGGTCGATCGAGACACCTCTCATTAAAAATGCGTTCTGCTGCATAAATATTTTGTCCAGTTTCACCAAGAATTAGGATTTCTGCTAATTCATCACCTAAAGCACGTACCATTTCGCTTCTTGGAGCACTTAAACGGTCGGCTCACAACAGTTCAACAAATTATTAAAATGTACAAAAATATTAAAAGTACCAAAAGCTGCTAAAACAGTTAAACTTTCGATCAACAATACATAAACTATCAAATGTACAAAAACTTGAACAATTACAAAAACGTCGAATTAGGGAGACTAACAAAAACATCAGCTTATTTGACAACTATCCAGAGGCGGAGCTTGAATTTGGAATTTTAGTATTAACTGATTCAATTCATCACAGCTTTGCGTTTTTCAAAAGCGAGTTGCCAAAACTGCCATAAACACAAACAAAATTGGTATCATTGAATAGGTTTTTTCGATACCTTTTAAAAGAGGTGTCGCTTGCCGTAGGGTTCCATTTAAAATTATTGGTCACAATGGCCTCGTGACGTCATCTTTGAAGATTTCATCATCTATCATCACTAGTAGGGAAGTTTACAACCTTTAATATTCAGTTTCCAAATTTCACTTGTTTATTTGTTTATGCATGATCGTTCCAAAAATAAGAGGGGGGGAGGGGACTTTTGAGAAGCACTGTATATATTACGTTAGGTAAGACTGTATATATATATATATATATATATATATATATTACATTGGGTAAGACCCCCTCGTATATATAATATCCGATCGTGAATGATAACTGCATCGAATGTCTACCACTCAGCAAAATTATTAGAAAATTGAACTGACGGTCTGTCGAAAGTTTAGTTTACTGGTAGCCGTCGTCAATATGAGAGTCTTTGATGGCATCTCCCAACCAAAGAGATCAATGTAACTATTTTTTGCTATTACCAAGTCGATGTTTTTTTTTGCTGAGTAAAGAAGACAAACAGAATGTCGCCTATTTGGAGAAAAACGTCGATGGATTACGATATTCTTCTGGTTCCGTTGCATATCATCTACTGGACTCGATCTTCAAGCAGAATCTCTGTGTCGTCAATATATTTTATGTATGAGGACACCAGAAGGAATATGTTTTGCTCCAGAAACTTCAAAAATGGAGAATATCACCAGCTTTTGATTTTCACCTTACAATACACTCTATTGAAAATGAAAAAATACCGTGAAAATATTTTTTTTGATACGTCTTATAGTTTCCAAGATATTTAATTGTTTAGCAGGCGTGCGACGACGTGGAGTCATAGGCCGCTGTGACGTCACTGTACAACGGTCGGTCAGTGCGTGCTCTACTTCCGAGCTGTGTGTATGAAGTTTGCGTCGAAAATTAATAAAAATGTCGAATCCAGAATCTAGAAAATTGTGTATTGTGCCAAAGTGTTTAAATAAAACTACTAATGCACCCCAAAAGTTGTTTTTGATTGTTGGTTTCGAACCTAAAAGTCGAAAGAAATGGATGCAAATCATGATGTTCTGGGGTGATTCGGCCATTCACTTTACAAATATCTCTTTCAACTTCTGCATATCCAATAGCGTCGTCGCCGAAGCTGTTTCTAGCCGATCTAAAAAATAAAATTGATCTAATATATGAAAAATAAAATACATAAAAATGCACTTATCCACGATCACATGAAAGAAGAAATTATAATGAGAGGTTTTTCATCTTAGCTTGATAATATTTAATAGATGTAGTCCCGTGTATCCTAATAATAACCTACTTATGAAAAAAATATATCATGGGTTCAAATTTAAAAAGTTTTAGGAACTTAATGTCAAGTAAGATGTTCATGGTATCAATATGACGTATGACGTACATTTATAAAACACTAGTATAATGAGAAATATGTACTTATTGGGATCAAAAGATTTATGATAAAATGTAAAATGTTATTAAGTAATACTTACTTTTGCAGTTTTACTCCTCGCATCTCGGCGGCCAAGAAATCGGAGTTAGTTGAAAAATAGTGGGCAACCATTAACCCATTCCAGGCAAGTTATTAGATTGTCCTTTTTCAAAACCGTCATCCATATCTAATATTATACTTATAACACTATTGTAACATTGATTCAAATAAAAACTTGAGTTAAAAACATTATTGTGGTCGAACATCCGATAGCAAAGCAATGATTGAGTGTACGGTGAGAACGTTGCGTTGTAAAATGACGTCACGCAGGCATGGCGTGCTCGGCCGAAATATTTGAATAGAACGGAAACTAAAATTGTCATAACTTCAACACTACTCGCTTGATTGGAATGAAACAAAAACAGGTGTATTTCTATACATTTAGGTTACACGGTCATGAAGTTTCAAGTCATTTGACAAACCTATTTACATTCTTCATTGAATATTGCTTCAGAAATAGTAAATTTGGAAGAATTGGACGACACCTGGTGGATGGTTCCCACATTCGACAACACAGCATCCTGTATGCATCACCAACTGAAGGAGCGTTTATGTAGCCTTCGCAATGTTGATATTTTGTATGAATGGATATATGATAAATTGCCTACATAAAATGTATGGAAGAAATTCCGTCTTTTCTTGAAGTGTGTTTAGAGGGATACTTGATATTGATATCGATAGAGAGAGCGATAGACTGCAGATCTGGGTTTCGACATTTCTTTGTTTTTTGATGAACCGAGCATGATATGCATGTAGAATTTTCAATTCACGTTCTCCAGTATGAGTAATCTTGTTAGAGCACTCGCACGATGCTGCACCCCAATAAAAACGAAGATTGCTCCTAGTGCCCTTTTGACATCAGAAAATACCCAATTATGCTTTTTAACGTTGGGACGAGTCCATTGTCACCAAAATTTTTTTTATCAGAGTGAAGATCTGGCGGTCCCTGGTTCGAACCCAGGTTTTGACGTTTCCATTTTCGATGAACTCGGCATTTCATACATGTAAACTTTTCATTTCCACGTTCTCCAGTGAGAGTTGTCTTGTTGGAGTACCCGCACGAAGCTGTGCTCCCAATAATAACGAAGTTAGCTACTAGTGCCCTTTTGACATTGAAAAATACATAATTATGTTTCTTGACGTTGAGACGAATCCATTGATACTGAAATTTTACCTATGAGAGTGAAGATCTGGCGGTCCCTGGTTCAAGCCTGGGTTTCGACATTTCCTTGTTTTTTGACGGATTCAGACTCTGCACGATGCGGCCAATATGAATTAGGCATTCGTTTTGTTATTTCATGTAATTTAAAGCGATTCATCGTTCAACGATAGAGCTGGAAGGGGGAAGCTTGATGAATTTGCAATATATGGGTGCTCTCCTTCAGTTTGATACCTCTTTAGGTGATCTGGGGTTCAAATCATTTTTCATTTTTTAAATCGTTTTGAAGATCCAATATGGTTCGAGTACATCGATTCACATTAGCTCGTTGAAAATTAACAAAATCGACTTTTTTGGTCCACCCTGTGTATAAAATGTATGTGAATTCCTAATTTTTTTCGTAATTTGAGCCACTCTATGAATTTCTATAAGCGTCGGCCATGTTTTTTTTCTAATAACAGGTGACCATGTTTTTTTTCCAATGAGAGGTAGCCATGTTTCTTTCTCTCAGCGGCAGCCATGTATTTTCCCAATGACAGGCAGTCATGTTTTTTTCTCTAATGACAGGCGGCTATGTTTTATTCTTCCCAATGCCAGGCGACCATGTTTTTTCTCTGCACTGACAGGTGGCTATGTTTTTTTCTCTCCAATGACAGACGACCATATTTTTTCCCTCCAATGACAGGCGGCCGTGTTTTCTTCTCTCCAATGACAGACGACCAAATTTCTTTTCCCTTCACTGACAGGTGGTCATGTTGTTTTCTCTCCACTGACAGGTGGCTATGTTTTTCCCCTCCAATGACAGACGAGCATGTTTTTTTCCAATGACAAGTGATGTTAGGCACCAAATTTAAAAGGAAGTGGTTATAGGTTAGATTAGACCCTCGTACATATTACGTTAGGTTGGACCCTCGTATACTGGGCCACCCTCTATATCTTAGGTGAGGTCAGACCCTGGTATACATTACGTTAGGTTAGACCCTCGTATATATATTGAGTTAGGTTACACCCCTCGTATATAATAATATATATATATATATATATATATATATATATATATATATATATATATATATATATATATATATATATATATATATTACGTTAGGTGAGACCCCCTCGTATGTATTAGGTTAGGCTGGATACCGAGAACCATGAGCTAACCCAACGTAGACCCCCCTCCACGCACACGACCCGTAGGTTGGGTTAGATGACATAATTTGAGTTAGAACGAAGGTAGGTATAGTTTTCCCAATATCAATTGCAGAAGCATAAAAAAGTCTTGCGGCGAAATCCTGTGAGCAGCAGTGGCGGAGATAACTAATTTTATTTAGATATTTTAAGATTTTAAAAATACTTCATAAATAATGAAAAATGAAAGAAAATGTAAGACAAGCTTTTATTTATACAAATACATTAAGAAAGAAAAATAATTTCTTTCATTGTTTGATGTTATTATTATATCCTAAAACGTTTTTCGATTGGCACACACCAAGACCATATACGTTACTGGTTTTTAATCTTTCAGAGCTATTAAAACACAAATATAACGCGTGATTTATGACCTCCCATCATAGACACACCTGCCAGCATCAATATCCGACTCGATTGGCCCAGACGAATCGGGTGTACAACAGACAGCTGCCACTCGAGTCCACGTTGACTATCGGCTCTTATAGTACGAGAGCTAGCAACGTCGGGAAAAGAAGAATTTCAGGTAGGCCAGTTTTTAGATATGCTATCTCTCTCACTCTCCCGGACGTCATACGGGCTACCTGGCTGGCGGTAGTGGTTGCGTTCATCAGTGCGCATCGTACCTGTACAGGTAAAATATCAATTTTTCAAATAATTTTAAGAAGGTTCCTTTTTGTTTTATTATTTCAATTGAACTTTTTGACACATGAATCTATTATTGCCAGATATTCTTTTTGTTGTTTAAACTGTGCCAGATTTTTTTTTTTCAAAATATTTTAGTATGGCTGAAATTTTTATATGATGTTATTTAAGTATCTAAAAAGCCAAAATTAATTTGCCAAACAATAATTCAATTGTTAAACCTTCAGCCAGACCGATCTAAAAGTGAAAAGTGATGTGGTAGTGGTAAATAGTTGTCAAATAAATTTCAGAGAAAGGACTAAAAACCATTGAATTAAATTGTGGATTAATACGGTTTCAAAATAATAATTTATTGTTGTACAAAATTGAGATAACGATCAACCTCAACTATGAAAATAAAAAAAAATTTGGATAGTTACGTGAAAATTAAGGTTAGATTTTTTAATCCATAATTGTTTCACAAAAAACGGAGGCATCTTGATAATCATCATCATCATCTTCATCACTGCTGTCATTTTCATTGTCATCATCGTCTTCCGAAGTGTTATCGTTTCGTAATAAGTTATTATCTGTAATAGAATGAAAAATTTTATAATCTTTCGGCAAATAAATTTATTAGTATTTTATTTTTAATTTTTACCTTTAATAATAATGGCGGCAACTAATGATGGTTATTGCTCTCCAACAAACCGGATAAAATCATATTTATCGTCGTTTATGGTCCAGCCGGAAGCTTGAGGTGATAGAGATGTTGGGTGTTTTAGATGAGCATTTCTCCAAAACTTTGTGACGTAACGAACTCGTAGTGACTGCTGATACAATTCAGCTTCACATGGTGGTAGGCTTGATGGGTCAAAATTACGGAATTTTTTCTCAAAATTATCATCTGATTTTTTAGACCGGTAAGTGTTCGAAAACAGATGGAACCGAACGTCATTGACGTTCCAAGAATCACGAGCTCCGTAAATATGACAAATTAATTTTTCTAAGATCTTAAATGTCTCATCCAGCAATTCTTCATCATCTGTTATAATACACAGGCTGACTGATACTGTTCTGATTGCTCTAACAGTTTGAAAGGTCGAAGTTTACCTTTCCGGAAAAAAGCTGGTGTGTAGTCGCATCCTGTGAGTGCGTGAAAGCACGGTAGAGCTTTCGATAAATAATTTCCTAGAATTCCGTATACTTGATTGACGCTTCTTAATCGCTCATTATTCCCCACACCCAAATTCATCCAGAGTTTAAGTGATGCATTCAAATGATCCATGTTACCAAAAAGTATTATTAAAATATCTGTGTCTGAGCAGCGTATCACAACTTCGGCATCGACATTTATTTGGCAAATGTTGATATATTATCAATAGCCATTGTAACACAATTCCGTTGAAAACATTGAAAATAACAGCAACGAATACACCAAAGTGACTAAACTGACACCAATGTGACTGAACTGACACCATCTTGACTTCAGACAGCTGCTGTCGTCTATCTCGCTTGCGCATCTAGCGCGTGACAGTCTGTACTCTTCCAACATGCCCAATCACTTTTCACTTTTAGATCGGTCTGGCTGAAGGTTTAGCAATTGACTTATTGTTTGGAAAATTAATTTTTTCTTTTTAGATACATAAATAACATCATATAAAAATTTCAGCCATACTGAAATATTTTGAAAAAAATTTCTTTTTTCATTCAAAATTAGCGTCTGGCACAGTTTAAACAACAATAGAAATATCTGGCAATAATAGATTCATGTGTCAAAAAGTTCAATTAAAATAATAAAACAAAAAGGAACCTTCTTAAAATTATTTGAAAAATTGATATTTTACCTGTACAGGTACGATGCGCACTGATGAACGCAACCACTACCGCCAGCCAGGTAGCCCGTATGACGTCCGGGAGAGTGAGAGAGATAGCATATCTAAAAACTGGCCTACCTGAAATTCTCTCTCGAAAACGTTGCTAGCTCTTAGACTATTATGATCTACCGTTTGCCGACGGAAAATGTTTACGAGTAGTACAGATTATTTTTCGTTCTGTTTCTTCGCATATACGCTCGTGTTAGCGAAGTGAGTTTTCATTTGCTCCCTATAGAAACAGCTTCTGCAATTGATATTGGATGGACTATACACTACTGATATCTAAGTCGAAATTCTGATATCAAACTTAGAAAAGGGCTGAAATAAAAATTGTTGTTGCGCTTTCCTATGATTCTCAGTAATGGAACTAGAATCAATGATCCAGTAACCACGGATTCAGGCAGTTATTAGGTTAGAAGTTGGTACAGGATTATAAATTCATTTTGTTTATATTTTGGTGTGTCCTGTACAGTACCCCTCTAAAGTCGATTTTTAAGGTTTATCTTGATTTTTCTTCTGATGAAATCCATTGATTAATGTAGTAAACAAATCTTCCTAGTACAGAAATCTATATCATTCACTCATCAGGGATATACGTTTGTGATAGCATTATCTAACCATGTAGTTCAATGTCCAGCGTGGCTTTAGCCGGGGAAGTTGTTGTTTTCTGTTAGACATTCACAAAAAATAACTTCATTTTAATCGTGGATTTTTCAATTCACAGAAAAATCTTTCTATCAATATTCAATTGAGAATGTTTCCCTTTTCAACATGAATCAGTACTTTTGGTAAAGTCGGGAATTTTTTTGTGATACGATAGCATTATTCGTTTATATCAGAGAAAGAATAACATGTTTGCTGTATTTTTCCTAAAATAACTGAATTCTCTTGATAGTCCGTGAAGTCCTCATCATCAATCAACAGCAATATTTCTATGTTATAAAAATTTAAATATTCACCTCTCAACATCCAACACAACTATCGGCATTCAACAAACAAAAATCGAAATTCAAATTTTCGACATTTATCTTTCTAAATTCAATTCGGAACTTTCAACTTTTCACATTAATTCAACTTTCGACGTGCAACTTTTGACACTCATCTTTCGAGACACAACTTGCCACATACAACATTCTACTTTCAACTTACAACGTTAAAATTTCCAACATTCAGTTATCAGTTGTATCATTGTTCATAGACTGGTTCACAAGTGCCATTTTGTTCCGAACCCGGAGGTCACTACCGGAAATTATGATTGAAGGCGCATTCGATTCGAAATGGCATCTAAAAAAAAATTTTCTGCTGGAAAATTGGGGCCGGCAAAAATTGCGAAACTTATGAACAATTATGTAAAAAACAAATATATGGTTTGGTTTTTCGAATATATCTCAAAAACTTTTCGAGATATCCGAAATTTCAAGAAAGATCCTTAAAGAGCTGGAAATTTCCTAAAAGAATGCCTTGCCTTTCGGAACTATGCCGGCAATATTTATAATTTTAATTTAGCGGCGAAAAAAATTCTGAAAACGTGCGGCTTAGCTCCCGTGTGCACTGACTGAAAAAAATATTTTAACCAAGCAAATATTAATATTGAGGAATATTTTTTTTTCATAATATAAGCGAACGTGATAAATAATGATTGAAAAAATTGTTTCTTGATATTCATATTTAACAACAAAAAAAATATTGAATAGAAAAATCGAAATAAACGGTTTTCTTCACATAAAGGATTCAATATAAAATTGAACCAGAAAATGGTAGATCTCAGGTGAAAAACAACTACTTTCCTGGCAAATACCACGCAGAACGTTGAATGATATTCACCTGAAAATCCATTCATACTTCCATATAATATCAATGGACATTGAATGCAAATGTTTCTTTCTGATAAGCTCGATTATGTTTAATTTATGTCGTGTTCACCTAACAATCCGCATACCGGTTTCAGGCTTCTTGGCCCTCATCAGTATGGAGTAGTCAACCAGCCAAAGGTCCAAAGAACTCTGGCTGAAGTGAGACACAACGTAAACAAACCATCATCGAGCTTGTAACACCTATAGGTACGCCGGAAAAGATAAACTTTAACTGGCGGACCTATACAAAAAAAACACCCAAAACCCCCTCGTATTTTAAAAAAAGTAAACAAACCATCATCGAGCTTGTAAAATTCAATGTGGCGAGCCCGTCTAGCATATAGTGAAAGATAAGTGCCATGTGAAGTGGAATGAATAGAAAAATCGAATTAAACGGTTTTCTTCACATAAAGGATTCAATATAAAATTGAACCAGAAAATTGTAGATCTCAGGTGAAAAACAACTACTTTCCTGGCAAATACCACGCAGAACGTTGAATGATATTCACCTGAAAATCCATGCACACTTCCATATAATATCAATGGACATTGAATGCAAATGTTTCTTTCTGATAAGCTCGATCATGTTTAATTTATGTCGTGTTCACCTAACAATCCGCATACCGGTTTCGGGCTCCTTGGCCCTCATCAGTACGGAGTAGTCAACCAGCCAAAGGTCCAAAGAACTCTGGCTGAAGTGAGACACAACGTAAACAAACCATCATCGAGCTTGTAACACCTATAGGTACGCCGGAAAAGATAAACTTTAACTGGCGGTACCTAGTGACAGAAAGAAACACTCCGAAAATCTCCCACCTCGATAGGTTTCTGAATAAAAGATTCCTTCTCAGTAGAAGTGGCAAGCCCGTCTAGCATATAGTGAAAGATAAGTGCCATGTGAAGTGGAATGAATAGAAAAATCGAATTAAACGGTTTTCTTCACATAAAGGATTCAATATAAAATTGAACCAGAAAATGGTAGATCTCAGGTAAAAAACAACTACTTTCCTGGCAAATACCACACAGAACGTTGAATGATATTCACCTGAAAATCCATGCATACTTCCATATAATATCATTGGACATTGAATGCAAAAGTTTCTTTCTGATAAGCTCGATTATGTTTAATTTATGTCGTGTTCACCTAACAATCCGCATACCGGTTTCAGGCTTCTTGGCCCTCATCAGTACGGAGCAGTCAACCAGCTAAAGGTCCAAAGAACTCTGGCTGAAGTGAGACACAATGTAAACAAACCATCATCGAGCTTGTAACACCTATAGGTACGCCGGAAAAGATAAACTTTAACTGGCGGTACCTAGTGACAGAACGAAACACTCCGAAAATCTCCCACCTCAATAGGTTTCTAAATAAAAGAATCCTTCTCAGTAGGAGTGGCAAGCCCGTCTAGCATATAGTGAAAGATAAGTGCCATGTGAAGTGGAATGAATAGAAAATCGAATTAAACGGTTTCTTCACATAAAGGATTCAATATAAATTGAACAGAAAATGGTAGATCTCGGTGAGAAACAACTACTTTCCTGGAAATACTACGAACGTTGATGATATTCACCTGAAAATCCATTCATACTTCCATAATATCAATGGACATTGAATGCAAATGTTTCTTTCTGATAAGCTCGATTATGTTTAATTTATGTCGTGTTCACCTAACAATCCGCATACCGGTTTCAGGCTTCTTGGCCCTCATCAGTACGGAGTAGTCAACCAGCCGAAGGTCCAAAGAACTCTGGCTGAAGTGAGACACAACGTAAACAAACCATCATCGAGCTTGTAACACTATAGGTACGCCGGAAAGATAAACTTTAACTGGCGGTACCTAGTGACAGAAAGAAACACTCCGGAAATCTCCCACCTCGATAGGTTTTTGAATAAAAGATTCTTTCTCAGTAGGAGTGGCAAGCCCGTCTAGCATATAGTGAAAGATAAGTGCCATGTGAAGTGGAATGAATAGAAAAATCGAATTAAACGGTTTACCATTTTCTGTTTCAATTTTATATTGAATCCTTTATGTGAAGAAAACCGTTTAATTCGATTTTTCTATTCATTCCACTTCACATGGCACTTATCTTCCACTATATGCTAGACGAGCTTGCCACTCCTACTGAGAAGGAATCTTTTATTTAGAAACCTATCGAGGTGAGATTTCGGAGTGTTCTTTCTGTCACTAGTACGCCAGTTAAAGTTTATCTTTCCGGCGTACCTATAGGTGTTACAAGCTCGATGATGGTTTGTTACGTTTTTCTCACTTCAGCCAAGTTCTTTGACCTTTGGTGGTATTCTCTACTGATGAGGCCAAGACTGAAACCGGTATGCGGATTGTTAGTGAACAGAAATAAATAACATAATCGAGCTTATCGAAAGAAACATTTGCATTCATTCGATATTATATGGAAGTATGCATGGATTTTCAGGTGAATATCATTCAACGTTCTCTGTATTTGCCAGGAAAGTAGTTTTTCACCTGAGATCTACCATTTTCTGGTTCAATTTTATATTGAATCTTTTATGTGAAGAAAACCGTTTAATTCGATTTTTCTATTCATTCCACTTCACATGGCACTTATCTTTCAAAAAAAGTATTGTTAATTAGCAAGTGCATTTTTTGGCAATGAATTTTTATCACTGACTAGATTCCCAAAAAAAATTTGTTTAAATCTGATGATCAATACATTTGTTTATAAATTTTTTTTGAATAATAAGGCTAAGACATTTCAAAAATTTATTTTTATTTTTTTAAACATTTGAATATTAACAAAAAAAGTAAAAAATCAAAATTTTTCGAATTTTCCAAGCCTTTGAGAAACAGTTCCAAGAAGTAAAAGAAATTCTAGGTTTTAAGTTCAACAATTATCAGGGTTTTTATAATAACTTTCAACAAGTAAAATTTTTTAAGTAACGAAGGCATAATTAATTGAAACATAGAGGTAAAAACGACGGATTATAGTTTATTGATTGTCTAGATAGTACCTGAATTTTTTTATTCCCTAATATTAATATTTACTCGGTTAATATAATTTTTTTCGTACATGTGTCAGATTCGGTCGGTGCCACAGGAGCTAAGCCGCGCGTTTTCGGCCTTTTTTTCGCCGCTAAATTAAAATCATAAATATGGCCGGCATTGAGATATTTTCAAAAATCCGAACCATATATTTGTTTTTTACTCAATTGTTTATAACTTTTGCAATTTTTGCTGGCCCCAATTTTCCAGCAAAAAATTTTTTTTGATGCCATTTCGAATCGAATGCGTCCTAAATCATAATTTTCGATAGTGACCTCCAGTAGAGCATCTTCTTTGTCTATAAACAATGGTTGTATTCACAAATGAATTATACAGACGAAAAAAGCGGTTTGTCAGTAAAAAATTGAAATCAGGGTTCTATCGCCATCTCTTAACCAACGGCTCAGTTTGTTCGGTGGACCATTCGTTTCGGGCAAGAATACATTAGTTAGTTCAGGAATTGAAACATTCAACCGTCTTTTGTCCTGGGGACTAAGATGAGATGTTCATGCAGTACAACAAAGTGAGGGGGAATGTCTACTATCGACACTATCGTGTATCTCACAAGCAGCAAGCCAATATTATTGTTATCGCATTGTTTCATCGGTATTTTTCGTTTACTTTGAAAATGGACAGAGGAGACGTGTAAGATGAAAGGAGTCATTGCGTCGAAGGTGGGGAAAAATACAAATTTTGGAAGATTGATATGAAAAAAAAAATTATGCTCCAAAATCTAACTGGAGAAAATTGTAACTGCAAAAGGTTCAATATTTCCTTGTGTAGCTATCAATATGCTCTTTAGGAGTTTCAATTAGGATAAAAGTTTGCTTGTGTGCTGCAACGTCGACTCAGAGTAGCTGATAGAAACATCGTAAGGTTAGGCATTTTGGAGAATCCTTTTCCTATAGAGCTGCTACTGAGGATGAGACGTGTGAAATTTATCTTCATGGTATCAAGAAAAAAAACTCAAGGTCTTGCGAAAATCGTTGTATAGTCGGGTATTCATTCGAAAGAAAAACACCAGACCAAACAAACTTTCTTCAGACTAGAGGTATTCTATAATCGACCGTATCATTCAATACAAATGAATAACGCTTCTTCGACTTCGACTAGACATTTTTCTGAGGCCAAAACTTCATAATATATTTTTTTCAAAACAGTCGACAACGAAGTACATTGGATGAAATCTGAATAATTTTATAGAAGGGAACAAAAATAAAAAAAGTCGGTAGAACCATTTCTACTGAATCTACGAATTTGCTTACACCAAAGATTTCAACAAAGATGTCCATTTCAAAAGACAACTCTGTTTATTCATCCAATATTCACTTTTTATCAAACAGTCAGACTATCGACCATAAGGAAGAAATTAACTATGTTTTTCAGTATACTATTTTGTATTCATTATCCTGGATGAACTATTTCGACAATGCACATTTGTTACTCTTCTGGAAGGCAATACAAAAACAATACCGTTCAGAGCTTGATTCGAGCAAAAGTCCTGTAACGAAAGGGAAAAGTATTCGAATCAGCTGAGATAAACCCTACACCATTTGGCAGTGTTGAAAGTATTCGGTAATTACTGAAGAATTGGACTGTATACAAATCCAAACGTTTTCATCACGGTCTATTAGGAAAATGAAAATTATGAATCTACATTCCCGATCTTTCCGGAATATTGCATGGGAATCAGTAGTTTAGGTTGACAAAAAAAAATCGGAGCAATATTGTACATCATTCAATAGAAAATTAATTCGAACTACCTATTGTATCGCACGAAAGTGCAAATCCACTGTTTCTGCAATAATCAAAAGTTTCAACAAATCCATTTTTTGTCGTAGAATCATTACAATATGAAAAAAATCGACCCCATAAACCTCCACATACCAATTTTGAATAGAATCGGACCAAAATCACAGAGATCGTCCGCCATTTAAATTTTATGAATTTTTCATTCATAATCTCCGACCCCAAAAACCTCCACGTACCAATTTTGAATAGAATTGGACCATAATCATAGAGATCGTTTGCCATCTTGGATCTGCCATATTGATTTTATGAATTTCTCTCAAACAATTCATAGTCTTCGACCCCGAAAACCCCCTTATACCAATTTTGAATCGAATCGGACCATAATTACAAAACTCGTCCTCGATTTTGAATTTGTGAATTTTGAATAAAATTTCATAATTTCTGACCCCGAAAATCCCCAGATACCAATTTTGAATAGAATTGGGTCATAATCACAGATAACGTCGGCCATCTTGAAGCCTCCATTTTGTTTTTTCTCAAAAAATGCAATAATGCATTGTCACGGGAACCATGGACACCTGCCAAATTTCACGTTAATCGGGCAACTAGAAGTGGGTCAAATTCAACTTGCAAGATTTGATTTCAGACAGACAAATACCAGGACAGTGGAAACTAAATAAAATTTTGGAAAATAAAGCTGAAAAAGTTGAAAAATATTCTAATGGCGCCCAGAAAAAAATTATTGTAAATATTTCCAGCAAAATCGTATATACAACAATCAACAATGCGTTTCACTACTGGTTGAACTTTAACCCTCACAGAAATACTTCTGCCGTATATTCATGAGTCATTTCATTGCATGAGAAATTCAAGTTGTCCTCTAATTATCTTTCATGACTGATTCTATCATACACAACCAAAAATGATTTGGGCAATGTCATGCAAGACTCCATTTTTGTAGAATAGGTTTTTTCAAATTAGGCAATATGAACATGTTTAGAACTTTCAAGTCGAACATCGAATACGTTGAACGGACTCAATTTCAATATATGTTCAAAGAACTTGCTGGTTATAAATGATTTAGTGTGATATAGTGTGCCTCATATAATTACGATCGACTTTAACTCAGGTAAGTTCAATATAACAGGCCCCAACGACTCCGAGGATGACGTAACACACCCAGCTAAAACGAAGACGCCATACAGGTAATATTAAAATCATCATCATATCCATCAAACTCCACTTAGGTAAGTTCGTTTGAAAGTTCAATTGATCGCCTTCATGAAACAGAAAGATATACGATGGTGTTCCATGAGTGACTATACTAGTGATTACTAGTAGTAAAATACTGGTTTATATATAACAGGCCCCAGATGACGACGGTAACAGTGAACCAGCTATAAAGGTGAACTGGTCAAAATTAAATATGTTTATATCATTTTCACCGTCTAGTGTCTTCCTATTTCCTATTTTTTACTTTGCAGTCTATCACGAAAAATATATAGCGTTGTCCAAACATATCTATAGAAAAATAAAACCATAGCGAGAGTGTCAACAAATTCAACACTTATAATAAACAAAGAGAAAAGACTGAAATCAGTGAATAAAAGACCCAAAGAAAAAACAAAGAAAAATTCTTTGGACTAGCATCATTCACGTAGAGACAAAGTTATCGAAACTTTCATATGGATAGAGATGCTGACAATGTGCGAGTAACACGTGTTTGTCGAGCTCCGTGAATAATTTTTAAAATTTATGGTTTTATAATAGATAGTGTATCAATGGTGTCTTTTACTGCCCTACATTCCAAGTGCATGAAGTTTAGATTAATAACCAAGCTATTTCACTGCATTAACGGATAACTCTTCACTAGTTCATAGTCCTACCAGTCGTTCAAGACGCGCCATGAGTCGTGGTGAGAAAAATTCGGAGGACATCCACAGTGACTTGGAGTCTATTGTAAACAAGGTTTGTAACACCTCCATAGTCAAGCTTGAGATTAGAATTAATCTAAAAATGGATGAAATGATCAATAAGGTGGATGTTGAACTAGATGCTAAGATTAATGAACTCAACACGTCAATAGCTCAAATTGGGAAGGAGGTATCATCCAACAAAAATGCAATCCAAGTCTTGGAGGACAGATATGATATCTTAGAACAGCATAATGAACATAATTCTCTGAGATTGTAGCTGAACATGATAATGAAAATCTTCTTGATATTGTTAAGTCTGTGATTCAAAGTCATCTTGGGATCTCATGTTCTACAATGGATATTGATGGAGTGTTTCGATCGGCAAGCCCTCTGGGGCGTACCCTCGTATTATTATAGTCAATTTCGTCAGTGGAGTCAAAAGAAATCAAGTCATCAATGCGAGAAGAGCTCTCGAAGATTCAGGTGAGAGGTCAGATCTCATGAAACACCGGTACGATCTCCTCACTGCTGGGAAGAAGAAGTTAGGTATTAACCAGGCCTGGTCTTGAAATGGTGAAGTGTATATTTGGTGTGCCCATGAAAATGAAAGACGAATCGTGGCAAATGCAGGCGACCTATAACTTTATCGATTTTTGGATAACCTATTTCATTTATTCTAATGGTACACCGCGTAGTTCCTTTTTCCTCACATGTTTCATTTTCAGAGTATTTCTCCTTCTTCCTTTTTTATTTCCCCTCAAACAGGTGTATATATTTCAAATGTTTCATCAGTATCTTCCGAATTAATTATTTTCGGAGGTGAAACTCATTTCAGTTTCCAACTTTGTTCACCAGAAAAATAAATTTGACTCCCACTACCTCACAAGATCTAACGTCATAGATAATTTTTTAAACGTAAAGGTTATAATTTCACATCAAAAATTAAAAGCCCATATTTTCCTTAGTTCAATCATACCACATACGTCATATGAAACATTTTAAGTAACAGTATACTGAGTATAAAGGAAACAGGTGCTGATATTTCTTAATATTCATTCCATCATTTATTTTGCAATAAATACCATAAAATTACTCAGTAGTTAGTTCGAGTAAATTTTCAAACCTCAAGTGGGCTATGAAAACATCTGAAAGCCCTTAGCAACCAGACAATAAGTTCTTAGTTACCATTGCATATGTCCTTATTAAATTGATTTGTTGTGAAGCATATCGATTAATAAGTCTTCAATATCTTCCTGAAAAATATTTCCCTAAAAGAAATAATTTTAAATTAAGATATAGGTACTGTCAGAAAAAAAGCGAATAGAAGTTTTGATGATCTTTCTGTATCAACGGTACTGTGAATACGCAAATTTGTCGTTACTGGTTTTAACAATCGCTCTTTATGATCTCAATTTGAGCTGTTTGCCGAATTGATGCAGTCCGCACAGATTGATATCATTGGTATCTCGGAAACTTGGTTAAACTCGCAAATTCCGGATGTTGGCTTGAAAATTTATGACTTTAATATTACTCGTAATGACCGTCATACGACAATACCTGAACATGATTATGTTGTTTCCGGAGGCGATCTCAATGTTGACTTTTTTAATAGCACTAGTACTGCCTTCATACATCTTCAAAAATTTTTTTTTCATTATGGCTTACAACAAATTGTCAGTATGCCAACTAGGATTACTGAAAATTCAAATACTCTAACGATATCATAATTTCCTCCAATACTGATTTCTGCACCAATGTTGAAGTAGTTAACATGGACGGAATCTCCGATCATCATAGTGTTAATTGCAATTCAAAACTCAGAAAGGAGGCCCAACCTACTGTTTTCAAAACTTATGGGGACTACTCTTGCTTTGATTACGATTATTTCCCTGCTAATCTTGTGAGTATAAGATGGGATAGTATTTATGGTATAGTCAATGTTAGTGAAGCTGTCGAGTTTTTCAGTGCCAACATTTTGGGAATATTTGTTCTACACGCGCCTTTGAAAACGGTTAGAATTGAAAAATGGCCAGCTCCATGGCTTACTGATAACATCAGGCTCATGATGAAGTTGCGCATTGAAGCTTACACTAAATACAGGAAATTCGGAACTGCCGAAGATTGGGAGGAATACAAACGCTTCAGTAACTTAATAGTTGTTTGCTAGCTGAAGAACGCGCCTTTTCAAATTACAAATCTCGAACAGATCCTATAAATCACTGGAAGTTTTTACGCCGGCTCAATGTGATACCGAAAGCAGCTGATTGGCCGTCAAATTTTGGTAATGCCGACAGTTACAGCAAGGCTTTCGTAAATGAAGTCTCTCCGAACATAACTAGTCATCAACTCATCAACAGTCATTATGATAATAAGCTTTTCAATGAAGTCTGTAACAAATTTCAATTCTCTGTGGTGTCTGTATATGTAGTCGAAGAAGTTATAAATAATATCAAGACTACTGCAATGGGACCTGAGGTATTGATATAAAAATGTAAATTGTAAAATGTCTCTCTACACGGGTATTCCCCCATTCTTGGAAAAATGCTAACGTCATTCCGGTCCCAAAAAACCGACACCCTCCGCTATCACGGATTTTAGACTGATAAGTATTATTCCCACTTTATCCAAGATATTGGAAAAGGTCGTGTCTCTCCAACTGAACTCTTTTCTGAACACGCATCACATTTCGCCCCAATTTCACAGCACTACTTAAAGTGACTGATGACATTTTCCGTGCCACGAATAGTAAACTCATCACGTGTCTCGTGCTTTTAGATACAGTTGATCATGCTACTCTTTGTACTAAACTAGGTCATTTTGGTTTGGATCATAACACTATTTTCTTCTCTTCTAATTATTTATCGCACAGGCATCAAAGAGTCTCCATGCCTGATGGATCCTCTGGAAATATTTCACTGAATAGGGGGTACCTCAAGGCAGTATCTTGGGCCCACTTTTATTTTCTTTGTATACTGCTGATTTCTGTGTATTTTTTAAACACTGTACAGCTCACCAGTATGTCGATATCACCCAGATTTATTATTCCTTTTATGCAGAAGACAGTATTTTGGCGCCATCGTGGATTAATGCTGATTTACAGACTATTCTTGTGATATACAATGCTCATGGTTTGATACTTAACGATGACAAAACATGTTTGGGAACCAAAGAGAGAGTACTGAATAATTCATTTTATATCAAGTTGGATGGACAGACGGGTTCCACTACTGATTGTTGTAAGAATTTTGGTCTATGGTGTGACACTGAATTGGGATTTGCAAGTCATACTAGTCACCTGGTTAAATCGTCGTTCAGTAAATTGAAACTTCTATATTTACATAAAAATATTTTGAGTAAAGAGAATAAATTGAGACTAAGCGACTTACACATTTCGTGTAGAATAACATACTCTAACATTGTGTACTGGCCTGCTCTGTTGAGTAGGGATAAGCAATGTCTCCAAAAAATCCAAAACGCTTGTATAAGATCCAGTTTCGGTCTGAGGAAATATGACCATGTTTCCGTTCCTTTTCAGGATTCAGGCTGGCTCTCTTTATCTGAAAGGTACTCACTACAAATGGCGAGGTTTATTTATAAATTGAGGGAATATAAAATACCCCCGTATCTCTCATGTGAGCTGATGGACCGCAATGTCACCCATATCTTGATACGGGGTTTGCTGATATTTTCAGTGTTTCCAGGCTTTTTATAATCCCCCCCCTGTGAACTTTTGAACGGTTAGACGTAGAACAATAAAAAAAAGGTATTGTATGATATCACCGACACTACTTTTTTATTGTGATTGCCCGATAGATGGCGCGGGGGGGCACATCAACTTCAAAATTTTAAATAGCATGGGAAGTCATGTGGCATAGCGTTGAGAAAATAATTCAATTCTCTTTCCAAACATAAAAAAAAAACATTTCGTTGATATGTGACTTTGCGGCTTTTGATGGTCCCCCCTCATAACTTTTGAACGGTTCGACGTAGAACAATGAAAAAAAAGTATTGTATGATATCACCGATACTACTTTTTGGAATGAAAGACATTGTGATTGCCCGATAGATAACGCGGGGGAGCACATCAACTTCACAATTTTAAATAGCATGGGGGAGTATGTGGCACATCGTTGGAAAGATAGTTCAGTTCCAACCATCTAATTGTTTTTATTCCGTTGATTTGTTTTTCCGCAATTACCATTCGAAATGTCAAGCATAAGTGCGGATCTGAATGGTACCCTCATCTCGATAACTTTTGAACGGTTTCATATGAAACAATGGGACAACAAATATTTTGAATAGTATTACCGATCCTACTCTTTGGAAGCCGAAACATCACAATAACTCGACAGAGGGCGCTAGGGGCATAAAAACTTCGAACAAAATTTCGAAAGGCATAGAGGTCGAGTTGCACACCGTTGAAAAGGTAATTCAATTATAGTTTTATCCATGGTTGTTCTACGGAATCACAATTGCGATGAGTAACACTGAATACGGTCAATAGAGGAGCATCCATTACTTGAATGATTTTTCATTTTAGAATTCGTTTCAAAGATTAATTAGGTAGAAATTTTCAATCCATACAGTAATCGAATTTTTTGAATTGATGCAGGCGATAGTTGAGGAAAATCCATATTGAAGTAAATACTCGAGAGTATTCGAGGGAACTGGTTGAAAAATTCAACAGAACTGGCACTGTTCATAGGGCCAGTGGAGCTGGCCGAAAATCAATTCCGGAGGAGATGGAAGTTTTGGAAATTGCCGAAATGGTGGTTGATCCTCAACAAAGTACCTCACTTGGAGCAAATACGATTGATGGTTCAACATCGACAGTAGAAAAATATTTGAACACACACAAATTCCATCCATACACGTTGGTAATGTTACCCCAACTCTCAGAAGACGACCCAGATCCAAGGATGGAATTTTATGAAATTATGATGGAAAAGATAGCTGGGAACCGTACTTACATTAAAAATATTTTATTTTCAGATGAAAGTACTTTTTTTAACGGTAACGTGAATACACAAAATATGCGGTACTGGAGTGACACAAACCCCCATATTTTAAGAGAAGGTCACACACAGTTCCCACATAAACTGAATGTGTTGGCAGTAATTCTGAAAAATAATATTGTAGGTCCTTCATTTCTGGAGAAAAACTTGAACGGTAATTTATAGCTGGAGATGCTACAAGAAACGATCGATCCACTCATACTCCTAATATTACAAGAAAATGAGAAATAATTCCAGCGAGACGGGCTCCTCCCCACTCCCAACGTCGAGTTCGAGAGTATCTGGATGTAAGATACCCTATGAGATGGATAGGACGTCGTGGACCAATCGAATGGCCGGCACGATCACCAGACCTCACACCTTGTGACTCCTTTCTGTGGGTTTACATCGAATCAAAAGTATTTGAACTACAATCCGACCCTTTGGAAGAACTGAAACAACGAATATCACGGGTGTGTGCTGGTATATCTGCAGATATGTCACATAATGTTCGGTAACAATTTTCGAATCGAATATTTCATTGTCAAGAAGCATTAAACGGACATTTCGAAATCCTAATTCGTCAATTCACAACAGTTTTGCTTCTTATTCTCAATAAATAAAAATCCTACATAACAGTTGTGTTTTTTGTTATACTTGACATTTCAAATGCATACTGTGAAAAAACGTATGAACGAAATGAAAATAAAAAGATGGTTGGAAAGAAAATTGACTTGTCTCTTCAACGATGAGCCATATAACCCCCCATGCTATTTGAAATTTTCAAGTAGATTCCCCCCACGCCATCTATCGGGCAATCACGATGTCTTTCTTTTCAAAAAGTTGCGTCGGTGATATCATTCAATACTTTTTTTTTCATTCTTCTACGTCGAACCTTTAAAAAGCCGCACTTATGGTTGACAGTTCAAATGCACATTGTGAAACAACAAATCAACAAAATGATAAAATCATTCAGATGGTTGGAAAGAGAATTGAACTATATTTTCAAAGATGTGCCACATGACCCCCCATGCTACTCAAAATTTTGCCCATCTATCGGGCAATCACAATGTCTTTCATATCAAAAAGTAGTATCGGTGATATCATAGAATACCTTTTTTTTTTCATTGTTCTACGTCAAACCGTTCAAAAGTGATAAGGGGGAGGGATTCATGAAAAGCCGCAAAGTCACATATCAACGAAAAGAAAAAAAATAGGATGTTTGGAAAGATGTGCCACATGACTCTTCATGCTATTCAAAATTTTTAAGTTGATGTGCCCCCCGCGCCATCTATCAAAATGTCTTTCATTTTGAAAAGTGATATCTTACAAAACATTTTCTTATTCATTGTTTTACGTCGAACCGTTCAAAAGTTAACAGGGGGGAGGGGGCTATAAAAAGCCGCACTGTATGGAAGAACGTGTAAAACGAATATCGCCACCCGTTATCTGAATGTTACTCATTGTTTTCCTGAATATAAAGGGACATTATTATTATATCAATTCAAGACTATTCCTTTTTTCAGAGTCCTTCAAATTTAGCTGAATTAGGTATATTAAAATTATTTTTGTCATTCGTTTGTTTATTATGAAATTCGAGTTCATTTGTACAAAGCTTCTATTTCTTGTAACATATTGCGAATAAAAGTAACCAGTTGTAGAACTGCTGTATTTTTCATTGTTGGTTAATAATAGAATGGGCATTCGAATCATGTCAATAATTATGATTTCCGATGTTAATAGTAAAAAAATTTCAATATCTGAGCACTACGGCTCTTATCTACTCCAATTCTAAGCCCTTTTGGGAAGAAGGCAAAGACAAGTCCATTTCGAAATGAAGGACATTTTATACAAAGTGTATGAAAAAAATTTATACATCAGCAAATGTTGTCGTTCCCAGGCGAAAACGAGATATTTTCAGTAGGGTGCGAAATTCTATAGAGACCTAACCAGTCTGAATAAATCCCTTTATTGGATTACGCGGTTGAAAGCTCATCCGCAAAAATTCAATTGAATTTACTTTTCTCTCTATCATCCCCTTATAGACGCCAGAAATGTCTCACAGTTTACCCAACAAAGAGCCAGACTGTTTATATTTTATAAGGGTTAGTAATACCGAGTGAAATGCTGAAAATTTATCAGCCAGCTCACAATATTTCCAAAACTTATTTTTTTCTTCTAACTTAGTGAAATATTTATGGATGTCAATTCATTCTATCGATATTTCTACAACATAAGTGAATAATATATTCATAAAAAATATTTTCGGCAAAAAAAAATCTATGTAGGGGAGACCGGGATTGGTTATAACAGGGATAAGTTGTGACACAGGCGAATACTCTCGTAGTAGCAATTATACTTCAGCATAATTTTGGTGACCGAGTGTTGACGTGACCGTCTGCTGCGTGCAATAGTGTGTTTTTATCAGTGTAAAGTAAATATTCTCACCTCCAATCAAAGAATTATACACGTGGTAACTTAAGTCTATTTATTTAGGTTCCTATGAACAAATGAATATTAAGGTATGTGGATTCTTTTTTTCTTATGTATTTTATTACTCTCAATCTTCTTGCACCATGAAGAAAAGAAACAAACATGCGTCTGGGGGGTTGTGACATTCGACTTGGGGCAAATTGTGACTGTCACAACCTGCCCCGTATCAAACTGCTGCCGAGTAAAATATTTTATTCTTTCCACTAATGCTTGATATGTATTTCAGAAATATGATAATGAGGACGTATATACGTGAAACGGAAAGAGGGAAGACGACCTAGGACGTTTCTGAGAGAGCATCGGAAAAGGTTTTAATAAATCATAGAGCTCTACGTCCAGTTGCTGAACAGTTTAATATTCACCGTATGACTTTACAAAGATTCTGCAAGCCGAAGAGAATCATTGAAGAAGGTTAGTTATTTTTGTTAGTTTAATTTAAACCTAACCTAATAACATGTATTTTTTTCAGGTAACCAGGCACCTGTTCAAGGAGATACAAATGAAATCGACAGGTTCTGCCAGATGCATGGAAAACGATTCAGTTGCGTACCTTATTCAACAATCCAAGTTATATTTTGGGCTATCGACGAAAGAAGTACGGCGATTAGCATATGAATTTTAAGTTGAGATCAATATGAAGGTTCCTGAAAATTGGATTGGAAATGGCTTCTATCGATTGGCTTACCATATTTCATAAGGCTTTGTCTCCTAGGCGTCCTGAGGCAACAAGCCTCAGCAGAGCAACAAGTTTTAACAAAACCATGGTAATGCTTTTTTTCGCTTCTGGAAGAAGTTTCAGACCGTTATAAATTCGAATCCCAAGATATTTTTAACGTTGATGAGACCGTCCAGAAGCTGGATCGAATAATACCTAGAAAAGGTGTAAAGCAGGTTGATTACGTCACATCTACGGAGAGAGGTACCTTGGTAACATCATGTTTTGCCATCAGTGCCAGCGAAAATTAAGTCCCCCCATGTTTCTTTTTTCTCGCAAAAATTTCAGAAACTTTTTTGTGAACAATGGCCCACCTGGTTGTAACGGAGCTGCAAATCCATCGGGATGGATGTCCGAAAATGAGTTTTATATATTTTTGCAGCATTTCATCGAGCTTGCACGCCCCTCAAAAGAGAAACCAGTCTTACCCATCCTGGAAAATCACGAGTCTCATCTGTCCTTGAAGGGTATTAGTTTCTGCAAGGTGAATGATGTAGTAGTGATTTCTTTACCTCCTCACTGTTCACATAAGATGCAGCCATTGGATCAGTCAGTGTATGGACCGTTGCTGAAGAAGTACATCAACAGCGCGATTGACTCTTGGATGAGAAATCATGCAGGAAATACAATGACGATCTATGACATATCAACCATTGCAAGAGGCAAGAGAAGCCTCACCTTTAGCTGCAACCCCGACCAATATTCGAGCATGTTTTAGGGTTAGCGGAATGTTCCCTCTTAATTGACATATATTTGGTGACGATGAGTTTCTTCCGGATGCTGTAACAGGTGGGCCAATTCCAGAGAATGCAGAAAAAAGACAGAGCCTGTTAATAAACCATGCCAAACCAAGATGATTGCCTTGAAGCTGAAGCTCAAGGAACTGTAAAAAGGATTTCTAGTTATAGGTGACTTTTGTATTTTTTATATTGTATATTATTGTCCGACTTGAATTTTCAACTGTCTGAATTGAAAGCTTCAAATAAATCTATCTATCTATCTATTGATACTATGAACATCTTACTTGACATTAAGTTTCTGAGGAGGAAAAATGCCTACATAGTTTCATGACTTACATTTTGTATTTTTTTAATATGTAATGTAACAAAAAATTAACATATTAAACTTAACCTGAACAGTATGTACCAGAGGTACAAAACTTTTTAAAATTTGAACCCATGAAATATTTTTTTCAAAAGTAGGTTATTATTAGGATGCACGCGACTACACCTATTAAATATTATTGAGCTGAGATGAAAAACCTCTCATATTAATTTCCTCTTTAATGTGATCGTGGATAAGTGCATTTTATATATTTTAGGTAAATATAAAGTTACTCTACACATGCACTCCGAATATAGGGAAAAAAAAATCTTGCGTGTTTTTGCCTCCTGAACACGAATCCGGAAGAAAAATGCGGCAGACTCATACCGTTCCCGAGTTAGAGAAATTAAAAAAAAAATTACCTCATTTTCAAGCACCGTTTTCTCGCACAAAAATCACTCAAAATGCCTCCTTCTTCTTAACAGCATAAACAATACACTTTGAATCACTTATTTTCGGCACAACTTTGCACAAAATATCGTCGTTTTTATCGAAAAAATCCTCCTTACACAGTTTCAAATAAAAAAATGTTACACATTGACAGTTGGAATTTAGTAACTTTGCCTTATTTTTCATGTTGGTAATAAATGAATCACCGCCCACAACAATTGCATACATAAGTGAAGAGGAAACTATTGCTCACATTTGAATTTGAAAAGTTGGCGAGAATTCATTTATCACCGACATGAAAAATAAGACAAAGTTACTAAATTCCATCTGTCAAAGTATGACATTTCTTCCTTTGGAACTGTGTGAGAAGCAGGATTTTTTCGATAAAAACGGCAATATTTTGTGCAAAGTTTTGCCGAAAATAAGTGATTTAGGGTGTATTGTTAATGCTAGTGAAAAAGGGGCATTTTGAGTGATTTTTGTGCGAGAAAACGGTGCTTGAAAATGAGGTAATTTTTTTTTTAACTTCTCTAACCCGGGAACGGTATGAGACCGCCACATTCATCTTCCGGATTCGTGTTCAGGAGGCAAAAACACGTAAGAAAAGTATTTTCATCATATTCAGAGTGCATGTGTGGTGTAACTTCATATTTACCAGAAATAGAAATCAACTTCACATCAAAAGGAAGAAATGAAGCAGTGGAGAAGATCGTTACCTGGGAATTTTGTCATATCAAGATCGTTTCCCAGTGCAGGAACTAGAAGAAACTACTGTATGCGGCCGTAACAATCAATCAGAAAATAATAAGTTTTCTTTCAGAGAATGTTGTTGCCATATTTGCAATGAAAAAGATCATTTAGCACCCATGTGTCCAAACAACAAGAATTATCGGCAAAAAAATAATACATCTAAAAACTTTTCCAACGTGGGAACGGTATGAGACCGCCGCATTCTTCTTCCGGATTCGTGTTCAGGAGGCAAAAACAGTAAGAAAAGTTTTTTCCCAATATTCAGAGTACATGTGTAGAGTAACTTTATATTTACCGTATTTTATTTTTCATATATTAGATCGACTTATGTTTATTTTATTTTAGATCGGCTAGAAACAGCTTCGACGACGACGCTATTGAATATGTAAAAGTTGAAAGAGATATTTGTACAGTGAAATGCCGAATCACCTCAGAACATCATGATTTGCATCCATTTCTTTCGACTTTTAGGTTCGAATGCAACAATAAAAAACAACTTTTCGGGTGCATTAGTAGTTTTATTTGAACACTTTGGCACATTACACGATTTTCTAGTTTCTGGATTCAACATTTTTATCAATTTTTGACGCAAACTTCATACACACAGCTCGGAAGCAGAGCACGCACTGACCGACCGTTGTACAGTGACGTCACAGCGGCCGATGACTCCGCGTCGTCGCACGCCTGCTGAACAATCAAATATTTCGGAAACTATAAGACGTATCAAAAAAATATTTTTACGGTATTTTTTCATTTTTAATAGAGTTTATCGTAAGGTGAAAATTAAAAAATGGTGATATTCTACATTCTTTGAATTGGACCTCAAGTGATGGCAAAATGTCGTATATTTATATCTATTTTGATTTACCTTCAAAGTATCACGAATGTGAGTAACCAACTGCGTATATATATATATATATATATATATATATATATATATATATATATATATATATATATATATATATATATATATATATTTATATATATATATATATGCATGTGAATAGGGGGTTACATTTTAAAGGGAATGCCAACTTCATTATAAAGACGATAGCATTCAAAATACATTATTTGTCTCGTTGTGCGCCATATTTGTCAAGGTGGACAAAAATTTTACTGTACAATTCATTAGTGCTCCCTCATTTCACATATTGTTCTACAATTCTGTATCTACTGAAACAAAATGATTTAGATCGTTTACAGAAACTCCAAAATAGGGCCATGCGCATAATTTTCAATTGCAAAAACTAACACCAATGAGAGATATGTTGAAGCAACTAGAATGGTTACCAATTAATTCCTTTCTCCTCTACCAAACATTAATCCTAATTTCCAAAATAAATAAAATTTCCCCAACATATTAACAAGAAAAAGTTATGTACAATCTCTGATGTGGGTGCCTGGTCACAAGGGAATCAAAAGTAATGAAGGAGTCGACAGTCTCGCCAAGGAAGGCGCAAACCCCGGTGCAATACAAGATTCAGAACTGACTTCCATATTCAACAAGTCACATTAACACATAGCCAAAATTCTGTTTTTTTCAGAGGACTTGATAGCTATAATGATCTGCCAGAAGAGATCAAACGTTTAACATCTTCAACATCCTTCAAGACAAAGTGAAAATCAGATTTTCGTAATCAATAAAAACCTAGTAGCCACTTCCTCATTTTGTTTGTTTCGAGTTAATATTTAGTTAGGACCGTCATACAAATGTTGTGGTATGTTTAAAGTATTTTGTGTATTCATTAAATATTTAAATGAAGGATCTATATATATATATATATATATATATATATATATATATATATATACAAAAATCAGCGCTACCGTTGCTTGTGTTGCATTTAATTTGGAAACCATCCTATAATAACTCGACGCAGTTGCTGTACTGTGAGCAATGTGTATGATGGTTGTTTATTGGTAACCTAGATAAAACTTTCAATCACTCGTGAATAAAAGATTTTTAATCACTAGTGATCAAAAGTACAACTTCTCTCAGTAATTTGAGCTGATATATGTCATATTTTAATCACGAAAATGGAAAAAATATTTCTGTATAGTTTCAAATATGAATTTAAAAATTTCAAAAAATTGTAGCATCATCTGAACAATTGTAATTTCGTTGGGAAGAAATGTTTTCATTGAATTTTGATAATGTGGGGCTATTGGTAATTGAGTAGTTTTTTTGGAACCGCTGATTAAAAACCGAATAATTGTTCACAGAATGACTCCATAACTTTGTTGCTTCCTGGAGCACATTTTACATGTGTATTCAATGATATCACGCTATAAAACTAGCCTTCTTACCTTCAAATACATTCATGAACTTCTTATATTTGACACTACAACCATTGAAAACAAACTCTGTACCAAATTTCTTGGCATTGAAATTGATAGTAACCTAAAATTCCATATTCACATCCAAAGTCTCAAAAGGAAACTGGCTTCGGACTGCTTCGCAGTGAGAGTTTTGTCTGAGGAACTGGGTCTGCCGATGAGTAAGGTAACATATTTTTCTCTGATCGAATCACACCTGCGATATGGTATTGCATTTTGGGGTTATTGCAGCAAGCAATTATTCGATTCTGTTTTCGTCCTGCAGAAACGAGCAGTCAGATTCATGTCCAGAGCTAAATACACCGACCCTTGTAAACCGTTATTTATAAAACACAAAATTTTGACACTAACTTCCATTTTTATACTTGAAACTCTATGTTTGGAGCATAAGCACAAGTCTAACGTCTCCGATACTGAGCGCACTCGAACAAACCATAATACTCGCCAAATAACGAGAAAAAACTTACCTCTTTCCATCCCCCACTTAGAATTGACAAAAAAATCAATAATGTATGAGGGTAAAAAGATATATAACAATTTGCCACCATGTTTGAGAGAAATTTCCAAACACCATATTTTTCGAAAAAAAGTCAAAGAAATACTTTCGCTCAAATCCTATTATACCCTACAGGAGTTTTACGATGATGCTCACTTTCTTGTATTGTGATAAAAAAAAAATATTTTTTATTTTTGTATTTGTCTACTTGTTTTATGTACTAGAATACTATTTGCAAATTCAATTATACATATATTCACTTTAGATTATAGAAAGCTATGTACATAAGAATATTTTTACCATGAGGCTCACTTTTTTGTGTTGTGATAAATTTTTGTATTTGCCAACTTGTGTTATGTAGAATTCCATTTGTCAAATTTAATTATATACTCACTTTAGATTATAGAAAGCTTTGTCAATAAGAATATTTTTTTTCTTGGACAATGAAGTATATTGAGATTTAAAGGTTAATTATTTTGTTAATTACACATTTCTAAAGTTATCAAAATATGAAAAATCGTTGCATTAGGTTGCTACGAGTTTGTTATGATAACGTATTTTTTTTTATTGTTCATAATAGTTCTTTTATAGAATTTTTTAGAAAAATAACAATTAGATTTGTCTGTCATATATAGTTGTTTTTTTTATTTTTTGTACTATTAAAAAAAATATTATGCCAATCATGTTTGTTTATAGCTGATTGTTAACTGAATAAACAATTACATTATTAATAAAAAAAATCTTATTGGGTAGAGAATAGCTAATAATATATTATAAAGAGAAAAAATTCTCAATATATTATTTAAGTAATAAAAATTATTATTAATTATAAGAAATTAGAAAAAGCCCTATTTTCAACGTTGAATTAAAATTATAAATAATTGAGATTGAGTTCCAAGAGTGGGGACTTTTTCATGGAAAATTACCTCTTCTTCAAGAATCTGTTTTTTTTTATTTTGTCTATTATCAGTAGTTTTTGAACTACTGCTGAAAAACAAGCCCATTTTTTTTATTTAGTTTTTTGTAAATAAAATAGCTAATTTTTGTCGGCGGAAAAAAATACGTCTTCTTCAGAATTACATCCCGAATCGAATGAGCCATCGCTCATATTTTCAAAAGACTTGGAAAATTTTTCACAGGAAACTCACTTCTCGATTAAACTAACAAATGTGAGTACTTCTAAAGATTGCAATGAAAGACGTAGATATCAACAGTTTGAAATACTAAATGTCCGCACTTCATAATTCAAGAAGAGAGTGATTTTCCCCATTACTTCATTTGAATGTTTCACAACCATAAACCTATCGGAACTATTTGCGAATTTTGAATTTCCAAGTATGCCATAATTTGTCGCTAATCAATCGCTAATTTATTACCATAATTATAAATTTGTCGCTCATCGTTTTTCAAAAAAAATCCGTGGTTCTGCTAGGTTTATATGAAGCTGGCAGAACCACGTCGTACAGTTGTGTGCATAAAAAAAAGTCGTACAAGGTTTGTATGTTGTAAACCTGCCTATGATGTTTCCAGATTTCATAAAAAAGTAGTACACGTACACATTTGACAAAAATAGTCTTAATTTTGACACTACTTGTAAAAAAAAAAGTTTAATTAAAGATTGACAAGCCTGATCACAATAGCCTATGAATGCTGTACGACTTTTTTATGCACACAACTGTACCTATCTACTTATGGAAAATACTAATACTACCATAATATGTCGCTAATTTATCGCTGATTAATTACCATTTCGAAGAATTTGTCGCTCTTCGTTTGAAAAAAAACATGGTTTTGGTAGGTTTATATGAAGCTAGCAGAACCACTTCCTAATTATGAAGAAAAAAAACGAATAGTCCATAATTTATCGCCAATTTGTCGCTAATTTATTACCACAATAAGAAATTTGTCGTTTATCTTTTTTTGTGAAAAGGCAGTATTTTATAAAAATATTCAATATCTACTAAAGGCTATCAAACGTATAGTTTATACATATCAGTTCCATAACAAGCAAATAGGCATGATACTGTAAATTTCCCTAAGTTGTTGCTAATGTATCGCATATACAGGGTCTTTGCGAAATTGGAGCGATAAATGAAATATGGAGTGTTGTATTAGACTAAACGACACACAAAATTTGAAGAAAATGTTTATTGGAGCAATCTAAAATTTTTATAAATATTTTACTTGTGCACTGGTTTGATTAATCAGTCCACAGCGCGTGTCTGTCCGATAGTATTGTGTTAACATATGGTATTCCCGCAGTGTTGCCAGTTTATTCTGATTTCATAAACACTAGTTATCATATTTGGCTTAAAATTTAAAAGAAAGAAAGAGACTGAATCAAAATGGGGCCATATACGCTTCCCCGCGTCTGCTGCTCTACCTACCGCCCCCTACTCAGCCGCTTTCATGCCTCCCGTTTTATCCCATTTCGCAGCATTTTAACACAAATTGAGAATTGGTATTTTGTAGTACTATACTTCTTCTTTCAAAGCCTTTCTGGAAAATTGTAATCAGATTACCTATGACGCATCCAGGCTTATGGTCAAGTAAAGTGCATTAAAAAATTCAAATTGCAATTGTGCAAAAACTAATGAACCGACAGCGCCCGAGTTTCTCACGCATAAAATACATATCAATCTCTACTATGTCGCGGAGCCTGCATTACAACTTCAAAAAGTCGCAGTGTTATGAATTTTTTAAAAAGGCTCATTTTTTCGGGTTTTCTCCGTTATTTATGATCCACTCGAGTTGTGCTTGGGTTCAGTTTCTTGCATTTTGATTCTCTACAATTCGTCCATTGAGAGCTTCTGGATTACTCCATTAGTTTTCATGTTACAAGCGAAAAACAAAAACAAAAGTTTTTTGCACTCAAATGTTTATAACAAATTAAGCAATGATAATTGCGGGTAGAAAACACTACAGGATATAACTACGGTTTGTATCACGGCACAGTAGGTTTCCTGGTAGTATGTTTGTCACGGAAAAATCTCTATTGATTGGTCTAGACGTGTTTATGCGTGTCTTGCCACAGAACAGGCCTACTTTAACTTCTGATATCACAATTTCCTCAGCACATGATGCCATGTTGGCATGGTGATGGCGACATTAATTAAATATGGTTCACCAATCAAACAACGCTGAATTAAGAGCGCGCGCTTACTCGCTAAGCAATATATCGCTCATGTTTTTTGTTAGTATGGCCGCTTCAATTTGTTTGAACTTGTATGAATTAATTTTTCGTCGCTCTGTCGTCCACGATTTTTCGCCCGCTGGCCGAACACATGTAATTTTCAAAACGCCGAGCGCCATTGCCATAACATCTCGATCAGGCCCAAGTCCTTTTCCAATGTTAACATTAATACATTTGGCATTTGATTGAAACTGGTATCGGCGTTTAATTGAAAAGATGGACGCATTCATCAATAAATTAATGTGCATTTTAACAAAATTGTGAAAATAGGATGGACACAAAGAAGGTGGTTAATGCTGACTATATATCGAAACATAGTTGAATTATCTATATATAGGTAGGTATTACCTTAGTGTAATCGATTTAGAAAGAAAACGTGTTTCAAATTTATAGGTTCACTCTATATGTGAAGCGAATATTTATATATTTGAAGTAGATTGATTCATCTGCTATAGTTATCTTAGAAGCAGTAACAAGACCCGTGGCAAAACCCGCTATAAGAAAGTGAAGAGTATTAAATGAATACTCAACAATATGTATCCATAGAGGACGATATGCCGATAGAAATATCAATTACCGTTGAAGAAAATTTTTCGGGCATTTTTGCAACTGGTTAACATACATTAACAATAGCATGAAGGTCACCTTGAATATATGCATTGACACGATCAAATTTTACAATTCTTCCAAGTTTAAACTTACCCCCATGAACCCCGCCACCCCTTTGCTTTACGGTTTACCCAAAATACATAAGGATGATATCCCCATCAGACCAGTTGTTTCTTATTGTAATTCTCCAGTATCTAAATTAGCTTCTTGGTTAAATTCCCTTATTAAAGAGATCACCCATTTTCACAATCCTCTTTCTTTGTTGAATTCATTTGAACTCACTCAAAAAATCAAAGATGTTGTAGTGCCACCAAATTCTATTTTGTTGTCTTTCAACGTGGTTAATTTGTTTCCTAGTGTCCCCCCTGAAGACTGTATCAGGTTAGTAAGAGAGCTATTATTTAAGGCAGATGTTCTTTCTTTTCATGTCCTCAATTTATGCAACCTTTTGAACACTGTTTTACAACAAAACTTCTTTCAGTTTAACAATGAATTCTTTGCACAAAATTCTGGCCTAGCTATGGGTAGTAATTTGTCCCCACTTCTAGCAGAAATTTTTATGTCTGATTTAGAACATAACCTCAAACTCTTTCCTTTATTTCAAAAATAAGTTTTTGGTACAGATATGTGGATGATTGCATTGTTCTCTTCAATGGGAATCTTCAAGAAGTAAATCTGATGTTAGAATTTTTAAACTCCTTACACCCCGTGATAAAATTTACTATGGAAATAGCAAAAAATAATTCTCTCCCTTTTTTAGATTTAATGTTAAATATCAACGATTCTAAATTTGATTTTTCGATTTATAGGAAACCAACTCATACAGATACAGTAATCCCCTTTTCTTCTTGCCACCCCAATTCCCATAAATTCGCAGCGTTTAACTCTCTTTGCCATAGACTATTTAATATCCCTCTGTCCCCTGAAAGTTTCAATATTGAATGGAATATTATTAAACAAATAGGTCACAACAATGGTTTCCCCCCCTACTTAATCAACAGAATTCGTGATAAACATCTAATCAAATCCCTCCATCGAAGTTTAGTTCCGATTGAAAAAACTAATAAATATTGTTCTATTCCTTATTTAGGCAAAGTTTCTCTTGATATCTTGAATATTTTCAGACGTTTCGGTAATGATATCAATTTCTCCTTTTATACTACGGATCCCATTTCCAAAATGTTAGTCAATACTAAAGATAAAGTACCTCTCTCCCACAAATCAGGAGTCTACAGAATTTCATGTTCACAGACCGATTGTGCTGCCCAATATGTCGGTCAGAGTGGTAGAAAAATAAAAACAAGAGTTGGTGAACATGTTAAACTGATTGAGAGTTCTAGAAACCCACACATAGAGGATTATAGTACCAAAAGTTCATTTGCTAACCATATTCTTAATTACAACCATACTTTTGATATAGAGACTGATTTGGATATTTTACATGTTTGCCAAAAGGGTTCTCTACTCAATTTTCTTGAAATATTTGAGATCAATGCCGTCATAAACAATCCGAGTGTTATTTCCTTAAACGAACAAGTACAGTTTGATTGTCGTAAGTTTTTTAATTCCCTTACATTTCATTAGAACTTTTTCCTTCCTTGATCTCCGATAAACCAATTGTTCTACGTCATAGTGCATTCGTTCGTTTGGACAGGGCCATTCCTGTTTGCTCTGTGGTGTTTTTCCTTTTTCAGTACAAGTTGCACTTCGGGTTGTTTTGTTGTAATAACTAGTCTGTCATATACATACTGTTCTTTATTTTGATACATAATTGTTCCACTCTTATGGATATATATAAATTTGTAAATATGGATAGGTGACATCCGAGCTCTACGCATGGTATAGTTACCGCTTTGGTTTTGATTTACATCTAGTTAAATTTTGTTCCGTGCATGGAGTTCTCTTGTCGTCGTTCCATGGCTAGGTTCGACAATTCAGTCTGACAGATGGTTGGCTCTTTGTGTGCTGTCAATCACCGCCATTGCATTTGTTGTTTTCCTCATGTCTTCGAATTATTTTGTATCGGCTGAAGTTTTCGGCCCTCCCAAGTTTAAGTATGGGACGCACCCCTTGAAAGGGGATTTCCCATTTTCCCAATTGGTCTACGTTATAAACATGGGAATTATATAAAAATTTTTAGTAACATTAACCTACAAAACTAATTTTTTGAATTTTTTCATCTCCATGTAAGTAGCACTTATCATATCATATTACCCATGTAACTAAGTCTTTGTTCTTCTTTTATTGTAGAATACTTTTATATATGCTGATGATGAACCTATAGAGGTTCGAAACATGTTCAATAATCGATGGTATTGACCTAATCGATTTTAATATTATATTGTGGAGACGACTTCGTGTTTTTCTTCTTCATAAAAAAAAACATACATTATGTTTTATCGTATATCATCAATAACTTCTTATAACGCTATTATTATGAAATTAAATGGACCCATTTTGATTCAGTGTCTTTCTTCCGTTTTAACTTTGAGCCATATCTGATAACTAGTAGAGTTTATGGAATGAAAATAAACTAGCAACACTGCGGGAGTACCATGTTAACACAATGCCATCAGTGCGCCAAACAATGGTAAGTAAATATTTTTGAAAATTTTAGATTGCTCCATTAAAAAGATTCTTTATTTTTTTTTGTGTCGTTAGGTCTCACACAACACTCCATATTTCATTTATCGCTTCCAATTTCGGAAAGGGATGCGATACATCAGCGACAAATCAGGTAAATTCACTATATCATGCCCATTTGCTTGTTATGAGTAACATACGTTTGATAGCATTTAGTAGACAATAAGTTTTTTAAATGCTGTTTTTTAAATGAAAAGATGAGCGGCAATTTTCTCATTGTGGTAATAAATTAGCGACAAATTGGCGACGTATTATGGATTATTCGTTTTTTTGTCATAATTAGATAGATATAAATAATAGTTTAAAAAACTAAAAAACACGCTTTCATAGAAAACCAGACTAAAAAAATAGAAAAAAAATTCATTTTATTATAAAAAAGCGTGTGGTGCATGGTATCGGCTCGGCCAACAATTACCTGTGATCTGAGACATTTCTTACTTTACTGCCCTAGGTGTGTAATGTACTATATAATTATTGTTACCATGCACCCCACGCTTTTTTTAAAACAAAATACATTTTTTTCTTATTTTCTATTTTTTAGTCTGGTTTTCTATAAAAGTGTGTTTTTTAGTTTTTTTTAACTATTATTCATTTCCTACTTTTTAGTGTGGTTCATTCATAAAAGCGTGTTTTTAGTTTTTTTTTTTAAACTATCATTTTTATTATTTTTTGCAAATAAAAAAATTGAATAATCTTATCAAATTAGGTTATCATAATCTCCGACCCCAAAAACCCCCATATACCAATTTTGAATAAAATCAGACCATAATCACAAAACTCGGCCGCCATCTTGAATTTTTCAATTTTTACAGAAGAATCATAATATTCCATCCCGAAAACCCCCACATACCAATTTTGAATAGAATCAGACCATAATCATAAAACTCGACCGCCATCTTGAATTTTCCAATTTTTACAAAAGAATCATAATATTCGACCCCAAAAACTCCCACATACCAATTTTCAATAGAATCAGACCATAATCACAAAACTCGTCCACCATTTTGGAGCCGCCATCTTAAATTTTTCAATTTTGACAAAAGAATCATAATCTCCGGCCACGGAAACCCTCAGCGAATCGGACCATAATCACAGAACTCATACGCCATATTGAAGCCGCCATTTCGTTTTTTTCCCACAAAAAAATTTCTTAATGCATTGTCACCGGAATTGTGTACACCTGCCAAATTTCGAACCATTCGGAAGTGTAGAAGTGGGTCAAAATCGCGCCCAAAGGAGTCGGTTACAAACAAACAAACATACAAGTGAAGCTAATATAAAGCGTGTAAAAAAAGTGGTTCTGCTAGCTTGTTTGAAAAAAAAACGATGAGCGACAAATTTATAATTGTGGTAATAAATTAGCGATCAATTAGCGACAAATTATAGCATGATTGGAAATTCATAATTCGCATATGGTTCTGCTAGGTTCATGGGAGTAAATTTTTCAATGATCCGATATCAAATACAATTTTTATTTTGACCAGCTTCTATTGAATTTGTCCCACTGTGCGACGGCTATGGTGAAATTTCTCGATAACCTCCACAACACGTGGCGCAACATAGAAGTCTGGCCTAGTCAGCAGCACGACCGCCAACGAGGCGCTCCGAACGCTGCCTTCTCGTGTGTCGTACAACTCCGTTCAAAAACAATTGCATTGAACGGCATAAGCCGGCTTGATGCGCGAAGTGTGTTGTTATCCATTGAAAATGTCAATCACTAGTCTGAACGACGTTTTAGAGAAACCTTTCAAGACATACACGAAAGAAGAGCAGCAGGAAATTGTGAACAACGGTCGATTTACAAATCTAAATAATTTGTGTCAGAATGACAAAGGCAAATACCGCATGTTCGCCGTGAATTGGTACCAGAAAGTGAAATGGCTCACCGGTAACACAGTGAATAGGAAGCTGTATTGTTGGAGCTGTGTGCTTTTTCCGACTGGCTTCAGTAAGATATGGAACTCAACAGGTATTTTCAGTCATATTCGAGTTTCTCTCATTATGTTCATTCGATACAGCAACCGACATGTTTGCAACTAATAGAAATCTTTAACTTTTGATTATCCAGGATATTTTATCCTTCTTTTGAAATAATAGATAATACATCATTGATTACCATGAGTATACCAAGGCAAGCAAATTATTAAAAAAAACTCGACTGCATGAAAATAGAAAAAAAACTCGGTAATCTATAGAATTTTGTGTCAGCAATGTAGAATGCACCGTTTTTTTACACATGATTTATTAGCTTCACCTATAGGTATGTATATATGTACATATGTAACGGAATCTTTTCACCCACTACCAGACATCCGAATTATTCGAAATTTCGCACAAGTATTAATTTCAAAGCTATGACCTGCTACTAACCCAAGATCGTAAAGAAGTCCAATTTACATTTCAAAGGTTTGGTGAATTCACTGATACAGTCTTAGTACTCCCACCGAAAGTTATGTACAAAAGGCCCTATATGTTGAGGTACGGAGAGGCTGAAGAGCCATATCAACCCCTCTACAATCTACTTCCACCAAAAGTTAGTAAAAGTTTTCTCCCGTAGTTGGAAAGTTTAAATTTGAAAATTATGATTGAAAAACTAAAAAAACACGCTTTTGTAGCAATAATATGTCCTGAACAGTTAAGAATAATAAGAATAAAGTCATTGACCAAAAAATTCAATTCGATGTAAAAAAAGCGTCGAGTGCTTTCTCATTACTCCTCATGAGTCTACTTTTACGAATAGCTAGAGATAAAAAATATAAGACAACTGATATCAAACACCCCATGCTTTTTTTACATTCATTTTTTGCTCAATGACTTTATTATCATTTTTAACTTTTTATTTGATATTTCTACAAAAGTGTTTTTTTAGTTTTTTTGAGACTATAATTTCAATCGCTACTTGAGCAAATAATGATATACCGTGTGTAACAGGAACATGGTACACACATGGTACATGGTATCTCCTTTAGTTTTGGAGGTAATTGATTGAAATTTGGGATATTCCATAAAAATAATAAGCGGCACTTTTTGACCTACGAATGATTTTTTTATTCACTTCCGGGTTCGCCGAAAGTGATACCAACTTTCGATTTTTCAATAGAACACCCTGTATATTATTACATTTCTGAAATCTGCATAATTTTCTGAATCCAATGATACCACATAAGTGACATTTCAAACGTCAATATTTTTGATAATTACATTTTTAGTTTTCCATTTAAGTGTGCCATGATGGTTCCGATTTGTTCCAATTCACCCGTCTAATGCTAGAAAAATCGAAATCCGTGAAAAATACTAAATTGCGTTTTTTATGAGCAAATAAAGTTCATCGTAATCGATTTTGGGGTAAAACTCAATTTAATCAAATGGAACCATATTGGTACCGTGGTACCATTTATTAGTACTATTAGTATTTATTCATACCTGCTTATAAAATGTGCGATAAATACAATCAAAATTACAGCTAAAAGAAAATAAGATAATACAATTACGTTGTTCTAATTTAATGCTGAGAAGTTACTAAGGTGGCTTTGAAATACAAAAAATGAACACAAAACATAACAACAATTGTTTGAAATGCTGTCCATTAACGTCAATGCACTTCTGAACTCGCATAGCTTCGAATGCCTGTTGAAGGTAAGCAGTTACTAAGGAGGCTTTGAAAACAATGAAATTATTCGTTCAGATTGTCAAATAAATAGGTATTGGTTTATCAGTGTTTTTATTGTGTATTGGAAAAGTCTTTACATTTGTTGTTATTTTTATTCAAAATGCCCCACATTTATAAAAGGGATGAAAAAGTGGGCATGTTTATCATTTATGGGGGATGTAGAAAAAATGCCGTTGCGGCTAGAAACCTTTATGCCAACCGATATCCTGACAATGTCCAGCGAGAAATTATTTTAATCGTCTTGAAAATCAATTCCGAAGAGAGCCTAACCATAATCCCGAAGAAAACGTTATCATTGACGAAGGAACGGAAATTAATGTTTTAGCACGAATAGAAGTTGATAAGACTGATTCTTTGAGGCAAATTGGGTTTGAATTGGAAATTAGTCACCAAACGGTAAGCCGAATCTTGCACAAACATAATGATAAATCTTTCAAATATCAATTGCACCAACACCTGTACGAAAATGATTATGAACGTGGGATGGAATATTGCAGTTGGATCTTGCAGAATAATCTGCAGCCAAACAATATGGGATTTTTTAACCGACAAAATACAAGGTATTGGTCACAAGAAAATCAAAATTTATTGAGGCAGGGTAACTTTCAAGTGCGGTTCGGTTTCAATGTTTAGCTTGGAATACTCGGTCGTAGAATCATTGGTCCAATAATATTTGAAGGATGCTTGACTGCAGATAGATACTAAGGATTTCTGCAAAATTGAATTGAGGACAGGTTAACTGAATTACCTGTCCATCTACGACAGGGAATGTATTTCCTTCCCATAATTCAAGAATAGTAACTGATTACCTTCAACAGGCAATCCAAGAAAACGTTATTTCGATAAATGGTCCTGTGCGATGGCCTCCAAGGTCACCTGATTTGACACCTCTTGATTTCTTTGTTTGGGGCCATTTAGAAAACATTGTCTATGCAACCGCCGTTACAACCCGCGAAGACCTGGAGTTGCGAGTAAGACGGGCAATTAATAGTATAACGGCCCAGCAATTAGCGAACGATATTCAAGAAACAGCTATGCGAGTTCAGAAGTGCATTGACGTTAATGGACAGCATTTCGAACAATTGTTGTAATGTTTTGTGTTCATTTTTTGTATTTCAAAACCACCTTAGTAACTTCTTAGCATTAAATTAGAACAAAGTTATTGTATTATCTTATTTTCTTTTAGCTGTAATTTTGAATGTATTTATCGCACATTTTATTAACAGGTATGAATAAATTCCTTATTGATAGTACTAATAAATGGTACCAGGTACCAATATGGTTCTATTTGATTAAATTGAGTTTTACTCCAAAATCGATTACGAAGAACTTTATTTGCTCATAAAAAACGCAATTTAGTATTTTTGACGGGATTTTGATTTTTCTGGCATTAGACGGGTGAATTGGAATAAATCGGAACCATCATGGCAAACTTAAATGGAAAACTAAAAATTGAATTATCAAAAATATTGACCTTTGAAATGTCACTTATGTGGTATCATTGGATTCAAAAAATTATGCAGATTTCAGAAATGTAATAATATACAGGGTGTTCTATTCAAAAATAGAAAGTTGGTATCACTTCCGGCGAAACCGGAAGTGAAAAAAAAATCATTCGTAGGTTAAAAAGTGCCGCTTATTATGTTTATGGAATATCCCAAATTTCAATCAATTACCTTCAAAACTAAAGGAGATACGGGGGGTGTACCATGATCCTGTTACACACGGTATATTAGGGTGAATCGGCCAGTGAATGGACAATGGACTATTCTCACTTTGAATAGCAAAATTTATCTTAGGCTATGACATTATGTTATATTATATTTTTTATTGGCATTCTCACATATTTATAATATTATTACTCACTATAAATACGTATTTACTTTCTTTTTAATATGTTACAAAAAATAAAGTGTCGGAAGAAGCTGGTAAATGAACATAAGATAACCAGTACATGAACAATTGTAATTTGTAATTTATATGAAAATGTATCAAAATGATATCGAAAATATAAATAGCAATAGACATGTCTACATTTCAATGTTGTTGGCATTCTCACATATTTATAATATTATTACTCACTATAAATACGTATTTACTTTCTTTTTAATATGTAATAAAAAATAAAGTGTCGGAAGAAGCTGGTAAATGAACATAAGATAACCAGTACATGAAGAATTGTAATTTGTAATTTATATGAAAATGATATCGAAAATATAAATGGCAATGGACATGTCTACATTTCAATGTTGTTAAAACCCCTGGAGTTTATAGGTTGGGGTTCAGCAATTTATTTCACTATTTGGTTTCTTGTGTACCAAATTTGGTCGGTAACAGTTGGCCACTTCCAATTTCTATTGGGGCTTTGTTCCATAACACTTACTTCATATTGCTCTCGCTTAACTGTTTTAATAATTCCTGGATAAAATTTATCATCATAATTTACAATGACGTAGTCTTCTACTCCCAAAGTCTGGTTTGGAGTTTCTGCTTTATTCTTAAAAGTAGTTTCGTTTTTTTTTTAGACTCACTCTTGGTAATCTTTTCAAATTCCCTCCTTCTATTGTTAGGTAATATTCAGAACTCTCCGAACTATAGTTGTCTTTCTCGATATCTACCTTGCTTTTGGTTGATTTCTGGTATTTGTTTGCAGCACTATTTCTTTGATTCACTTTTACTTCCGTCAGATCAATTTTGGAAATGCTACAACCGTTCTCCTCTTCATCTCTATCTTGTCTGGCTCTCACTCTGTTATCTTCATCTGTTTTCTCTCGCTTTATTTTAAGTGTCTTTTTCATCTCAGCTTGAGAACTCGCTTTCTGTTCTCTTTTCAGTTTGCTGTCCTCTTTTCTTTTTTCGCCTTGTCCTGTTGCTCGTAATATTCCAACTTATTTGACGATAAAATTGCAAAAGGCATTTTTTAGGGATCTTACGAGCTTTTTCATCTTGATGTGACCAATATAAATGTTTTGTTCCAATTTTGACATTTTAAATGACACTTTTCAAAACTCGTTGACGTTATTAAATGTTTTACTTTTCATCACCAGTTGCGAAAAGTAAAATTCTTCGCAACTGGTGATGAAAAGTGAATTTCACCACCAGTTGCAAAAAATACAGGAATAAAATTTGTTATAATTTTGAGGCTATTCAAACATAATATGTATGGTAAAAACTAATTATAAATATTAATAACATAATTTGAACAATTGGTGATATTGACCCCAGCTGACAACGTAGTTTTCTATGTAGCAATAATTTCCGTTTTTTCATGAAAATCTCTCCAAGGATGAGAACACGCCTTTAACGCACTAAAAAGTAAGAAATCATTTTAAAATTCAATGACTATGCCAAAAAGCGTGGGGTGCTTTGTCGAAATCAATTAAAATAGTCCAAGATCCCAGAGCCGGCAAACCTACGTCATTTTAGCAAAGCTGAAATTCTGAGTATGAGCAGTGTGATATGGAATTGAGAACGTATGCATACTTGCTAGTTCGAAAGAGGGACTTTTTTTACGGGTAGCAGGTATAAAAGTATATTAAAAACTCTCTTACTTACGTTGAAGTATCGTTATGCGTTTGACAATAAATATTATCCAGTTGGCCAAGCGATCTGAGTCGCAAGTATAAGCTCTGATATCAAAAACTGGCGAGAGCTCGAATCCCCACGCCTGACGATTTTTTTTCATTTTTTCCATCGAAATTGGGTAATCATTTGTTTTTTTTTATTTGAATATTCATCCCAGAACTAAATCATTTCTCAATTTCAAGCTAGCAAGTATGCATACGTTCTCAACTACATATCACACTATTCATACTTGAAATTTCAGCTTTGCTAAAATAAGGTAGGTTTGCCGGCTCTGGGATCTTACTCTAAAAGTATTATGTTTCTCAAAGATACGTTACCAAAAAGCACCCCATGCTTTTCGGCACAGTCGTTGAATATTAAAATTCTTTTTTAATTTCAAGTGCGTTAAAAGCGTGTTGAATTAAAAAGGATCACATATCAAAATTAGAAAAAATATTGTGTGAAACACGTTGGAAAACCCTATTTTTCGTTACTCTCTTTATTTTGCGGAACTTGCTCCGCTGGTTCCGCAGAAATTCGCTCATTGCGAAAATTAGTGCTTTTCCCAACTGGTTGCACAAATAACTATTTCCAGATTCCATTGTGTCAGTCTTTTCTCTCACAACAACGTTTGATATTTTCTTAGTAGTTTCTTCACGTTTATTATATTCGATTACCCCCTGTGTGGTATATTCCCCATAAATTACAGATGGGTGGGACATTTGCTTCTTTTCAGCAATCTCAAATACCATGTCTACAATATATTTAGTAACTTCACACATCCATATAAACTCCTCTGAAGGGCTGTGGATCCGCTTACTCAATAGTTTTGGAGATTATATTTGAAGCATCAACAATTTATGTTAATTCATTAGTTTCGTTGACACTATCGGCAGGTTCGCTAGATCATCATCATTGTTCGTTTCAAAGTCAGGAAAGACTATTTGGTTCACATCTAGCTGAGTATCGAGCTCATCCAACGTCTCATACTCATTTTTAAAATTGACTATAGTCCAGTGGTGCATATACAGGGTGTAATCTAACCTCTTGCACACCTGTGAATGACGAGTGTATAATGCCATTTTATAACTAAATACAGTAGTTAAAAATTGAAAACATGTTCTTTGTAAATTTCGACAAAATTTTGAGTAGTCAGAGGAAAACTTCGGTAATTGCCGAATGCAATAAACATTTAACTCGACATTTGAATAGGGTAGAATATTGAACTGATTGTGTAATAAATGTACACATTGCAGGCTGCCTGAAGTATATATTCACTTTCAAAGTGGAGAAGACAACTAACCTTGTTATATACAAACTGGTGATGAAGTCAGAACTAGTTGACCTCATACTCTGCTTTGAGGCACTTATCATAATTATCGCAGTCACTTGTAAGAAATAAACAACACAAACAGTATTGAAAAAGGAAACTTCAGCAACTGAATATTGTTTTGAAAAATAATATCACGACCATTGTAGTGAACTAAACACTGTTGCCAAGCAAGATCATCGCATGCACGGTTTACAAAGCTGTCCACGAACGAAAGTTATTTAGATTCTACTAGTGTTTTCTGATTGGATGGTGAAAGAAATATCTTAAGATCTTGATCAACAACTAATCAGAAAACAGTACGCGATGTGCACGAAAATTAATTTGAATATTATTGTCTTCGCCTTTTAAAAAATTTGCCATTCTATCAAAAAATAATTTATATTATATTGAAAAATCTAATACGAAACACCCGCACAGTTTTCTTCACATCGAAATTTAATATCTATCTCAGGCAGCCTGCAATGTACACATTTACCACACAATCAGTTCAACATTCTACATTACTCAAATTTCGAGTTGAATATTCATTGCATTCAGCAATTGCCAAAGTTTCCCTCTGAGTAAGTCACGTGAAATAAGGCGGGTGGCGCTATCCAACATTTTGTCGAATTTTACAAAGAACAAAACATGTTTTAATTTTTTTGTTTTCAGATTTTCAACCACTGTAATTTGTCATAAAATGGCATTATTCCCTCGTCCAAAAAGTTAGAATACACCCTGAAACGGCAAATCATTCGGGAATGTTTCGGTGAGAGCATCGGTGATAGGTTCTTGCTCAGAAATCGAAGTTCTGTCAGAATTAGATTTAGATTAATTTTTTATAAAAGAAACATGTTCAGTTGTATTCTTAAAATCTGTACAAAACTTCCATAGTGCATAAGTACTATCTTCGCTTGTAGCTTTTTCTTCTGGTGTCTCGTATTCAGCAAGAGGTGATTTATTACTTTTAAGCATGACTCGTAGTTTCGAAACGTCAAATCATTTTCAACTAGTTCGTGTTTTGGAAATAACTCATTTCGTCTGGTCGATATGCATTTTGAAAAATCTATTTTATATGGATATAATGGATAAAAACCGCAGATTTCGAAGACTTTACCTATAGTACACGGCTGTGATGCTATTGTAGAGGCTTCTGCAAACAGGGGACAGAAGTTGTATCTAGTTGCACCTGCACTAGTTTTTTGTTTGTGGGCTTGGCAAGCTTTTTTCCATTCGATCTTCAAAGGCTTGAAGATAGTAACACGGTTGCAAAATATGCGTAGAATTAGGGTAAAGACAATAAAACATAATCTTTTTGTTCACGAAATTCATATAATTCGATGCTGTAGTGGCTCTTTTGCCCGTCAATGACTGGAAATGATATGGCAATTGCGACAAGCCAATTGTAAAGCAACATATTCCAAGAACGTTGCTCTCGTCATCAAACCCGAGTCCGAGAGTTCAGTTCCCCAACTTCCTGGGACTGACAAAGCCAACTACTTGGGTATGCTTTTGTAAGGAAAAATTACCATCGGGGGCTCCAATACCGGATGCTATGTAGGTATAGTACTGCAATACATCTAACAGATTCATTATTATTCATTGCCGATAAGGCTAAGCGGTCGACCGACCACAAGCAGGGACGTACTCGATACAATGAAATTTTCATAAAAGATTATATGTTTAATTGACGGCCTGTCCTGATTATTTTAAGCAAATTAGTTTATAACATAATCCAAACCTAATATAAAAATTTGTTATAACTATCAAATTACGTGGACAAATTTTATTTCGCACATTAAAATGTAATTTAGATGATTTACGTATTTTCAAATCCATATCTGGAATCCCCAGCCCTTTTCACACTTCGAACAATGGGCCATGATAACGGTATCGGATTAGCATTCATAATGAGTCTCTCGAATGTCTGGCAGAAGTATACGCAAGACAGTGAGTAATTGATTCCTTTTCGTTACCAGATAAGATGATTTTTTAATTTTTTTAGGCCGGTCCTAGCACCAGCCCTGATTTTACACACGTCCTCATTCCATTTTCATCCGCTTTATAAATTCACGAGGGACTTTCCATCATGTTCAACAGGTCCTGTTTCATCAAATACTCTTTCAAGTCATGAAACCATTATCTAATATCAGTTTCAGTTACAGCAGCACGCGACTCTGAAATTATTTCAGCGTTACGTTTGGCAATGTTTGGATACATTTGCAAAAATAATTTGAGCCAACTCTCTCCGGGCCTGTAATTTCTTGAACGGATTTAGCCAACCAGTTTCCGTCAAAATTTTCTGTACATCATCTTTAATTTCTGATGGATGCATCGGAAATCCCAATTTTGCCTCAGCCGGAATCCAGTATTCCAACCGATGTTCTTCAAGCTCGTTTAATACTGGCTGAAGACCAATTTTCCCAATGTTAGGTGTCTTTTTTGTCAATTTATTGTGAAGAATTGACTTTGGAATGTAATATTTTTTTGAAGCCTCATTAAAATTTTCAGTGCCATTTTATATGGCTTGGTGGGCTTTAGCAAGTACTTCTTCTCCATATCGAAATCGACAGTACTTTCTGAATAGTTTTTGAACTGATATTCGGTCAAATTTATGTTCGCTCATCTAAAATTGAAAAAAATCCAGTTAATAAACCCCTCTCCAGTGAATAAACAGAATCTGAACGTTTTACATTCACTGGCTCATTTCAATTGGTGTTGAAACTGACTTTATTAAACTTTGCCACTATAATCAGAATATCTTATAGCCGAATTTCGCTTGTTTTCATACAAAGCTCAAATACCCAGTGAATGAATACTGTGTCCATCTACTAGAAACCTTAAATTTTTCGGAGCCGGTTATGGAGCATGCCATAATATCACGAATTTATACGAAGAATCCAACTGTTACTGCACATATGGTTTCCGTCTTGAATGGACTGTTCTTCAATTATTCAACTTATTTTTATTTCTTCCAATTTAGCGTTCAAAAATGGTATTCAAAATTAGTGCATGCGACTCACCTCAAACAAAATGGCCTCGATCACGGTAATTCTGGTAATTTGCCATAAGGTGGTGTTGAATTTTGAAATTCATCCAGTGAATGTAGAAAAAATGGGCATGAGCAATGTGTACTTCAATCATCGCGGTTTATTTAAACGTGACCAATTCCTTAGTTCAACCGTAAATAAAAGCTTTCGTTCATTTGCTGGTCACTGTTCATTCTCTGGGCAATTCACCCTATAATATAAATATAACTTGAATGTTGTAAATTATTGCAGGTGGAGACAAACCAATAACCGAAATATGTTTAGTGGTGATCTCTTACTGAAAATATATTTTAATTTTTGACCGACGAAACCAAAAAGGAGGAGGTTCTCTAGTCGACCCGTATATTTTTTTCCATAATTTTTTTTATGTATGATCACGCATAACTTTTTACTGAGGCGTCCGATTCCGATGAATTTTTTTTTTTCAGTGGATAGGGTGTACTTTGAAGGTGGTCCCATTTGTATTTGAGAGATGAAATCCACCCCTAAGGGTAGCAACATGAAGGATATTGATCTCTCATCCTCCGAATTCTGGTCGGTTAACCGATTCTATCAGGCATAACTTTGTACTGGGTTCTTTGATTTGGATGATTCTTTTTTAATAGATAGGGCATACCTTATTCCAGATTTCGAATGGAATTATAAACCCTTACGGGTAGAAAAATAGGGGATAATTGATTTTTCACTTCATTGGCACACACATACGTAGTTGACAATAACAGATCGCTACTGACATTATTTCTGTTCCACATCCGTCAAAACCATTATATTCTATGAGATGATGAAATGATATACAAAGTAATGAAATAAACTAACCAGAACAACAAAAATAATTTATATTACAACAAATAGTAAAAGTAGATAATCATATTATTTAACTGGTAATAGTTGAAGTAAGGTGGGTAAGTAGGTATTTTGGAAGTAATCAAAAAACAAGTAGGTAGTAATTAGTATATTTTAGCCATAAAAAATTGAAAAATAAAAACTTTTTAACAAGAATTAAACCGACAAAATACGGAACTGAAAAGTAAAAAATAAAATTAACCTTCTTAGTCTCAGTAACTAAGCTCCTAAACTAATGTAAGTAACTAATTTTGAGTCGGCGCCAAACAAACAATCAACGAACATCATTAAATTACTTCAAAAAAATTATCAGAATGTCACGCCTTACCTAATTCATTTGCTTGTTTGTTTGGCGCCGACTCAAAATTAGTTACTTACATTAGTTTAGGAGCTTAGTTACTGGGACTAAGGAGGTTTATTTTATTTTTTACTTTTTAGTTCCGTATTTCGTCGATTTAATTTTTTGTTAAAAAGTTTTTTACAACAAATGTTTTGTGATTTTCGTTCGTCTCCACCTACACTACCAATAATATTCAAGTTATATTTATATCATGCTTTATTCTAATATTTGCTTAAGAAGGTATTGAACAGAATTCTATGAGTAAGTATGAAACAAAATTCTATAGATTATCGAGCTTGTATTTCTTTTTTCAATTATCACTTATTTTATTACACTATAATTTTTTTGTTTAATAATTTGGTTTATTTTGAACTTTCTAGTTTTATTAATGAACGAGTTGTTGAAATCTCTATGATATGTTCATAGTTACCTAAATAATTACTCATTTGTATGAATTAAACTTCATTTGTATTTTAAATGGAACAATATATTGGTACCTAAATAATGGGATCAATAATCAATTATGTCGCAAAGGCCGCGCTGCAAAAAAAAAAACAACCATCAACGACGTCTGTCCTCGCGTGTCACCCATATCGGATTGGCACCTCGACAGGCAGCCCCTACCGCGCCGAGACCTGCGCGAGCTCATAAGTGATAGTTTGAATCGTTCCGATGTCAAACCGACACATGAGCCCTTCAGGCTGGAGTGTGCCAAAGAAATAGACATACATTGATACATATATACACTCGAAAAACATCACCCTCCTTTTGGAGCAGTCGGGTAAAAACAATTCAGTACCTTTATTTCCGAAATGAAAATATGTTGGGAATGTCAGGATGATATACTGTGACTCTGTAATGGATTTTGTTCGATCAAAGAGGTTATTTGAAATAATAAGAAGGGTGATTTAACGACCAGGCATAGTTTATAAAGTTTATAATTCAAACGATTTTTCTGATAATTTTATTCGTTAAAAAAATGGCAGATGTTTTATTTCTAATTGTTTGCTATTGGAGATATGAATTAACATTGGAATTCCAGTAGAATTGTACGAATAGACGTGGCTGATACTTGATGAAAATCCATAATCGAAGTAATTTTAGACATAATTATATGAATTCCACTAAATTGGGTGTTTTTCAAACTATAGTTTATCTGCAACTGAAAAAATTATACAACTAAACATATGCTATGATTTTTGTATCCTTATTCAGTGACCATCATAGCGTATTCGTTTATTTCTATTAAAACCGTCATTTCCAATTTCGGATTTCACAAAAGCTAAAATTATTTCGAATCAAAACTGAACTGTTGAATAGGATTTCTGTCATTTAATAAACAACCTTAATAAACAACACTCGAATGGCAGGCTTTAGAACTTATTGCTGACAAATGTATAACATTTTCAATTTTACATATAATGCCGAGTTCCCACAAGACGGTAAATATGCAAGCGGATTTTCATACTAATAGTTGATAACTTTTTAATCAACGGTAGAAAAAGTCGCTCACGAATCAGTGAAAACTGGCCATGATAATTGATTGTTTGTCCCTGATTTAGTTATTTCTATGGATTGTGGAAATGTCAAATAAACATAATTTTTGTGAATATGTGAAAGAAGAAAGTTGTGAGTTTTTTCAAATTTGATCAGCCGATTCGGACAATTTTCAAATGAATGAATTATAGACACATAGCATTTGTCATATAAATATTTATAAATGAATATATATATATATATATATATATATATATATATTTTTATGTTATCTTATGCCAGTTGTAAATTTTAAAAGAATAAAAAACCACAAAAAAGAATAAATAATAAATAATTATTAATTTCAAGAGTTTGTTTGTGAATAACTTTTGAAACACTATGTATATTGTGAGCCTAGGTATGATATGGATATATAGTAATGTCAAAGTACTATAAAACAAACAATTGCATACACTGTCAAAATCATAATAACCTATATTTGCTCAAAAGACAACAAAAAGTCCAAATGTGCAAAATTGTCATGAATAAAAACTAATCAACACACTTATAAATTGGAAACATGCAGTATATGAAATTGTAGCTAACTAATAGTAGCCAGTGAGAGAACAGCAAACGTCTTTATGAAAACAGCCAATCAGGGAATAGATGGTCAGGTGTAGAATTGAAAATTGTGAGGAAATAGCAATGAGATGGTATCAGAAGCAATTATTATTCAAATATGTAAATAATGATAAGAATGGAAAAAGAATTGTAAATATAAATGATGCAATATAAACATAAACAGTGAAAAGTCACAAATTTGGTGCGCGAATTTGAAAATTCAAATTGAAAACAAGGAGGAAGAGAGGTATCTACGTGACAGAAAAACAAAGCCTCGAGGGGATGAAAAAATATTTCCAACCAGACAGCACGCAGAAATTTCACGATAAGAAAAATGGAATAATTCCACCATTTGGGAAACAAAACCTTGATGATATAATATAACCAAGAATCCTGATGCTGAGATTTCCATATCTATATCGTTCCTGACACTGGTTTTGCAGTCCTGACAGCGAATGAACAGAGGAGACATCCTGTTTGCATGGTATAGTTTGAACACCAACAGTTTCCAACCAGGTATAAAAACTTTCATAGTGTATTTCCGGTCCAGAACTATCTCACAAATAACCAATTGCACATTCGAAGAACGTTATTTCACTTTACTTTGAACAATAACAGAAAATTTTACATTCACGAAAAGTGAGGTTCTGTTTATTTATCTAAGATCTGATTTATCATTATTATTCGTGAATATTTGTTTGATTCACTCTAGTAATAAGTTATTTCTCGTAGGCCAGGTAATTCTAAGTCTTCCTGAATAAAGGAGATAATTGTTTTTGATACTTTGTTGTTTATTTTCTCACAATGATCAACTAACATAACAAAGATCATTCAATAAACTGAAGTTAGTCACCAGTGGCAGAGTATCTATTGCTTTGAACCGGCCACCTTTTGAGAAAAGAGCGTACCAGCTGTTGTCTAGCCGTTGCAAGGAAAAATAATAATTGTTGGTAGCGTGACGAGAGAACAGTGACGTTCGCTGGCAATTATTATTACAGGGGCAGAAATATCTATTTATATCATTATAAATTTAGCTCTCAAAGAATACAAAAATAATTAGCTATTTCAATATAGAAAAACAATTTCTATTTATCAATTCATCAAACCATATCAATTGGCACCTAAAAGTGGGGCGAAATAATAACAAAAATAATTTGATATATCATCAAAACAGAACAATTTGGCGCCCAACGTGGGGCAAGTAAAGGCAATATTAATTCATAATATTTATCACAGCTCGAAAAAGGCAAGTAAGGGAAATATAGTATTTCTTAGTATTCATCAGGGCAAGAAAAGGCAAAGTAAAGGCAATATATAATTTCATAATATTTATCTGGCGAGAAAAGGGAAAAAGGCAAAGTAAGGGCAATATATCATTTCAAGGCAGAGTAAGGGCAAGTAGAGGAAAAATATTATTTCTTAATAACACTGGGTGAATATTAGCAATTGGCATTTCAAGGTGTAAGGCTAGATATTGTTGAATAAAAAATGGATTTGAGAGATGGTAAGAAAGTTGGTTTGGAAGAAGGTGCAGAAGGTAGAGATAGGGGTGATCGGGAACAAGGAGAGAGTAGTAAGGTGAGAGAGATAGAAATAAAAAGTGAGAATACACAAACAGAGAGTCAGTTTCTGAAAATGATGGAGGCAGTGGTAGAAAAAATGAATGAAAATATAGCAAGTTTAAGAAATGATAACAAAGAAAATTCAGAAAAAATGAATGAAAATATGGCAAGTATGAGAAATGATATGAAAAATGATATGAATGAAAATATGACAGGTATGGAAGATAGATTGAAAAATGATATGAATGAAAATTCAGTAAGAATGAATGAAAATATAGGAAGTATAAAAGATGAAATAAAACAAATGAAAGAAAATTCAGGAAATAGAAAAATGAAATAAAAGAAAGTATGAAACAGGATTTAAAAGAAAATTCGCAAGAATGGAAAAAAAAAAAAAGAGGAATGAGAGAAAGTATGGGAAGAATGGAGGAAAGAATGGAAGAAAAAATGGGAAATATGAAGAATGAAATGAAAGAAAGTTTGTCAAATGAAATAAAAGAGTTGAAAGAAAACACAGCGAGTATGAAAATAAGATTGAGAGAAAATGTGAAAGAAAATATAAAGGATATGAAAAAAAATATGGAAAGTATAGAAAATAAAATACAAACTGAATAACAAAGTAAAAAGGAATTAACATAAACAATAGAAACAAAAATAGGACAGCAAAATGAGGAGTTTTATGCGGCAATAACACAAGAAGTATCCACTATAAATAATCATGTAGAAAGGCAGGATAAAAAAATAAATGACATGAAATTAGATATCAATAATAAGCAAGAAAAAGTTAAAAATGAAATAATTACTCTTGATAAAAAATTAGTAAATGTAGAGAGTGAAATAACTAAAAAAAAAATAAAATCATTAGAATTAAGAAGAATTGAAACAAGTGGTGAAAATTTATTAAAAAAAATTAGCAAAAACAAAATATAAAAAGAATCTTGATCACAAAAATAATGAGCTTATAGATAATATAAATGTGAATAATAAAAATTTTCAGATGAAAAAGGGAAAAATAAATAATAAAGTAAAAATAATGAAAATATATGATATAATAATAGCAAAGATGAATATTGTACTGCAAAAAGGGAATGAAAATAAAAAAATAATTATAATAAAAATGAATGACATGAACGTGGCTAACAAAAATATTGAAATGAAAATAGGGAACATAAATAAGAAAATAATAGTAATGCAAATTAATGACATTCACAGGGCGAATAGAAATTTTGAAATGAAACAAAGAAATACAAAAAATGAAATAACAATAAGAATGTATAATAAAATGTCAAATATAAAAATAGAAAAGAAGTTGAATGGATATGATGATCACAAACGAAAGAAGTTTAGATCTATAAAAAAGAAAATAGTTGAAAAAATGAACATGAAATTTCTATTAAAAATTTGTGAAATAAAATATAAGCTTGCAGTTACAAAACAAGCAAGATTCCATAGAAGGAGAGACAAATAATAAAAATAAAAATTTAGGAATTAATAAATTGTAGGATAACAAATTTGATAGGCAAGTTAAGGAATAGAAGATAGAAAAAAGTTAAAAAAATAGTTTGATAGATAGTTATGATTTTCAGAAAAATTTGAATAAAAGAAAATAAAATGAAAAAACAAATGTAAAGAATAAAAATATCAATGAGAGAAAATATTGAAGGAAACAAAACAACACAGAATATTTATGAAAGAAAAGAAAGATATTGAATAACAATCGTAATACTGAAAAATAGAAAAGTTGATATGAATATTGGTACAGGTTAGTTAGATAAAGTAAAGTGAAAAACAATATAGATTATAAAGAAGAAAAAATATATAAATGGATTATAAATGATGTGAATTTTGAAGAAAAATGAAAAGAAATGAAAATGAAAATATTTTGTGTATAAATTGGATGTATGTAAAGGAAAAAAAAAAAAGAATATATTAAATAAATATGATGATGATGATAAGGGTATATTAATAAATACAATGAAGGTATATTAATAAATAATATGAAAGTATATTAATGAATTATAAATGAATATAATATGTTAATTATGTATGAATAAAGAAAAAGCGAAAGAGTATGTACACAAAATAAAAATAAATAAAATGAGAGATTCAAATTAATAAAATATCCAATTCAATATGAATATAAAGAACAACTGAAGGGAAAGATAGGAAAAATGATAAATCAGTATAATTGAAAGAGTACCAGTAATTGTAAAATTTGATAATTGAAAATAATATCAGTATAAATATAAAATGAAAGTAAGATGATAAAAATGAAATATAAAATGTCATATATGATGATATCTTGAAAAGTTTTTCTCTCTTGATCTGAAAAGAAGTCCATAGTCAAGTTTTTCTGGAACGAAAGAACGTAGTATTAATAGTTGTAAATAATAGTTATCGTTGTAGAACTTGTTTTCTTGAAGTCCAGCTCAAGTAGTTTTCTGAAATTAGAAAAAAAAAAAAAAATATAAATAAAGAAATTGATATTCAAAATTTTCTAACAAGTAGAAAATTATTGAATATAAATTTAGGAATGTTGTTATGTTATCTTATGCCAGTTGTAAATTTTAAAAGAATAAAAAACCACAAAAAAGAATAAATGATAAATAATTATTAATTTCAAGAGTTTGTTTGTGAATATCTTTTGAAATACTATGTATATTGTGAGCCTAGGTATGATATGGATAGATAGTAATGTCAAAGTACTATAAAACAAACAATTTCATACACTGTCAAAATCATAATAACCTATATTTGCTCAAAAGACAACAAAAAGTCCAAATGTGCAAAATTGTCATGAATAAAAACTAATCAACACACTTATAAATTGGAAACATGCAGTATATGAAATTGTAGCTAACTAATAGTAGCCAATGAGAAAACAGCAAACGTCTTTATGAAAACAGCCAATCAGGGAATAGATGGTCAGGTGTAAAATTGAAAATTGTGAGGAAATAGCAATGAGATGGTATCAGAAGCAATTATTATTCAAATATGTAAATAATGATAAGAATGGAAAAAGAATTGTAAATATAAATGATGCAATATAAACATAAACAGTGAAAAGTCACAAATTTGGTGCGCGAATTTGAAAATTCAAATTGAAAACAAGGAGGAAGAGAGGTATCTACGCGACAGAAAAACAAAGCCTCGAGGAGATGAAAAAATATTTCCAACCAGACAGCACGCAGAAATTTCACGATAAGAAAAATGGAATAATTCCACCATTTGGGAAACAAAACCAAACATTACGTTAATGATATAATATAACCAAGAATCCTGATGCTGATTTCCATATCTATATCGTTCCTGACACTGGTTTTGCAATCCTGACAGCGAATGAACAGAAGAGACATCCTGTTTGTATGGTATCGTTTGAAAACCAACAGTTTCCAACCAGGTATAAAAACTTTCATAGTGTATTTCCGGTCCAGAACTATCTCACAAATAACCAATTGCGCATTCGAAGAACGTTATTTCACTTTACTTTGAACAATAACAGAAAATTTTACATTCACGAAAAGTGAGGTTCTGTTTATTTATCCAAGATCTGATTTATCATTATTATTCGTGAATATTTGTTTGATTCACTCTAGTAATAAGTTATTTCTTGTAGGCCAGGTAATTTTAAGTCTTCCTGAATAAAGGAGATAATTGTTTTTGATACTTTGTTGTTTATTTTCTCACAATGATCAACTAACATAACAAAGATCATTCAATAAACTGAAGTAAGTCACCAGTGGCAGAGTATCTATTGCTTTGAACCGGCCACCTTTTGAGAAAAGAGCGTACCAGCTGTTGTCTAGCCATGGCAAGGAAAAATAATAATTGTTGGTAGCGTGACGAGAGAACAGTGACGTTCGCAGGCAATTATCATTACAGGGGCATAGAAATATCTATTTATATCATTATAAATTTGGCTCTCAAAGAATACAAAAATAATTAGCTATTTCAATATAGAAAAACAATTTCTATTTATCAATTCATCAAACCATATCAATTGGCACCTAAAAGTGGGGCGAAATAATAACAAAAATAATTTGATATATCATCAAAACAGAACAATATATATATATATATATATATATACATATATATAGTGCAGTCGTCTGTTGGATGGCGAAGTGGGCAATAAATCATTGGTGAGACAAACTTCAACTTCTGCTTATGGTAATAAAAATGAGTGACATCTGTCGGGCCAGCCCTTTAAACGAGTGGAGAAAGCTTAGACGTATGGGTTACGTCTCACAAAAGATCTGTTACCGACTTCGCCATCCGCAAACGTTTATATATGTATATATGTATATATGTATATATGTATATATGTATATATGTATATATGTATATATGTATATATGTATTTGTAATAGTTTTCTTGAATCCTTCCTGTATATTTTTTTTTCCCTAGTTTCTTGGGTTATTGGATTCCACAATTATTGATACGTGTATTTGTTAAAAGACGTTTCGTCCCGGGCCTGGGACTTCTTCAGTTTTATTTATTTCATAATTCTCTGAGTGATGTGTAGCGGTCAATTTATATTAAAAGAGTTTTCCTATTTTTGGAATTTTTCCACATAATGGAGTCCTATCAACATGTTTCTTGTTCTATAAGGAGGTCGGTAGTATATATATATATATATTTATATATATGTATATATCACGGAAGAAAAGAGATTCGTTACGATTCCAAGAAAGCCACCATCCGCCTACATCTGTGTCATGGTTTTCCAATCATCAGGACGGCTTGTGGTCTTTCTCAAAATCGTACCAATTCTCTCAGAGTTTCTAATACCTACCGGCAAGTATAAGAATGTGAAATGCACAAAGTTATAGAGGTGACACCTATAATTTGTGGGGTGAAGCTTAGACCTAATGACGTGGAATTTCAATGACACGAAATTTCGTGCACATTAATAGGTCACCAACAAATGTCAGTATAGGCCAATCCACGACACCAAAAGTCGTACTCCTTGTGCGTTCAGAGTAACGCAAAACAAATAACGAATGAAGAGATTTTTGTTACGATTCCAAGAAAGCCACCACCCGCCTACAGCTGTTTCATGGTTTCCCAATCATCAGGGCGGCTTGTGGTCTTTCTCAAATCCGTACCAATTCTCTCTAATACCTACCGGCAAGTATGAAAATGTGAAATGCACAAAATTATAGAGGTGACATCCATAATTTGTGGGCTGAAGCTAAGACCTAATGACGTGGAATTTTAATGACACGAAATTTCGTGCATATTAATAGATCACCAACAGATGTCAGTATAGGCCAATCCACGATACCAAAAGTCGTACTTCTCGTGCGTTCAGAAAAACGCAAAACAAATAACGGAAAAAGAGAGATTTGTTACGATTCCAAGAAAGCCACCATCCGCCTAAACTGTTTCGTGGTTTCCCAATCATCAGGACGGCTTGTGGTCTTTCTCAAATAAGTACCAATTCTCTCAGAGTTCTAATACTTACCAGCAAGTATGAAAATGTGAAATGCACAAAATTATAGAGGTGACACTTATAATTTGTGGGGTGGAGCTTAGACCTAATGACGTGGAATGTTAATGACACGAAATTTCGGGCACATTAAAATTCCACGTCATTAGGTCTACCCAACAAACATTATAGGTAAAATTTACGTCATTTCGACCTTCGAATAGGTCAGCGCCCTAATTGGTGAAGGTAATTATTACGTTATAATTACCTTAAATTTACCATTATGGGGAAAAAAATGGAAGTAATTCAGAAGTCGAAATTTGGGAAATTAAGACATTTCTCCTTATAAGTTGAAGGCTAAAAGGTAAAATTGCCTCCAGTGATGGAAAAATTTTCCAATTTGGTTAAAAAAAAAAAAAAAGGAGGTTGAAAAAAAAGTTTATTATTGTATCTTAACCTACATGCTTATGCGTGAAAGCGTTGAAGTTGACATGAACATGGCGTATGAAGAAAAAATTGTCAATAAACGTATAGCAGATAATGCAATAAGTGATGGTTTCGCATCCACACCTAGCTGTGATTTCATTTGCGATACAAACTTTCTGTGATAATGTTGATTTTTACTCGTCTAAAACAAGTGGGCCCATCAAATTATTAGATTTGTATGAAAAAAAAACATTAATTCATGTCTACTTTGACAACTTTTTCCATCAAACACTTCAAAAACTGATTTTATAGATGAAGTATGTGTGTACATATCATATTCACCTATTTTTTGACTACCACTCATTAAAATGTGGTCGATTCGAGAAAATTATGTATTATTTTTACAATGGCGGGAACGGTTCAAACCGAAAAATATGGCGTAGATTCCATATGGGACCTATATGTCGAAATTCCTTAAAATTTTGACTATGAGAACATATAGACTTTGTTCAAAGTCGAAAGTAACCTTTATTCCTGACTTTGAAGTCCATTTTCCTTATCTTGGGATTTCGGACCCTTTCACATTGTGGTCACGTGATGAAATACAATATCTATTATTGGATGCATGTCTATACGTTTCGTTCTCTGGATGGATTGCGAATCGTGGATAATAAATTTATATTTTACTTATTCTATGTTCTGTGCAGAAACACTCAAATGTCAATACGGGGTGAAAAAGTCAATATGTTTTGCTAATGTTAATGGTAAGGCCAAGTAACCTATAGTTACTCAGAGAAATGGATATTAACTAGAAAACCCTGTAATGAGTGTTCATTCTGAAATTAAATATCAAATCCATCAGTAATGTTGATAATAGTACGCGATATTTATATTTCAGTGCACATCTTCCCAGAATAGAAACCATGATTAATGTTATTGTCTAATGAGGGAATCTCTTTCCGAAGAGAAATAGCCAATCATACCTTTTCAAATATAAAATGGTGTGCTGTGATTGGCTGAATAATTTTGATTTGACATTTCTGCATTCCGCATTCGGTGCCCGGAAATATACAATTTATCAGCCAACTGTAAATACCATTAAAAAATCGACCAATTATGATTCGCTTGATTTTTACTTTTCCGTAAACCACAATGATTGGTTTTAAAATTCTCGAAGCCATGGAAACTCATCATTTCAACACATCAATCTCTTATTTTTGTTAAAATCAATTTTCTATTTGATTTGATTTTTTGCGTATTCAATACCATTTTTTCATCCATTCACTTCAAAAGGATGAACTTCATTGAATTCCATTTTGTCGCTGCATCATTGAAAACGTCGCGGCTGTAGTTTACCGCTGGCGACAGACGAAGCTTTCTGAACGCAGCCCATTCATTGTTCAGTATCTCTTACCGACATGACCTGAGACCTAACCAAAGTTTAAGGTTAACGCTTTCATGTCTTTATTTCAATAATGGATGAGTGTTTTAAAATAGTTGCCGTCATAAAAAGACGTGAAGCAACACCCATAGCTGAATACTCCTATGTACCCCATAAGTGGGAACAAAAAGGAGAGTGTTCTACCAACTGCTTGTATGGAGACTTTATGCGACAAGGCCCAATGTCTGAACTCCTCTAACAATGGGAGGTTATCTTCCAAGCTTTGTGCCTTATTCCCATTGAACTCATCGTCTTGTGATCCATATTTTTCCCCGGTATCATCATCGGTAAAAGCAATTTCTTACTCTACATTAATTTCTGTAGTTGATGATGACTGAGTGGAAGATGATGGCTCTGATCTCTGGACATCGGAAAGTATAGGATGGTTTCGGATTATATTTTCATTTATTCTCATTCTGGCAGCTAATCGATAATAGTTGGTGGTATACCTGTATGGTTTACTAACTCTATTCGAATTTTTGCTCGGCATTTTATAGATTTCTAGAATGTAGGGCACAATAAAAAATTTAAAGGAAGTAAATTGTATCATGTCATCCTCATCTGAATCGACTTGGTCTTCAATATCTGATGATAGACTAAGTTACTTTGAGGATTTTATTTTAGGTAACTCTGACTTCGTTGTAGACATTTAGTCTGATTAGACAAATATTGTGGTAATCTCGCCCTCATTGTAGAGCAGTAGGTATGAAATAGGTCAAGAAATGTCCAGGCAACTCCTTTAACTTAATTGGTGCCAAAATAGGTAATAAAGAGTATATAGTAGACCTGTTTACTGACTTGTCAATTCCCTGACTATATGAACACACATGAGGTAATAATTAGGTAAATATTCACCAGAAGGTTTTTCCTGAGAGTTCCAAGTATTTTGAACACATTTTGCTGGTTACCTTTAGGTGAAATTTAACCTAGTAAATAACTCTATTAACCCATGAGGCTGTGAAGGTATATTTGAAGTCCATAACAAGTAATTTCATACTACGCACTACGGCTATTAAGTTTTTGGTTTCTGAAGGAGATTTGGTGCTCTCAATTATGGTTTTTATAACTCCAATTATAACTTTGGAGTTAGTTAGTACTTGAAGGTGAAATATTTGGTTAGAAATGGGTAAATTCGGACTTCTTGAAGCCGCTTTATCCCACTGCTTGGTATAATTTTCCTATAATGTCAGTTGGGTAAGCTTCACCCCACAAATTATAGGTGTCACCTCTATAATTTTGTGCATTTCACATTTATATATATTTTTTTTTCCTTCGAGTCGAAACCGCTGGAGGTATGATATAAAATTTTTAAAGTAATTTCATTTTATGTTGTAAAGGCCCACTAAGAAAAAATCAAAATTGAAATCCTGAGGGCTTGAATCTACCGTCTAAATATTTGATAATTATTTCAGTTCAAGAAAAAATCACACAATATTAAATTTTTTTCGCTTGAGATTGAATTTTTTCCATGTCTTAATTTCGCACCCCGGTAAAAACGATCCCTAATATAAAACATGTTATATCTCATTAAGTATCGATAATAGAAGAAATTTTTCATGAGGGTTACATTTCAGATGGATGTTTTCGGAAATTTGGAACCCAAGGAGTTAAGGTACGTCCTGAATTTTTGGATGATTTTTATCTATCAAACTGAAATTTGAAAAAAAAACGCGAAACACGTAATATTGATTTTGTATTTCTGCTTGAAAATAATGTTTTTTCATGTCGGAATTTTGCACTACAGCTGGTAAAATCTATTCCTGTTATAAAACAGGTTACATTTCGGAGAGTATCAGTAACAGAAGAATAAAATCTCATATTCTAGAGTTAATTAGGTACTGAAATTTTTTTTTACAAATTCCAATCCAAAAGGTTGACACTACCACCTGATTACTAGAATTATTGTTATCTATGGAGGCGTTGAAAAAAAACCTGTCAAATAGAACGTTTGACAACATTATGTTTGTAAATATGTAAAAAAACAAAGTTATGATTTTTTTTCTAAATTTTTCCAGCCGATTCGGACAATTTTCAAATTAAAACGTTATAGACACAAAGCATTTGTTATATATATATATATATATATATATATATATATCAAAAATCAAAATTCGCATCCTAAGCGCTTTAATCTACCTTGCGCTTTAATCTAACTTCTAACTATATGATAATCATTTATCTATGAAACTGTTAGTTCAACAAAAAACGGAACAACATAAATATTTTTTTTTGCTTGAGATTGAATTTTTTCCATATCTGAATTTTAACTCCAGCCGGTAATAACTATCCCTTATATGAAACAGGTTATATCTCAAAAAGTATCGATAATAGAAGAATTAAATTTTTCATGAGTGTTACATATCAGGGGGAGTTACGTAATGATGGAAGTTCTTCATAATTGAGAACCCAAGGAGGTAAAGGTACCTCTTAAATATTTTGATGATTTTTATCTATCAAACTGAAAAAGAAAAAAAAAACGCGAAATACGTGTTTTTTATTTTGTTTTCTTTTCTCAATTTCGCACTACAGCTGGTAAAATCTATCCTTGTTATAAAACAAGTTACATTTCGAAGAATATTAGTAACAGGAGAATTGAATTTCACATTCTAGGCTCAGTTACGTACTGAAAAAATATATTCCAAAATTCTTATCGACCTTAATACTAGAATTATTGTTATCTATGGAGGCGTAATTAAAAAAAAACGGCAAAATATGTTATTTTCATTTTATATTAATAACTGAGAAAATATGTTTTCCATGTGTGAATGCCGCATCCTATGCGGTAAAAACTACAACTATTATGGAACAGGTTATATCTCAAAGAATATCGGTGATGAGATGATGCAATTCTGGATAAATGATATATCCCAGGAGTAGGTTCGTACTAAGGAAGGTTTTTCGAAAACTAGAACTCAAAGAGGTTGAAACTACCTGCCCCCTGAATAATTGAGTGATTTCATCTATGAAAGTGTTAATCAGAAAAAACGGCAGAACACCTCATTTTTATTTTTGCTTTGAACCCCTATTATATCTATCGCTAACAGAAGAATGAAATAGTGTACGAGGGTACATTCCAGAGTAAGGTATGTACTGAAGGAAGATTTTCCAAAATTCGGATCCCAAGCGGTTGAGTCTACATACTGAATATTTGAATAATTTTAATCTATGAAACTCTTGAATTTTGCGTTTCAGGTAGTAAAAACTTCCCATATTATAAAATACTTTATATCTTGAACAGTATCGGTAATAGGAGAATGAAGTTTTGTTAAATTTCTAGTGTAGAGTATACATTATCCAAACGAAACTTATCGAGGGTAAAAACATATGTGCTAGTGGTTTTATCGCTCAAACATTTTTGAAATTTTCGAGAAAGCATTTTTCGGCCTTATTATCTAATCTTATAAGGCCGCAAATTGCACGAGTTGAATTTACTAGAGGCAAAATGCTTGAGGGAAAATTTCAGAAATTTTGCGATAAAATCCTCTAGCACAAATGATATTTGATGAGAATATTTCCCGAATCACATTTGAAACTGGATAAAATTACCAGAATTCATGTTATATTTGATTTTTCAACGGAGAAAATTACAACAATTCATCTCGTTCCAAAATTGAAGGCGTTGTGTGTCCGTTTCTAAATATTTCGTTTTACAAATTCATTCATTTACAATGATCAATGAATGATCATGAACTCGCCCAAAAACCTAAAATATATATAAATTATTCACTATCAAATATCTTGTATCTCAAGATGGCCAGTTCCGCCACTGACCTTTTGATAATGGTGTATTGTGCGCTCCCCACAGTCCACTAGAGTTGTTGTTGATGTTATGAAAATACAGATTTCAAATATTCATTGCCTTACTTGAAAATCTGAGGTTTTTATCATGCTGAAAAAGGTATATTCAAATTGAAATATCAAATCACTGTAATAGTGAGTTGAAAATCAATAATTTTGTTTCTCCTTTTGACATGTTATTCCGACAGGACCTTAGTGTCGTTTTATCGCAAAACAATATCGAATCTACGAGTGGTTTTATCACTTATAATTGCACGAGAGGTTTGTATTTTATCGGGTAAATTTGGGTTGTTTAATGAGAAACAGATTATTAAAAAACAGATTTTGAACAACACAAATTTACCCGATATCAATACAAACATCGAGTGTAATTCGGCAGGACAATTCAATGAATAAGAAATTTAGAAACATATCAATGCAAACTTTATTTATTTTGGCAACCAACACCAAGATAATTTATAAAGAAATGAATAAGTGAAAAAACCACTAGTGCATTTGTCGCTGTAAAAGTTGCAGCCAACTTTTGTCGCTGTCAAACTGACAATTGCACTGTGGCATATGCGATTTTTTATACATGAGTTGAATTGTCAGTATAAAACAGCGAGAAGACGTTTTATCACTATGAAACTTACCTGATTGGTTCCCTAGTTTGAAATTTTGGCCATTTGATTGGTTCAAAAATAATGAGGGCAATAGTCGAAATAATATTTTACATTAAACGATGTTGGTCATGAACTAGAATGAATTGCTGGAGCTGATAACGGCGTCAAGGATTCTCATTTTCTAACAAAAATGAACTAAAGACAAAAATCTATTTTCAGAAAAACTCTCGAAATCATTTTTCAAATGGGAATTTGTCCTTATCAATTCGTTATTTCGAAAAATAATGTATATCGAAGATATGTGCTAGTTTTATTATGAAAAATATACTCTTCAACAAACATGGTATTTGAAAGAAAAATGTAGAGACAGTTGATATTTTTCTAGATCATTTTTTGGAATGATGAAATAGTATTCATCATGTTTAAAAATAATTAAATTAAAATGGCATCTATTCGAAAATAGTGGATAATAACGTTTTTCTGAAAGTAACTTTCGGTTTTGAGTCAATTCTCAAGTATTAATGGAAAATTCATAAATTAATTGTTCGAATCCTCCTTTGATTACTCTTGACGTCGATTTCAATTTTGTTGAATGATTTGAATTGAACAATCGACAGTATATCCGAAATTATCAATATTGTTTTCAATTTCTTGAAACAGTTATTTGAAAGACGGAAGGAAGAGAAATAGTTCCTCTCATAGTACTTATCGAAATATGCATTTCCATGCCATTTTTCGAATTAAAAACGCTTGTTCAAAACAATGAAAAAAGTTGGGGGCGTACATTATTTTGTGGTTACCCTATGTTATATCTATACTTATTTGCCATACATCTTGATATATAGGTATCACTTGACTTTGTAAAAAAAAATCAACCCCATAAGGCGGGTACTCACTGACGAACTGTAACTGCAACTGCAACGGTTGCAGCAACATATTTTTGTGAGTACGTTGGCTGTTTTTTGTCACGCGCCGCGCTGATTCAACAAATCACAGTGTCTGCGTACTGTTCGTTCGAACAGCATCGGTTCCAAGTGAAATGATTGCCAGAGCCGCATTTATGTCAAAAGATAATTTATTTGTGTTGGAGATTACGACAAAATACGAATTATTTATATAACACTCTCTATGTTATATATTTTTGTGTTAAGAAGTGTGCTATGTTCATATAAAGAATGACATGTAAAATTATAACTTTTTGACTTTTGTCGAATATATTAAAACACGTTTATATTGAGTAAAAAGAAGTATATCTGATAGAATATCTAACAGGTTAAATAAAATATATCTGAGTACTTTTTGACTTCTGTCGATGATAATAAAACAACGTTTATATTGAGTAAAAAGAAGTATATCTAATAGAATATCTAACAGGTTGAATAAAATATATCTAACAATTTGAAGCTGGAAAACGTCTACGACGATGGTGGGCGCCATGAAATGTATGAAGAAAGAAATGTATCTGCATTTCTTGATGATGAATTAACCCTCCACTACCCCTATCATGAATTTCATTGATATAATTATATTTCCATCAAAAAACGCGTGGATGAGGATTTTTTTTCATGAATATGTGCTGACAAGATGTGTCACTCGATTTTGTCGGACAAAAATTAACCCTCCACTACCCCTATCACGAATTTCTTTGAAATTATTCTATGCTTCGAAATTCCATAGTATCATAGGACATTACAAAAATTATACCAGAATTCAAAAACGAATACCAACTGCAGCGAATCAATTCCAGTACAAGATAAAAATGTGATGATCAGTATTGAATACATTGACATTCAGTTGCTTTTCTCTTAGCGTTATAATGAAATTATGATTCCCAGTTCCAACGCTATTCTTCTCTTCAGCTTTCTCCCCTCTCCAAGACGACAATACATTCATTATTTTTGTTCACACTCATCCCCTGATGTACCCATTGCAGTACTCATTTTCTCTCAAGCATCTAATTTCAAATGTTTTCAACAGTAGTCCTTGTTTTTGGATCCCATATGGATTTTTTCTTCGTCTCACTCTGATATTTCCTCGAGGAGTGTTGCTGCAACACGTCCTCACTCACGAACTAATCACATAGACGTCCACGAACCAACTATGAATCTATTTGTGTTCCAGGCAGAGACCGACAATTGGCGGTTTGCTGCAAACCGTTCGAAGCGCGTTCGCGAACACGCTGTGCTACGCGTCCACATTATCAATTTTGGTTGCTGCAACCGTTGCAGTTACAGCGCACCAGTGAGTACCCGCTGTAACAGCCTCCACCATTTCTTTGGAATCATTCTATTTCCGCACAAAAACACACGGGACGAGATTTTTTCATCGGGTTTGAATGCTACTAGAATCGCTTCATAAGATCTGTCACTCGAATGTCAGGCAGAAACATACTGTAAGAACCCCTATTATTATTTGTTTGAAATTATTCCATTTCCGTGAAACAAAAACATGCAGATAGGAATTATTTTGATTATACCTGATTTATATTTATATTTGAAGGCTTCGATGACTTGAAAAACCTCTCGCAATCCATCAAGAAGCACGAGGACACCAAAGAACACACGTACTCAACGGTGAAGTTGAAATTGCTTCTGAAGGAGAAAAGAACACACAATAGATACCAAGAAGAATACGAGAATATAGTAGAAGTCAAAAGAAACAGGGAATATTTGGAAAGACTCATTGATGTTGCGAGTGCTTTAGCTCATTATGATATACCTTTTCGCAGGGAAATTGACGATGGATTTTATAAATGTGAGTATTGCTTCGTTCACTCGAAAACCTCCAATTATTTAATATAAGTGGAATCGGAATTCTAACAATGAATGATCAGTATGAAAGGAGCCACGAATTTCAGCCACGAATTTGTGGTGCTTATGTAGATATGGGACCGTCCGCCAGTGGTCCTCTAGGGATAGTCAAAATTCTTGGCCAGCCATGAAATAAATTATTATGTTTCTGTTCTTAACAGAAGAATGTTTTTTCATCATAAATGTATGCTACCAGGAATGCTTTTTGAGATGTATATGTCACCCGATTTCGCCCTACCACGAATTTCTTTGAAATTATTCTATTTCCATAAAAAACGCGTGGATCGGGATGTTTTTTCATAAATATATGCTACCAAGAATGCTTGACAAGATGTATATGTCACTCGATTTTGTCGGGCGAAAATTAACCCTCTACTACCCCTATCACGAATTTCCTTGAAATTATTCTATTTCTATGGAAAAACGCGTGTATCGAGATATTCCATAAATATATGCTACCAAGAATGCTTGACAAGATGTATATGTCACTCGATTCTGTCGGGCCAAAATTAACCCTCCACCACCCCTAGCATGAATTTCTTTGAAATTATTCTATTTCCATGAAAAAACGCGTGGATCGGGATTTGTTTTCCTAAATGTATGCTACCAAGAATGCTCAACAAGATGTATATGTCACTCGATTTTGTCGGGCAAAAATCAACCCTCCCAAACGCGTGGATCGAAATTTTTATTTTTCATAAATGTATGCTACCAAGAATGTTCATTAAGATGTATATCTTGTTGAGCATTCTTAGTAGCATACATTTATGGAAAAAAATCCAGACCCACGCGTCTTTTCATGGAAATAGAATAATTTCAAAGAAATTCATGATAGGGGTAGTGGAGGGTTAGTTTTTGCCCGATCAAATCGGGTGGCATAAACATCTTGTCAAGCATTCTTGGTACAATGTATTTATGAAAAAAGATCCCCATCCACGCGTTTTTTGATGGAAATAGAATAATTTCAAAGTAATTCGTGATAGGGGCAGTGAAGGGTTAATTTTTGCCCGACAAAATCTAGTGACATATACAGCCTGTCAAGCATTCTTGGCAGCATATATTTATTGTAGAAAAAATCCCAATCCACGCGGTTTTTATGAAAATAGAATCATTCTAAAGAAATTCATGATAGGGGTAGTGCAGGGTTAATTTTTGCCCAACAAAATCGATTGACATATACATCTACTCAAGCATTCTTGGTGGCATATATTTATGAAAAAATATCCCGATCCACGCGTTTTTTTTATGGAAATAGAATAATTTCAAGGAAATTCGTGCTAGGGGTAGTGGAGGGTTAATTTTTGCCCGACAAAATTGGGTGATATATACATGTTATGAAGCATCCCTTATAGCACACATTTAGGATATAAAAACATTCTTCTGTTGAGAACATAAACATAATAATTTATTTCATAGCTGGCCACGAATTTTGACCATCACTAGACGACCACTGGCGGACGGACCCATATCTACATGAGCACCTTAAATTCGTGGCAGAAACTCGTGGCTGCTTCCACCCTGATCAATGAAGAATGACAAAAGTCGTCTGTCATTGATTTGTGTTGAATAAAATGATTTTGATATGGGAACCATCAATGCATGCAAATGTTCAAGTCAATCAATTTTGTGTAAGTAGGTGATTATTAAATTAAAAAATTATCATCTTACATATACATTGAAATCAATATGGAGCGTGTAAAAATAAACTGTGTTGAATGAAATCTGTGATGTCGCCAATGACTATTCTTCTATACTGTTTTTTATATACTGTATCTGCTGAAAGCTTTTCCGAAACTTATTACTTAATGATATACACTCAAAGATATTTTGTCATCTGATAATGAAAAAAAAATAATAATAATAATAATTAATTTCAATTCTGAAAAGAGAGAGAGTTGAAATGATATGAACTTTTGTCAACTGAGGCGAACGAACGAACCTCATAGACTGGGAGCCCATAACACTTTTTTCATGAATCATAACTTACCGCTCACAACTATCTAAAATTCCATGAATATGTGTCCCACATCACAAAAATCGCATCGCCGACCAAAATCCGTGGTGGCCACGCGCGATCAAAGTGTTTCGTATACCCAGATTTTGGAATCATAAGCTTCCGTTCGGCATGCGTTGCAAATGACCATTTTACCAAAAAGATTGGGCGAAAACCAATGCTGAACATGCCGGGTGGCTATGGAGGGCACTAGCTTTTGTAAAAACAAATATTTCAAAAATTATTATAACTTACTATTCGGCACTTCGTTAATATCTCTAATTATTCACTACAATTCTAAACAATACGGTCGCCGAACATTTTGATTGGCTAAGAAAACTCTTCAAAACGGCATATAGATTTCCAGTATTGCTATACAAAAATGGAATTTTCTTAATTTTCTGCAGTGTTACAACACAACAGTGTTACAACTGTCATTTGGAACTACTGGGCCGATTGGACCCATTCTCGAAGTAAACCATGATATAAATACAATATTTTTGTACATACAATTTGGTTGATAAATGTTGTCTCCGAAATGCTTCCTACTTATGGAATTATTCAGCATCAATTGCTAAGAAGGGAAGGCAGAAAGAAAATTTCAGTGAAATAGGTATTCTAATAAATATACAAATTTTAATACACATGATAGATAACACAAGTAACTTATAGCAAGTAAATGAATAAAGACCAATATTAAATTGAACAATATTATATGAAAACAGACACAAATAAAAATTAGGTACTTGTCACCAAATATGATAGCGGTGACAGAGTATATTTTTAATATTCCAACTGATGAATGATTATATTTATTATTACAATTATTTCACTGCTGATGAAATTTCAAGTGTTCAACCAAGACATGCTTGAATTCACTCACATATCATACTCCATAATCTTAACTGAAAGCTCATTAAATTCCAACAAACCTTGAGGAAAAATCAATTCCATAGATCGGAGATAGTATGCAGAGCCACATAAAAGTCACAATGGTCAGAGTGAGGTTGAATTACTGTATTAAAGACTCTGAGGCACATTTATTTCGCTACAAAGTCCATCGACTGAAAAATACCATCAGTTCAAAAATGTGAACATATATATATATATATATATATATATATATATATATATATATATATATATATATATATATATATATATTTAATCTATTAGACAAGTCATAACTTCTACAATATTAGGTGTATCAAAATTATATTTGGTATAGGTAGAGGAGAGTTTTCGCATATTTTTCACTTTCCGATCACTTCCAGTTTCACCGGAAATGGATCCGGATTTGAATTTTTGAATGGAACACCCTGTATATTGTAACATTTTTGAACTCCTAAGACAATTCTGGATTAGAATGTGACATTTAAAAAAAAAATTACGGTAACTCAATTTTTTTAGAGTCACTTTTAATATTGTATCTATGTGGCCATGATCCGACGATCGGAACTCTGGTGATGTCAGAAAATGACAATCGCAAAGTTTTTGTGGCTAGTATGATAGATAGGAATAAGACAGGTTGGCAAAATAACATTTTCATGTCTAATTATTATTTTTCAAATAGCGACCATTTTTCGACAAGCACTTTCCGAATAAAGGATTTTTTGACGAATCTAACGATACTATTGGATTGGATTGAAAATAAAAATATAAATTAAATATTACTAAGGAAAATACTGGATGATAATTCATTTACTTTTGTCAAGGGTGCCATGGATAGCCATGGATAATATTTTGCAATTATTTTTATCAAGTCTTCTTTGGAAAACAAAACACTCACTCAGGTAATGATAGTGACATAAGCTTTATGAGCAGACAGTAAAAGTTTCTCGTTAAATTTCAGTTAAATTTTTCCTCAAAATAATGTATACTCGGAGTGAAAAATTGGATATGTTATTAATATTTGGAGAATGTCATAGAAATTCAAGGAATGCTGCTGAGTTGTATGCTCAGAGATATCCCAATCGGCAACATCTAGCCCATCAGTATTTTCCGTATGTTGAGAAACGTTTTAGGCAAGAAAGACAGAGGTTTATCATAAATGAAGAGACTGAGATTACCGTTCTTGCTATGGTTGAGGTTGATAAAATGGTTTCTTTGAGAGAAATTAGTCAATAAATGCAGACAAGTCACCAATCAGCAAGAAAAATACTGAAAAAGCACGGATATCGAACATTTAAATATCAGTTACATCAACATTTTTATGCTGACGATGGCGGTGGATGAGTAGTGTTTTGTGATAGGCTGCTTCAAATTCATAGAGTTCACCCAAATTTCATCAACTTTATTCTATTTCTCGACGAATTACGATTTACAAAATGATGATATGTTCAAAAAGCAAAATACTCGGTACTGGGCCCAACCAAATCAACATACAATGAGAGAGGGCAATTTTAAAGAAAGGTTTGGCGTCAATGTCTGGGCCAGTATCGTTGGAAACAGAATAATTGGGTCAATATTGTATCAAGGTCAGTTAACAAGGGTGAGGTACTTAGGTCTTTTCAAAATGAAATCGAGAATCATCTTAATAATCTACTTTCAGCAGTTTCACGGCGCATTTACTCCCAACAAGATGGAGCACCCCCTAATAATACCAGAGGAGTTCTGGATTACTTGATAGAGCATTTTAAAAATCAAGTTATTGCAACCAATGGTCCAGTACGGTGGCCTGCCCGCTGACCGGATCTCACGGTGCTCGATTTCTTCATTTGAGATATGTTAAAGAAAAGGTTTACTATGTAACAGCCACAGCCACTCTTGAAATCTAAGAAGGGAGAATTCTACGGGCATTCAAAAGTATAACGCCTCAAAAGTTACGAAATGTGTTGAGAGAAACAATTGAACGAGTTGAAATGTGTCTTGAACAAGGAGGAATGCACTTTGAAAATGTACTACAGTGAAAGTAAATAAATTATTATCCATGACACACTTGACAAATAAATTATTATCCAGTATTTTCCTCAGTAATTATTGTTAATCCAATCGCAAATGAATTAGTATCGTCAGATTCGTCAAAAATTCCTTTTTTCGGAAAGTGCTTGTCAAAAAATGGTCGCCATTTGGAAAATAATAGTTAGACACAAAAATTTAATTTTTCTAACTTGTCTCATTCCTATCTACCATAATAGTCACTAAAACTTTGCGATTGTCACTTTCTGACATCACCTGAGGTCCTCAGATTAGTTTACGTCCGATCATGGCCACCTAGATACAATATTAGAGGTGACTCTGAAAAAATTAAGTGGGTGTCAAAACTTTTTAAAAAGTCACAATCAGAAAATCAAAAATGTTACAATATACAGGGTTTTATATTTGAAAATTCAAAACTGGAGTCATTTCCGGTGAAACCGGAAGGAACCGGAAAATGAAAAATATGCGAGAACGCTCTTCCTCACATATATTTAACTATAGCAAATCTCATTTTGATACACATAATATTCTAGAAGTTATGATTCGTCTAATAGATTCGTTGACATATATATTTATATATATATATATATATATATAATAAATATATATATATATATATATGTGGAAAGCATCAGATTATAGATAGTGACACCTATAATATGTGCGGCGAAGCTTAAACCTAATATCGTGGAATTGTAATGGCACGAAATTTCGTGCACATTAACAGGTCGCCAACAAATGTGTCAGCTAGGCCAATCCACGATACCAATGTCGTACTGCTAATTGCGTTTAACGCGTTTAACGATATTAGGTTTAAGCTTCGCCGCACAGATTATAGGGGTCACTATCTATAATCTTTCCACATTTTTGTACTTGCCGATGGCTACTAACCTACGAGATATCTGATACGGATTTGAAAGAGACCACAGGCCGTCCTGATGGTTGGGAAACCATGAAACAGGCTGTAGACGGATGGTGGGCTCTTTTGGATTCGAAACAGATTTCTCTTATTCTCGACATTTGTTTTGCGTTAAACGCAATTAGGAGTACGACATTGGTATCGTGGGTTGGCCTAGCTGACACATTTGTTTGCGACCTGTTAATATGCACGAAATTTCGTGCCATTAAAATTCCACGATATTAGATTTAAGCTTCGCCGCACAGATTATAGATGTTACTATCTATAATCTGATGCTCTCCACATTTTTGTACTTGCCGATGGCTACTAACCTACGAGATATCTGATACAAATTTGAAAGAGACCACAGGCCGTCCTGATGATTGTGAAACCATGTAACAGGCTGTAGACGGATGGTGGGCTCTTTTGGATTCGAAACAGATTTCTCTTATTCCCGACATTTGTTTTACGTTAAACGCAATTAGGAGTACAACAGTGGTATCGTGGGTTGGCCTAGCTGACACATTTGTTGGCGACCTGGTAATGTGCACGAAATTTCGTGCCATTAAAATTCCACGATATTAGGTTTAAGCTTCGCCGCACAGATTATAGGTGTCACTATTTATAATCTGATGCTTTTCACATTTTTGTACTTGCCGATGGCTACTAATCTACGAGATATCTGATACGAATTTGAAAGAGACCACAGGCCGTCCTGATGATTGGGAAACCATGAAACAGGCTGTAGACGGATGGTGGGCTCTTTTGGATTTGAAACAGATTTCTCTTATTCTCGACATTTGTTTTGCGTTAAACGCAATGAGGAGTACGACATTGGTATCGTGGGTTGGCCTAGCTGACACATTTGTTGGCGACCTGTTAATGTGCACGAAATTTCGTGCCATTAAAATTCCACGATATTAGGTTTAAGCTTCGCCGCACAGATTATAGGTGTCACTATCTATAATCTGATGCTTTCCACATTCTTGTACTTGCCGATGGCTACTTAACCTACGAGATATCTGATACGAATTTGAAAGAGACCACAGGCCGTCCTGATGATTGGAAAACCATGAAACAGGCTGTAGACGGATGGTGGGCTCTTTTGGATTCGAAACAGATTTCTCTCATTTTCTGTATATATATATATATATATATATATATATATATATATATATATATATATATATATATATATATATATATATATAGGGTGACCCAGGGGCGCGTGCAAGCTCCATATTTTTTTCTATCCAAGCCATCGAAAATATTTCTGTTTATATACAGAATGTCCTAAAATAATATATACAAAGTTCTGCTTTTTCAAATGGCCACCCCCCATTTATGTGAAATTTTTGGATTTGCCACAGCATTGTCGATATAATGCACCTGGGTTTCTTAGACTTATCTGCAATAGTTTTTGACTTTTATGTCAAAATAGCGTCGTGCATAGACCCACAGTGAATTCATAACTTCAGAAACATTCAAGATAACTCAACAACCTTTTTGCCAGTCGATTCCTCAGGCTCCAGCGCATCTTCTGAGTTACATGCGAACTGGGACTCGATGTTCCATCGCCCACTACAATTTTATTGAATGGCAAATGGCAATAACTCCACATTTTCAAATGCAACACCCTATATTTTATGGAATCATTGCATGGCATTTTTCAGAGCTTTTTGCCAAAATAGTGTTTGTGGGGTCTACTTCGTGAAATTTGCGAGATTTGTTGCAAAATTACAAATGTTGATGATTTGAAAAAAAAACGAATCGAGTTGAACGGGGTCGTGAAATTTGACACATCTATCAAATTCTGAAGAGAATATGTTTCAACAAAATGAAATTATAGTAGAAAGAGGAGAGACAAAGGAAATCATCCTAGTAATTTTGACAATAACAGGAAATAGTGATTAACAGGAAACAATGTAGAACTTTTGAGAAAAGGCTACTTATAAATGCTCAAGTGGGTCATTATCATCTTCCACACAAGCAACTAGTCTTCTAGTGAATGATATCCGAACTCTAGCAAGCATTGATCCATCAGTTGAACTGAGGGCTTCCGTGATTATGTTTTTCATATCATTTGCACTTGTTGAACGATCTCTGAAAACAATTTCCTTTATGTACCCCCAAAGAAAGAAATCTATAGGCATCGTGCAGGCCAAGAAAGAGTACCTCCTCTGCCTATCCAACGATTAGGATACGATTGATATAAAAATTCTCACAGTATTCTATGCACTGTTGCATCCACATGGTTCTTCTTGTGTTCAGATTCACTCCTTCTAGCATTCTGGAAAGAGGTTCGCGAAGAAAAGTAGAGTCCAATAATATGATTTCCAAAAATTCCTCTCTTAACGTTAAGATTTCATCGCTTCTGGGGAATAACAGTCCTCAACCAGTGAGGATTATTGATTGCATGATAATGCATATTAGGTCTGTTGACTGACCCGTTGTTCTTGAACATTGATTCATCAGAAAACAGAATTTTGTTCAAAGTATTATAATCCTTGTCAATCATGACATTCATTTGAATACGAAACGCAACTCTATTTGCAAAATCATTACCATTCAATTCTTGATATAGGTTCAGATGAAGATGGAACTTATTCTGTTCCCTAGCTCAGGTGAGGATTTTTCTGTAGCATCATCGGAACTTGCAACTCACTTTTCTCATTGATCCGACCACCTACAATTTCCTGACTGGTATAAGACACACTACCAGTAGGTTCAAACCAACCTTTGGAATGAAGACATCCGTGTAGTTCTTGCTTCTGGATAATTCTGATGGTAGATTCTGCTTGCTAATGAAGGATTTCTGTCAGCTTCGCCAATACCGTAGACCATTTTTACTGATTCTTCGCGAGTGAAATTCATTATTGACAATAGGAAGTAAAAGTATGTTGACAGCGCCACCGTAAGGTGATATTTTTGAATTTCGGAGTAAGTACCTTGTTGTGTAGCCAGGCATGGATTCCAGTGCAGTTTTTGTGAAAAAAATGGATCAAAAAGAATTTGTAGCGTGGTTGATTGCTCAAATTCTGAGTATAAAAATCTTGAGCTCAGTTTTTATCGTTTTCCGGGGCTATGGTATTGATGTCCATTAACAATAATAATTCAATTGAAAAATATAAGTATTCCAATTTGAAAATAATGGAAACTAGGAATAATGATTCCATGATTGTTGGGTGGATTTTGTTCGTGAAATTTGGGTAATCTAAAGTAGGCACATACATATTTGTAGGTCATATTACATTCTGTGTCTGAAATGTATAAGAAGTAGGTACAATAATCAGAATTCCTCCGATCACATATCGATAAGTATGTTCTGTTGAGTGATAATATGATTAACATTATTATCAATTTTCAAGGAAATTCGTTTATTTTTGTTTCTACATGAAAAGTTTTTGTTGTCAAATTTTTGACGGAGAGTTTTGTGAAAATATATGGAATCAAGAAAGATGATCTTATGAATGGACAAGAAAACTTGGAATTTGAGTAATTAATTAATTCTAGTCAACTCGAAATGAAGTAGAACCAGAAATCTAAGAAGGTCGTAAATCACCAACAACTTGAGTTATCAGCAGGCGGTGGATTCTACGCAGAGTTATACCTGCCCCAACCATTAAATTTTGTTTTATATGTAGGTATAATGATATTGGGTTAGGATAATTATTAAGAAGAATCGCTGGAATATAATTGAGAAATGTTTATTTATATATAATTTATGATAATATAATATATAATATAATATATATATATATATATATATATAATTATATAATATTATATAATAATATATGATATATCTAATTAATGTGAAATGTCAAACTTTATATTTTATAAAAAGTTCAATTTATTGATAAAAGGTATTTATAAACAAAACTACTCACGAAGATCAGTTTCACTTTCACTGTCGTCATCCAAATTGATAATAAACTTTTCTTTGGGAATTTTTTCTATATCCATATATGACTTTTCCACCTTTCTAATATGGGAAACACACTCGACCCAGCTGCTATCAGGAATGTTTGCAGTTTCTGTTTGAATAAGAGCTACCACAGTTGAACTTTAGGTTGGAGAAGTATTATTTCTTTGAATTGCATACTCAAGCTGATGCCATATGTTCAGTTGGGTTAACCATACAGTGATAAGTAGGAAGTCTGAGCAACGTATGTCCCAAGCTTTCAGCCAATGAATCATGAAAATATTTATTTTTTATCGAATAACTGCGTAAAAATTGAATGAATGTGTTTTTTTGTGGGGGAACAAGGTTTTTTACATATTTTTTGGGTAACCTTCCACAGTCTGAAAATGAAAATATAATTTGGTGAACGCAATAACTTATCGGGGTGAACTAATCAGTTTGCCCTTTCTACACTTGTATAGATTTTCCTGATTATATTTTCATTTTCAGACTGTGGAAGGTTACCCAAAGAACATGTCAAGAAACTGCGTAAAACTTCTAGTAACTGTTTTCTATGTATTTTTCCTCATAGTACATATCATTATTCAACATATATTCTTGTATAGTGGCTTTGGAGTCATTTGAAGATGGTGTTTTATCTAGTCTTCGACTTATCCATGACGATAATACTTTTGGCTGGAATATTTGGTGAGAGTTTATTTTGGAACCAGTCTTCAAATAATTCGGCTGTAGTATCATCATAATAACCGACTGAAGAGTTCTCAATATTCTTTGCAGATAAAGACATCGCATTTGGTATAAAACCATTTTTGGTTCCTGCGTGAATGATCGTGATGTGTTTTTTTTTTATTAGACGGCGCATTAGTTTGGCAAAAGTCAGATGAGTCTACCCAACTTTTGTTTGGAACATCGTGTGTATCGAACCGAGTTTCATCCAAATACACTACTGTTCTACCATATTCTCTAAATTCGTTTATTGCCAATAAATATTCAAATATCCATTTCTTAAGGCGCACAGATTCCATTGAGATTTTTCTGCTGCTAGTGAGTTCTTTTAATTTAAATCAGTTTTGTAAAAGAGACTTTCTCAGAGTATCTTTGCAACAGTGGATACCAGTTCCATTCTTTGTAAGCCGTTGCATTAAAATATCTAATATAGGCACAATTTACTCTTTATACAAGGCATATATTGTAATTCGAATTATATCTACATCACAGCCATGTAGTTTCCTTGAACCGCCAGAGTCTTTTCGTTTCTTTCTTTTTGAAATAGGGTTACTTACTATTTTAAATACTGTGGAATACAGTGTTTTCGTTAAAGAAGCACTTTCTTGCACAGCTTGATCCTTGGACATTCCACGTTCCAGAAGAAAAGTATAAACATTTAATATAATTTGTTTCCCATGAGGGTGTAACATTTGTCGACTAGTGGTACTACGACCACCAGTTGAAGTACTAGCTTCAGGATGAGCCCATGGACGCCACATTTTTCACGACACAAAAATCGAATAGACACTTTAAAATGGACACAACTGACACAACGGAATATTAGATAGGTAATGACTGAATGTTGTTTAACTTTCCCCCTTTTATTTCTGAAATTGGAAAGCGGTCAGTTCTCAAAGCAGTCTTGTTTTCCAAATCTGGTAGGTAATTTATTTTGTAATCGTAAATAGACCATTATTGCTATAATCTCGTTAATAGCCCATTAGTACTGAAAGTCTGGTGGCCAGGTGAGTAAATTTTATTATTTACACACCTTCAAACATATCCTTACCAATGGTTCTAAATCAACCTTCCGAGATTTTTTATTATCAAATAAATGTGAATACAAAACTGTCAACAGAAGCCAAAAATAATGGAGAGCCCACTATTATTAAAATGCCAAACTATATCATGAGATATTTTAATCCGGACCTGGGAATCTTTTAAGGGACACACTCTCTCATTGCTTATCTATATTCCGAACAATAGGTAATAATGAGAGTCGTCGGCTAATATTAATTTACGACCTTCTTAGATTTCTAGTTCTACTATACCTACACATCCTTATTATTTTGTGTTCATTTTTGTTGCTTAGTAAATGGTTCTCCATCAAATTTTTGGGAATTTGTCAAAAGCAGGCCGAAATACGTTAACAGTCAATTTTCGATACAGTTTATGTCTTCAATTGGAAGGATTGAGATCTTATATTCATTGAAAATTTTCACAAAAGCATTTTCTACCTTTGCAGTTGCAATTGATCTCACGTACTGATCGAACGATATTCAGCTAAAAAAGATATATTATTGAATTATGCTGATGAAAATAAGATAAGATACATTTTTCGGAATGTTTATAATGAAATTCTTGAATCGTAATGCAGCCTATTCAAATCCAAATGAAATTCCGAAATTATTGATTTAGTGATCATTATGAGCAAAGAGTATAGGGCGTATCCGAATCATTTCATGCACAGGATCAGTCATAATATCTATTTCTATTCATCAATTGATTGTCGTGTTTTTTATTCTGGTTTGATTAGAAATCAAGTAAAACGCACTCACAATTTTTTTTAATGGATATATGAACCATATCCTAAGATTATTTTCATTCAATAAATCCAGTACTCATTTGAACTTACCTCAGCTGTGAATTCATGAAAATTCATATCAGTTTTTGAACTCTTCCACATATTATCACAAAATTGCCATCAGCTCGTTCGTAGACGTTGTCTAAGTGGCAACTTTTCAATAAACCTGCCCCTTTTGCAAGGCTTCCTTTTCGAAAAACATCCGTATTCACTTCTTGGAATCCGCTGCATTTTATAATTGCTTTTTTGAATGATGTAAATAACAATAGAGATTCACATCATATAGGTTATGATACCTCAACGTTAAAAAAAACCGCTAGGAGCATAGTGTGTTTCCCGGTCGAGTTACTTCGACTCCCTATTAGACGTGTACAATTATTGAAAGTAAACGAATGTGTACGACAGCGGCCTACTCGATTCCTTTTTTCCGAAAAAACCAACATTTCTGATTTTGCAATAAATCTCACAAACTTCACAAAGTAGACCCCACCAACACCATGTCGACAAAAAAACTCTTGAAAGATACCATGCAATGATTCATGATGATAATATGAGGTGTTGCATTTGGAAAATTCAAGTTATTGCCATTTGCTATTTGTCATTGAAAAAAATCGTAGTAGTGGATGAAACATCGACTCCAAGTTCGCCTGCATCTCAAAACCTGCACTAAAGCCTGAGGAATCGACTAGAAAAAAGTTGGTTGATTTATTTTGTATGTTTCTGAAGTTATTAATTTTTTTGTCTATGCACGTCGCTGTTTTGACACAAATTGAGATAAGTTGGTGTGTGATGAATAATATAAAGCAGCCAAGCGGTGCTTTTTCTTCCGATTTAATTTACAAATATTGAGATCTTGAACCGAGGGGGAAACAACTACCCAAAATATGTACACCATAATTAAATATCTGATAACTAACAAAATTTTGAATATATTTGAAAAAAAACGAAAAAATGAAATATTTAAAATATATTTAGAATAATGATAGATTTAATGTACTGAAAATGTATTCAAATAATCGAAGTATTCTGAAGCTATTTAAAATACTAGAGATGTATTGAAAATAATCAAAATATATCGAGGGTATTGAAATATACTTAGGTTTGAAATGTAATGAAATCAAATAGAAAATGGAATATAATATTGGGGGTAATTAAGGTAATAAAAACGTGAATGGAACTATTGAACTGAAGGAATCAGCGATTTTGGTATAATTTCCCCCGTGTTTTTCTAAAAGTACCGGAAGTGTACATGTCTTAGTGAAAAATTAAAATGAAAGTTTTCAAGTTATTGGGACATATTATTATATTTCATTCAAAAATCCTTCATTTGAGGATCAGGGCAAATGACTGAAAAATGAAAAGTATTCCAAAATGAATATTTATTAATAAATAAAATAAATAAAGGTTTAAATGTCAAACTAAAAACCAACGGCATGCTTATAAAAAAACAGGACAAAGAAATTTTCAAAAATTTTCCCAAAAATCATTTCTTTTCTAAAAACCTTATTCGGAGTATTACGAACATTCAAAAAAACAATTAGCTAAATCGGTCCAGCCGCTGTTTTTATAAAATAAAAAAACAATGTTACCCCGACTGGGATTCGTATTGCGCTTAGAAAGAATCGAGATTCATTTTTATTATATAGAAGATTCTATATATATATATATATATATATATATATATATATATATATATCTGAAAACAAATAAATTTCCACTAAATTTTCTAAGAAACGTGGGGCGCATGACTTAGGTGAACTATCCATGCTTCAATTATCAATAGCATGTGCCCCACGTTTTTCGTTTCAAAGCTTACAACCATTTTCATAGCTATTGAAAATTCACCATAAAAATTCTCAGGACAATTCTCTATGGGGTTAGAAATCTGTATGGGGATATAGATCTGTACGAGGCTAGCATAAATTATTTTAAACTTTTTAATCCGTTTTATAAACGTGGTAGATAAATTAATTTTTTCTTATTTAAATAATTATTTTATACTTTTCAGTCCGTTTTATAAAAGTGGTATTTTGAAAAAATATTTACATAATTATTTTATACTTTTTAGTCCGTTTTCTTGAACGTGATGTATTGAAAAAAAATCATCATACTTTTAGTCCGTTTTATGAACGTGATATATTGAAAAAAAGTTATCCAAATAATTATTCATTTCATTCAACTCTGTGTCGCTCATTGTCATTATAAATTTTCCCTTCTGGGTATCCGGATTTTTTGAGAGTGTTCTTCGGTTCTATTTTCGGGTTTTTTATATGTTCGTTTGTCTTGCCTATTTTCTGGAGCTTTAAATTTTTCTTCAGATTTTCTATTTTGATTTCCATTGTCTACTGGATTTTTATCGGTGCTTTTTCGACTCGTTTGGTTTGTTTATCACCTATGTTTAGATTTCCATCTGTTTTTTGAGATTTTCATTTTTCATATTTTTATTTTTATTTTTTATTTTTTGTGTGTCCTTATCTTTTATATTATGTAATTTATTCTTAGCCGGTATATTCTCAATTTCAATTTTTTGTTTGCAGAATTTTTGTTATTTTGGCAAGTGTGGAGAACAGGATTTTTTTTCCGAATAGGGGTGTTCTGATGGTGTTTCCTTATTCCCCTTTCCAATCTCCACATTGTGAATGGTTGGACTTACCAGTTTCTTCTCACTATATGTTCCTCTTTGCGTTTTTTCCCATGTTTATGCGGTAACCTCTACAAGGTCGGATTTCTCATCTTCGGACCCAATGCCGGGATAGTGGGGAAAGTAGAATACAATTTCGCAGATTTTCAGTTTCCGCAACTGTGCAACTAGAAATGTCACTGTTCTACGTTGTACACTTACTTAATAAACTGTTTTTATCTATTTCACTTGTCTTCCCACGTTTTGAAACGTCTTTTTTGAGTTTCCATCAGGTATTCCTTTGTGACATTTTGTTTCCACTTGTTTTACTTTTGTGTTATACTTGGCACTTCCCCCGCTGGATTCTCCTATCGGGGGATGATTCAATGTATTGTTTCGCTCAATAAGTCGTTGTTTTTGTGTCTTTTTACTGTTTTAAGAGGAAATAATTGTTATCTTCACAGTTTTTTTGATTTTCTAACCTCACTTTCTTCCTTGCGCGTTGCCTGTATGGTCGAGAATCGCATTAGTGTTCATTATCGCGAAGCACACTATAGATCGCAAAACAACGTCCCCTCTACACCGGTATGGAGATATTGTGTGATCCTAACCTCATTTTTTGTGGTCTATAAAGAAAACAAATAAACAAACAGATAGACAAAAAACGAGTTAATATAGTATTTTCATTCAGTTCTGAGCCATCTTCGAAGTTTTGAGTCTCTAGCTCATCAGGAAGTTAGTTTAGAATCTATTGCAAAGATTTGTACCAGACAGACACATAAGCGAGCTAATAAAAACGTGATGAAAATAATAGTAGTTTATATAACAAGTTCGCAAAGTGAGGCTTTAGCGGACGAATCGTAATATGAAGATGCGTACGTGTTGCATACAATAGCTTTCCTAATAAACAGAACATAAATGCTACACATATTTCTTCGCCGTGCACACATTTTCTGTCACCATCTATATGCTAGTGTAAGGAAGTTATGCAAAATATCGTAATATTCAAACTTTAATGAAATACTGAGAATGATATTTTGGTGATGAAAACAATGGTATTCTAATACCGACAAATATTTTAAATATATTGTAGATATTTTGATCGTGGAAATAATATTCAAAGTATGGAGATGATATTTTGGGAATAAAAGTAAAATTTAAAATATGAAGTGGTATTTGTTGATACTGAATATCTTAATAATATATTTTAGATATTTTGGTACTGAAAGTCGTATTGAAATATTCAATTTGCTGTATATACACCTATTTAAAGAGTTGGTTCCCCCTCGTTTCAAACTAAAAACTTATTTTTGTCAAAATGAATTTAGCCCATGTTACTCAGCAATAGTCTATAAAGAAAACATTTATTACTGGATTTTTTTGAAAATCGGTTCAGTAGTTCCAGAGATTGATACCTCCTACATACGAACATACAAAATTTTGTTACCTCTTTATTTATAAAGTGGAGGCCATATCTTTCCACCGAAGGAAACGAAACTTGGCACAATTTTGTTTTTCATTGGTTTTTCGGCTAAGTTTGAAAACGTGCCGAATCGGTCCAGTAGTTTTGAAATGGCGACTATTGAAATACTGGAAAAATATCAATCTTTCATTTTCATGCTAATATCGGCAAACCATAAATCGTTTGATATAGATTCATGAGCTCAACAACTTTTATCTGAAATATTTTTCTCTAAAATTTACCTACACACAAATAAACAATCTTTACTCATTGTTAATTATTGTTTCTTTAATCAATGTGGATTTAGGAATGATTAATGAGTGATTTATTGCATTTCTTGCAGTGCGGTTGCTATTTTCGTATAAAGATTAATTCTTGTAAATAAGACATGTAGCTTCTAACACGTTAATTGAGGTTTTTGTCAGTATTCCGTGTTTCAGGAAGAGAGGTTTGCAAGACCTCGACCTGTTTACTTGGCACAAATACCGCACCGTCCGCTTTCGCAGCAAAAATACACTTTCAAAGAGTTCATTAACATCAGAACTGAATTGCGTATCTCAAGTTTGACTCAATCAGGGTAAAATAAACATTTTTTGCCGCAGCATAACCTAACTCCTTAGCTGTAGAACTGAGGGCAAAACAGCCTGATGATATTTTTTGTACAACATGTTGATGTGATTTGTGAATTTCAAATTGGTATCTATGTTAAGTATCAAAATTTTTATATTGCTTTCGGATGGTACAGAGTCAGCCCCTAATTCTATATCAGGAAGAAGACATTTAAATGTGAGTAATTTCGTTTTATTGAAATATAAACATAGAACATTTGCATCGCACCACGATTTGATTTCTGTAGGTCTCTTGTAATAGTCTAAGAGGGGACTGCAGAAAACCTGACCAATCGAGTAACATAATGAAATGTTTTTAAAATTTTAGTTCTCACAGCAAAATCATTGACTGCCTGGCAAAAGTGGCGCATAAGTTTTTTATGGCCTTTTTTCGGAAAAAACAACCATAACGATGTTATAGATGTCCGAAATACGTTTGACACTTACTATCTCTCCAGTTGGTCAAGTGGTCTAAAGAGCTGGTTCACGAAATGGAGCGTGGGTGAGCGTGGGTTCGAACTCCAGCCTAGGGCGCAGCTTTTTTCTAATTTTTTCTCTCGAAATTAAAAAAGTATTTATTTGAGGCGAATATTCGTCCCAAAACAAATCATTTCTTATGTCTGAGAGCTAGCTGCAGAAAACCTGTTCGATCAAGTAACACCATGAAATGTTTTCACAAGCTTCAGGCATGTTTAGTTCAAATCTTGCATGTGAATTTTAACCTACTTTTAGTTGTCCGATTAATGTGAAATTTGGCAGGTTCTCATTATTCCGGTGACAATGCATTACGGAATTTTTGTCAAAAAAAAAACAGAATGGCTCCAATATGGCAAACGAGTTTTATGATTATAGTCCGATTCCATTCATAATTGGTGTGTAGGAGTCGGACATCATGATTCCCAACGTCGAAATTCATGAATTCAAGATGGCGGTTTCAGGAAGGCGATGTGTTTTGTTATTATGGCCCGATTCCATTCAAAATTGGTGTGTGGGTTTTTTTTGGGTCGTAGATTATTACCTTCTGTCGGAATTCAATAAGATGACGTATTTCATGAATGTCTAAAGAGAATTGAATAAAAATGAATACAAAAAAAAATTAAGACAAGTTTTTATCAAAAAAAAATATATCTTTAATTGTTTGACCTAGGTTATTCTATGAGTAACAGATTCAAAAGAGTGCTGCGAATATAAAATAGGTATTCTTGTGTGGCATGATTTTCAATCTGTTACTCACAGAATAATCTAGGTGAAACAAACAAATAATTTTTTCCTTGTGACTGCATTTGTGTAATTTTTTTTATGATTTTTATGAAAATGTTAGCAGTCACAGAGAAAAGAAGAAGAAAAATAATTTCGTTTATGGACAGAATTTATTCACAAGTTTTGTACGCTCTCTCCGAAACATTACTCGTCAAATTCAATATTTACACCGTAAAAAAATAATATATTTTAGAGCCTCGTTTAATGTTGTTCTGATGCCTTGGCATCAAACTTTTTTCGGTTTATTACTATATCTATCGAGTAACAGCTTCAAACTACTACCAAGTTGAACTTCAAACATTTTTCTATTATAAAGAAACATCAGTACCACGTCTATGCCTGTTGAAAATACTTGGCACAAGACTCTCTATTTCTCAAAGTCTTATATGCTGTTACTAATATATCCTATTAGAGAAGTATTCTGTGATAACTTCATTATTTAATATTTTCATTTATTTAATATTTAAATATATTAATATATATATATATATATATATATATATATATATATATAATATATATATATATATATATATATATATAATATATATATATATATATATATATATATATATATATATATATATATATATATATATATATACGAGAATAAGAGAAATCTGTTTCGAATCCAAAAGAACCCACCATCCGTCTACAGCCTGTTTCATGGTTTCCCAATCATCAGGACGGCCTGTGGTCTCTTTCAAATTCGTATCAGATTTCTCGTAGGTTAATAGCCTTAGGCCAATACAAACATGTGAACAGCATCAGATTATAGATAGTGGCACTATAATCTGTGCGGTGATTAAACCTATATCGTGGAATTTAATAGCACGAAATTTCGATCAATTAAGGTCTAACAAATGTGCAGATAGCCTTACGATACCAATAGTCGTATTCAGCGTTAACGCAAAAATATCGAGAATAAGAGTTGTTTCGAATCCAAAGAACAGCATCGTTCAGTTTTCATGTTTCCCAATCATCAGGAAGGCCTGTGGTCTCTTTCAAATTCGTATCAGATTTCTCGTAGGTTAATAGCCTTAGGCCAATACAAACATGTGAACAGCTTCAGATTATAGATATTTGTTGGTGACCTGTTAATATGCACGAAATTTCGTGCTATTAAAATTCCATGATATTAGGTTTAAGCTTCACCGCACAGATTATAGGTGTCACTATCTATAATCTGATGCTGTGCATATATATATATATATATATATATATATATATAAAATGTAAATATTTTGTGGGGATGCAGCTATGTTTTAATCAAACTCTGTTTTACTTTTGTGAAAGCTTTCGAAATAAGTTTATTTCTTCTTCAGTCATTCTGAAATATGGTACAATGGGATGGACATATTTAAAGGAATAAAATATTATTCAGTATCTGAGTATAAGATGAAATTAACATTCAGAAAAATGGTATGATCTTCAGACAGTAAAATGAAAAGTCAAGATGAAGTTTATAAATGAAAGATGTATACAGGGTGTAATAAAATAGATTAAAATTTTGTGTAAGAGGTTGATTTACACAAAATTTTAATCTATTTTATTACACCCTGTATACATCTTTCATTTATAAACTTCATCTTGACTTTTCATTTTACTGTCTGAAGATCATACCATTTTTCTGAATGTTAATTTCATCTTATACTCAGATACTGTGAGTAATATTTTATTCCTTTAAATATGTCCATCATCAGTTGTACCATATTTTTCAGAGTGACTGAAGAAGAAATAAACTTATTTCGAAAGCTTTCACAAAAGTAAAACAGAGTTTGATTAAAACATAGCTGCATCCCCACAAAATATTTACATTTTAAATAGTATTCAGCTACAAACAAAAGTCGTTTTATATATATATATATATATATATATATATATATATACATAATACAATGAAATTTTTATCATACATACAAACAATAATGGAATTAATAAAAACAAGTAATGAAATTATTTTTCCTTTTTGGTGCATTTGTATAAAAGCTTGTCTTAATTTTTTCTCAATAATTTCTATTTAATTCTTTTGAGTAATTCATGACATTCGTCATTCTATTGAATACTGAAAAAAAATCCACATACCAATTTTGAATGGAATCCGACCATGATTGTTTGTTTTTTTAATTGTTTTTTAACCGCCAACCCAGTTGCAAAGCAATCTCCGGAAGTCAGAGACTTGTGTGAGTTAAAACACATCGTCTTCTTCGAGCCGCATTCTTAAATTAATGAATTTTGACTAGAGATTATGATGTCCGACTCCAAAGATCTTTACACACCAATTTTGAATGGAATCGGACTATAATAACAAAAGTCGTCGCCATCTTAGAGCCGCCATCTTGTATTCGTAGATTCTGACCAAATAATCATGATCTTTGACTCCAAAAACCCCCACATACCCATTGCTATTGGAATAGGGCTATAACGACGAAAGTCATCGCCATATTGGAGCCGCCATTTTGTATTCATGAATTATGGCAAAGAACTCATAATGTCCAGTTCCAAAAGCCCACACATACTAATATTGACTAGAATCGAACTATAATCACAAAACTCGTCCGCCATATTGGAGCCACCGTTTTTTATTTTTTTTGGCAAAAATTCCGTAATGCATCATTATCACCGAATAATGGAAACCCACCAAATTTCACGTTAATCGGACAACTAGAAGTAGGTCAAAATTCTCTTGCAAGATTTGAACTAATTATACATATATGAATTTAAATGAATGATTGTGGAAACATTTCATGGTGTTACTCGATCGGCCAGGTTTTCTGCAGTCAGCTCTCAGACATGAGAAATGATAGGTTTTGAAACAAATATTCGCCCCAAACAAATTATTTTTCAATTTCGAAAGAAAAAAGAAAAAAAAAAGCTGCCCGAACTGGGGTTTGGACACACGCTTACCCCCGCTCAATTTCGTGAACCAGCTCCGTAGACCACTTGACCAACTGGAGAGATAGTAAGTGTCAAACGTATTTCGGACATCTATAACATCGTTATGGTTGTTTTTTCCGAAAAAAGGCCATAAAAAACTTATGCGCCACTTTTGCCAGGCATTCAATGATTTTTTTTAATGTTTGCTGTGAGTACTAACATTTTAAAAACATTATCTTACTCGATTTGTCAGGCTTTCTGCAGCCCGCTCTTAGCCTATAACATTTTCACGAAGCAAATTTACATCTTCAGAGTGCCATAGAATGGTAGTGTCGTCGGCAAATAAAGTGAAGGAACCAGTTATATCTGAGAGAGTTATATCGTTTATATACAGGAGAACAAAATAAGGACCTAAAACTGAACCTTGGAGAACTCCCCAAGTAACGTATAGTAATCCAGTTTCATCTAGTTGGTTCCTTCCTGTCAAATATGATTCCAACCACTTCAAGGCCATGTCTCTGATACCATAGTGAGAAAGTTTTTACAGTAATAATGTGTGATTGACACAATCAAAAGCTCAAGTCATGTCACAGAATACTGCCGCCACGTTCTTGCCTCCATTGATGTTGTTGTATGCCATTTCTAGATTTTCCATTTTTTCTAACACATCGTTCGTTATCTTGATTACTGGTAATTTCAGAATCAATAAATGAATTCCGAAATCTACCTTTCCGACTGGCTGCGCCATAGGTTTTTTTTCTGTATGCTGTCACTGACTTGTTTCCACTATGAAACTGTTAGTTGCAGAGCTACTGCGCAAGAATGCTCATTTCTGAATCCTGGCTGATGATCCAACAAGAGTTTATATATTCCTGAATTGAATCGTACACTGCTAGTCCTAGTACATTTTTCATAGAAGGGACGATATTGAAATCGAGTGCTTTATTTGTGTTACATATTCAAATATAAACACCAGTTCAACTGTAACCAATAATTTCTATTTCGCAGATTTAATTGGTGTTTTCAAGAAATACGACCACATAGTCCGAACCCAAATCGAAGAAAGTAGCCCCTTCAAAGGACTGACCAAAACCATCCAAATAGACCTTGTTCAATCGATAGCCGACACCGTTCGGCAACGTATCATATCTGAAGTTGCTGCAGCAAAATTTTTCGCTCTGCAAGTAGACGAGGTGAATTGTTCCAGGGTGTCTAGACAGGTAGCTGTGTCAGTTAGATTTATAGAAGAGGCCCGGCCAGTGGAGAGGTTAATTGGCCTGTACGATGTCGGTTACAACGGAAAAGCCGATGAACTAGTAACCATATTAGAAAAGGAATTGGAAAAATTCAACCCCATAGAAAAAATGGTAGCACAGAGCTTCGATGGAGGAGTAGTCAAATCCACAGAGGTCTATGATCTACAGCAGTCCCTGAAGCGTCTCCAAGGTTCCCAAAATAAGTGTCAATTCATCCACAGCTACGCCCATGAATTCAGTAACATATTAGCTCAGTCTCTCAGGAGCCTACAAGAGTGCAAATTGTTTTTCGCATTGACCGCCCAGTTTTCTACATTCTTCCAAAACCCTGCTTTGAAGGAGGTTTCGCAAAATTTTAGTGTTTGTTGCGAAAATACCATGTTTCAGTCTATTGACAATTTGAAGAAAAATTACGTTAATATTGTGCTCATTCTGGAGTACGTCAACACTGCTGAGGAGTTCGAAAACGCCCCGGAAATAATTGGACTAGCAGCCAACCTTATGAATCACCTCAAAAGCTACAAGTTCATGATATTCGTCACCATTTTTCATAACATCTTTTCCACCGTCGAAGATGTGTTCGATAATATGAAAAAGGATGTCTGGGCCATAGATGAAAATCGAAGAGAAATCAACAGCCTTACCAGCAAATTGAAACAGATGAAAACCAGCATGGTCTTCAGCAGTCTACTGGATGAAGTTCCTGTCGCAGCAGGTGGTGGCCAGAATATAGTGCTGAGCAACATGATGGATCTGTACATACAGATCATCGATCATATAATCTTCGAGACTGAGGGACGGTTTCTGGATATGGAATTCGCAGAATTTTGCTCTCTTCTCAGCTTGAGGAGCATACCGAAAACAGCAGCAACGCGAAAAACACCAGACAATAGCCACCTGATCTGCATTAGGGAAACTTACCCCGGTTCCTTCGATGTCGTCAAGCTCAAGACTGAGCTTGATTTGCTTTACAGTGATCCAGCTATAGTGGGAATAGGAGAAGCAGACATCAGAGGAGCTGGTGATATGTTGAAGTTCATTTATGACAATGATATCAATGAATGCGTACCTATGTTATACAGGCTTCTTGAGTTGATGGTCACTATACCTTCTTTGGCAGAACCATTGGAAGGCCAGGGTTGTGTTTTCAATAGAATTCGAGATTATTGTCGGGTGGAAAGGAATGAAGAACCGAGAAGTGCACTTGCTCTTCTCACCATCGAAAAAGATCTCTTTTATGAAATGAAAAAAAATAGCCAATGGTATTCACAAGTGATAGATTACTTTTCTACGCTACCCTCTACTAGTAGTATCGAGCTCATTTATAAAAGTAATATCGCTCCGGAGAATAGAAAGACTGAAATGATTGCCGAACCTGAATTGGCTATAAAAGCAGAACCAGATATATTTTGATTGCTTCCGATTTGTTGATTACTTCATTGTAGAGAATATGGGATATCTTATGAAAAAACAGAAGAAGAGGGTTGCTTCTTCTGGCAATACCTCACTTATCCAACCAGATTTTTTATGTATCTGTTTCTTTATTTATTATTTTTAACCCATGATTGAGATTTCATTTTAAGACATGGACATTTCACAAACTGCAAATTTTCAATCAACTATGTGTAAGCAAAAATGCTTTTTCCTGAAATATCATTTATAGGGAGTGGAAATCAAAGATCTCAAAAAATAAAAAACATCTGGGCCATTCTATTAATCGAATTTGGCTTCCTTGTTTTTCAAAAACCACAAGAGACACAAAAACAGAAATATTGGCTATTCTGACTATCAAATACCTATTTTGAAGCCTCTTTTTCTGTAGATTTCCCAAAGATCAAATTCCTCCCAATTTCGCGGAAAAGGAAGCGAAAACATTCGGTCTTCACTAGAACAGAGAGATATCGATCCACATAAACTAGAATCATGTCACCTTTTTCATACTTTGTCGTTCCAATTTGTAATATAATTTGGAACTCTTTCAATAATATTGGAAGGTTTTTACGGAAACTATAAAGAATATTTTTTCTCACTACGAAGTTTTGCTTTTTGGAAATGAGCATTTCTATTATTTCAATGATTGTGTTGCATATTATTTATATTGTGTTCATTTGTTATCCTCGTTATATGTTAATCATAATTTTTGTATACATTAATTTACTATTATTACCACTTAGAAGATATGGATTATATAGAAAACTGTCAGTTTTTTATTTTCAATAAAGAGTATGGAATGAGTGTTTCAATTAATTCACTTCCACAGGTGACTGAGAATAGTAGCTAAATTACACATTCAATCAGATAGGCGGAAGATCTACACAGGAAACATACCAAAAATGCTTCGTAAGTGAGTGTGATTGAAGACAATGATATTGTTACAGCATCCAAAGACTGCATCATGCTAATGTATGGGTAAATGTGTTGAAAAAGTTTTTTAAAGTCATGTAAATAGAATAACGCATGGTAAGGAACCGTTAGTGAGTGATTCAAACTCGCTTTTGTCCGATTTTCAATGGAAAATATTCTTTCAGTTACTCAACTTGAAATCGGTTACATACTTATTTGCCTACTGATCGATATACACGATACAAATTTATACTTTCTCGATTGTTGACAGACTTTTCGAATCACAACAATCTCTACACATTTACATCATGTGCTTTTTTTTGAATATCCTAATGGTTTGGAAATTTCTGAAAAGTGAAAACTGAAGTAAGCTCTTTTTCTTCAACACACATGTTTTTGGTTTTGTTTTCCAATTTTTTTATTGTCGCTATTGTCAATATATTTTGAGTAAAGGTCAGATTCTTTTTTGATTTCATTTTATAAGTTGGTTTCTACTGCAAATTAATGAAACTGAACTAGTTCATCATACTCCGTATTGATTATCCAATAATATTTGGGTACAACAAGAAAAGGAAAACCTGCAGCAAAGTGAAATGTCACCGATTTTGACGAAATTTTCACAGATGCTTCAGAATTCTAGCTAACCGTTTTCAATGAAGCTGGTATTTTCAAATTGATTATCACTAAACTATATATACACATATATATATGAATACATATATAAAAACTAACCTAAGCCTAAAAAGTTTTTTGAAGTTTCTTATAGTTGGAGGGAGAAGAGGGATCAATGGAATCACACAATATTTTCTTTTTACTGAAATATATGAAACAATATTTTCTTTTTACTGAAATATATTCAGTATGTGCTGGTTTTCAGAGATATATAATTGAGTTGATGATTTGAATTTCTTGAGACTGTTGCATTATCCCATTTCTGTGGGCAGTGAATTAAATATTTTGGGGACTAGATAAAATATAGTTCTTTGTGTATGAGATTTGTGGAATCTAGGGATATCTATTGTAAGATTGGTAATGAATCGCGTAGTTCTAGATTGTTGAGGACAAAGTTTTTTTTTGTAAATCCAGGTAAGGCTTTGCAGCGTGTGAAGACTTCTTACATTTAGGACTCGATTTTCTGAATAAAGTTGTTGTGTGGAGAATAATCTTTCCTGAAAATAATCTTTAATATGGAGTTTTGTGTTGTTTGAAGTTTGTTGATCGCGTTTTCAAACACTCCACCCCAGACTATGATGCAATATCTTATGACTGACTCTATTAATGAGTTGTAGACTATAAGTAAGAGTTGTTTTCTCAGAATGTCTCTGAGTTGGTAAAATGTATGTAAGAGTTTCCTGGATCTTTTGGCAACATAGTAAACGTGTTCATCCCATCTCATGTGCTGATCTATTATCACCCCTATATATTTGACTTGTTGGGCTTTCTCTATATTGGGACAGTCGCAGTCGTTTCTTGCTATGCAATTTTTTTTATGTATGTTTATGTTATCGATTTTTGGTTGGTCGGTTTGAGTGAGTGTGAATGTCATGAATTTGGCTTTACTGATGTTTAGGCTCAGCAGATCTATTATCACCCCTATATATTTGATTTGTTGGGCTTTCTCTATATTGGGACAGTCGCAGTCGTTTCTTGCTATGCAATTTTTTTTATGTATGTTTATGTTTTCGATTTTTGGTTGGTCGGTTTGAGTGAGTGTGAATGTCATGAATTTGGTTTTACTGATATTTAGGCTCAGCAGATTTTCATTTAGCCATTTCTTCAAATTTATGAAGTTTTCTCGGTGAGGCTATATAGTTCCGTGTGAAAACAATAGCAGTGTCGTCAGCATATGAAATTATTTCACCATTAAATTTTTTTATGTTATTAAGATCGTTTATATAAACAAGAAAGAGTAATGGACCCAGAATGGTACCTTACGAAACTTCTATTGTTACTGTTAATGAGTTACTAAAAGTGCTCTCGATCTTAACCCTTTGTGTTCTGCCCTTAATGTAATTCCGAAATGAGTCGAGAGCTGGTCCTCTTATTCCACTTTCATGTAGTTTGTCCAATAAGATTGAATGTGATACTGTATCGAATGCTTTGGCTAAGTCTAAGAATACTGCTATACATTGCTTCGAAGTATCCGATGACTTTATTATTTGTTCAAATATCTTGATCACAGCATTCTCGTTACTAAGGTTTTTTTGGAATCCAAACTGATTCTCCGTTATTGTACCATGCGAAGATTATAGTTCTCTCTTTGACAGAAGAGATGTATAACGTGAAATGTCAAACAATTTTTTTTTTAGAGTAAACTATTATCCTAAACCCGAAAAAATCCATTGTTATTGCATTGAAGAAGGTATGGAATGGAAATTGAGGGTTCCATACGGTGTGTTGCTGAAAAAATTAAGAAATTGAGTCGTCCCAAGTAAGTGGAAATTATGAAAAAAATACACCTTTTTGAATTTTTTAAGAGCCATAATTCCGAAAATAACCGTTACCGCGAAAAAATTCCGATGGATCTACTTTTTTATCGTGTTCTTAAGCATCTGTGAAAATTTCGTCAAAATCGGTAATATGTCACTTTGCTGTAGGTTTACCTAATCTCAAATCATAGCAACGACGTGAGTGATTCAGTTGCAGACAAACTTTGAATTGCAGACGAACTTTGAAGTCAGAGTATTTTGCGAAGATAATTTCTAATCATAGCAACGGAGTGAGAAGCAGCTGGGCTTAGGTCAGTTTCCATCACTTCCCATCCTACCCCTACTTTTTTGCGAATATTCTAAAAATAATCATTTTCTCATTTGAAATTGAACATATTTTAATAATCAAATATTTACACTATGGCTGATATCAGGAAGTTGATATCTAGACGCGGTGTTTTGAAAGGACAATTAAAAAGACTCATTGAATTTTTTAATGCATTCGAGAATGAACAGGCTAGTTCGAGAATGATCAGGCCATAATTCTGAAAATAACCGTTTTCGCGAAAAAATTTCGATGGATCTACTTTTTTTATCGTGTTCTTAAGCATCTGTGAAAATTTCGTCAAAATCAATAACATTTCACTTTGCTGTAGGTTTACCTAATCTCCAATCATAGCAACGACGTGAGTGATTCAGTTGCAGACAAACTTTGAATTGCAGACGAACTTTGAAGTCAGAGTATTTTGCGAAGATAATTTCTAATCATAGCAACGAAGTGAGAAGCAGCTGGGCTTAGGTCAGTTTCCATCACTTCCCATCCTACCCCTACTTTTTTGCGAAGATTCTAAAAATAATCATTTTCTCATTTGAAATTGTACATTTTTTAATAATCAAATATTTACACTATGGCTGATATCAGGAAGTTGGCATCTAGACGCGGTGTTTTGAAAGGACAATTAACAAGATTCAATGAATTTTTCAATGCATTCGAAAATGAACAGGCTAGGGCGCAAGCTACATGTTTGCTACAATTACAAGCCCGTCTTGTTACAATTACAGATATTTATTCAGAATATGATAATGTTCAATCCGAGATAGAATTTTTGTCACCGGATGATGATATCGATGTAAATAATGAAAATCGCAATGAATTTGAAACAAAATATTTTGATTCAGTAGCTCGTGCGAAAAAAGGTTTGTCGAATGTACAGCATAGTAGTTAGTCAACTAGTATTCCTCAAGTTACTCCTATAATTACTAATTCATCTGATATCAAAAACTCAAATGTAAAATTACCTCAAATCATTTTACCCGAATTTACAGGATCTTACGGAAGGTGGACACAATTTCATGATACCTTCGATGCACTCATAAACAAAAATACTACTTTGAGTAACATTCAAAATTTACAAGCATCTTTGAAGGCTGAGGCTGCTCAAGTTATGAGTTCCTTATCGGTTTCGGATGCCAATTATGAAATTGCTTGAAAAATTCTGAAAGATAGATTTCAGAACACTAAAGCAATAATTTCTGTCCACTTAAAGGGTACATTTGAACTAACAAACAACAATATTAAAGGTTGTTATGGACCCTTGAGAGTATTTTTGGATCCTTTTCTGAAACATCGTGCTCTGGAAAAGCTTGAACCTGACTCAAAACATTGGGACACTTCATTGATATATTTATTAATATTGAAATTAGATGTACAATAAAAGAGTGGGAAAATTACATGAAAGATAATAAATCTCCAAAAATAGACGATTTCACAAAGTTTTAATTTATCGGAAGCTGTTGATGCCAAAGGAAATACCAAACCAATATATCAAAATGCATTCAATAAAAACATCTCCTGAGACAAAACAAAGCATTCATGTATTTCATGTCAGGGTTCCCATTACATATTATTTTGGAAAAAATTCTTGGACATGCCTGTATCAACTAAATATTGAGAAGCAAAAAATTTTAAATTGTGCATAAATTGTTTGCGTTTGGGACACACAAGGTCTGAGTGTCGAAATTCGAGTTCTTGCAGGACATGTTTCAGGCAGCATAACTCACTTTTGCATAGTCCATCTTCGAATTCATAAGTCAACAGTCTACCATTCGGGATGATGGAGTTGGTACTCTACGAGAAAATTCCATAACACAAGCAGAAAATTTTGCAGAAAGCAATTATAGTTTGAATTCACATCAAAACCACTCCTATTCAGACATATTCGTTTCTCTTCCAACAGCTCTTATTAGTGTTTATGATTCAAATAATCAATATATACAACACAGAACGAAAAAGGTACGTTATATTATTAAAAAAGTATATCAAATCAGTGAACGTCAACATCAATTTTGGGCCGATGACGGGTGTAATCAATAAAATGAACGGTCGTACGTAAATTTTCTTGTTGAATAAGTTATGACTGCTGTACGTAGAATCAATGAATAATGGTCATGGATCTATGTTTGCCGGTTATTAATATCACGAATGGATTCACATTAGTTTATGGTTGTTGTACGTGGAGTCAATAAACAGTGAGCATGGATCTATGTTTGCCGGTTATTAATATTACGAATGGATTTACATTAGTTTATGGTTGTTGTACGTTGAATCAATAAACAGTGAGCATAGATCTATGTTTGCCGGTTATAATATTATGAATGGATTTACATTAGTTTATGGTTGGTGTACGTTGAATCAATGAATAGTGAGCATGGATCCATGATCACCGGTTATTAATATTACGAACGGTAAACATTAGTTTACGATTGATGTACATTAAATCAATTAACGGCGAGCATGCATATGTGAGTGCAAGTTATCAATATTACGAACGACAGACTTAGTTTGTGACAGCTGCAGATACATTAAATTAATAACCAGTATGCATGGATCTATGGTCGCCGATGATTGATATTGCGAACGATAGACATTAGTTGATGATTGTCTACGTTGAATCAATGAAAAATGAGCATGAATCTATGTTCGCCAGTTATCGATGTTACGAACAAAGTTCATTGGTATTCACCAGTAATAGTCTTCGTCAAAGATAATGTTATTTAGCAGTGGTCAGAAATAATGTAATAATTTTTTACGAGTAGAATAATCAATTTTTCTATTTAAAGAAAACCATCTTCGAAATTATCTGGTACATCCACTGATTTGATGTGCCCCTCTAAATAATAATTAATTCATTTACAGGGCAGTCGCAAGAAAACTGGATTTTTTAATAATATCCAATATTTTTTTAATTATTGTTGAAATCTAATTGTATCAAAAAATCAATTCATTGAATCTTTGTTCAATAATGTCGACCAAAAACGTTTTTGAAATATCAAAATACACAAAATAATCGAAGACTGATGAACTGAGACAATATTTAAAATACAAATATTTACTCACCATGAACATTTTCTGTGAAAATGTATGAATATTGCCCTTTCCATTCCGAATAATACTAGAGTACCTATTAATCATTCTTAAGATAGATTATTTTATCATTTCAAAATCAATAGAGGGAAAGACAAAAATACAACAGTTGAAGTTGACCACTTCTGTAATAAAGTGGGGTGGGAGCAACTTGTTCTTTTACTGACAAATAAAGCATCACATTATTTTCTGGAAGGTTAAAAACCCAGAGAAAGATAGCGAACAATCACAAGGGGTTTTTTTTAAATAAAGACGTGCTCATTGTGTAATTTGGTTTTATTTCAAAAAAGATTCAAATATCATATGAACCTTGGGGCTCTCAAGGGGGACCTTATGTTTATTAAAGCCTTTTTCTAGGAAGTTCCAGAACATTTTGTTTTCCTGTGGAAAGTCTAAATCAAATAAATAAATGATTTCAAAACATGTATCGACAGCCTTGTTAGCCTGTTAGACAAGCCTCCGCATCATTTTCTGGAACTACATAATAATAATACGTTACTATTTAGGGGGCAACTCCACCTTGGCAAAAAATGTCTTTTCGACACAAAAAAGAATTATTAGAATAATAGCGGGAGTTCCAAGTACTCATTCTTGCAGGGACCTCTTCAAACATTTGAATACCTTGACCCTCATGTCAGTCTATATTTATGAACTGTCCGTATTTATTTTTAAAAATAGACAAAAGTTTGTTCTAACGGGCGACTTCCACTCCGTGAACACCCGCCAAAAGAAAAAATACCATATTCCCTTTACAAAATACAAGGTCTCAACTAATTCACCCACAATAATGGGTTTGTATGTTTTCAACCATTTACCTGAAAGTTTAAGAGAAATTAAATATATTAAAAAATTCAGTAGCTCCTTGAGAAAATTCTTGACTGAAAAATGCTTCTATTCGCTGGAAGAATATTTCAATAGTTAGCTAGATCTTATCAAAATGTGTATATTGAGCATATGTGTTTATGTGTGTGTGTTAATTACCGCTGACAATACTCTACTTTTAACTGTATATTATATATTCACTATTTATATACATTGTATACTGACTATTCCTATACATTTTATATGTCTTATTGGAAAATAAAATTATTTATTCATTTATTATTTATTTATTTGATAAGTATCTAATGAAAGGAAAAGTTGCTGCTATTCAGATTATCAATTAATATATTATTATTGTGTGCCAAAATTCAATTTACATGTAACGTGTTGAAAAATCAAGGCCATTGTTTTACGTTTTGGTATAAATAATTTTCATTACCGAAGTAATCTTCTTTCAATTACAGCATTTATTGTATAACTTCCCTCTTTTTTGGTTCGATGATATTCCTGAAATTAAATGATTCAAAATTAACAAATTTACCTAAATCTTTTGTATTTATAAAGTATCTAATACTGACGTTATTTTAGACATACAAAAGCATATCACTTGTGATTTATGAGATATACTTGAGGACACAATTTGGACCAAAATGCGATTGCGATCTAATCAACAATGTCAAATTTTTACCAGGAAAACTGACACTAATGACCGGTTAGACGATCGCCCATTGAACCAAATCTTTGTTTAACCAATCACCAAAGATTTGAAGAACTAACTAATGACTAGATAATGAAAATAATATTGCTAAAAATTACCAATTTTTCATTCTTGAAGCGTTCCAATATTTACTTTTCCATTTTGAAGCTTGTCCCTAAAGACATTGGGACCTGCTTTTCATCAAAGTATTGGCATGTTAAGTTGATTAATGAGTTTCTCTGTTCTTCTTCAAATTTGTGATTGGTATCGTAAAAAGAACAAAGCATTTGCCCCTTTTCTGTATTCAATATATCGGCAAATTTATTTTTGCTCCAGCATCTGGAGTTTCTGGCCGTAAGTACGGGTGTGATGAAAAGGTAGAGAGGAAAGATGGGGTTGGAGAGCTTGGCTGCTGGGCAAAGTTTATAAAATCAAACTCATTTTGTAGGGTATCATCAAGTGGATTTCCTGTAGCCTTCCTCCAGCTTTCCAAATGATGTTCAAACATTATTTGTGTTCCAATTGGGACGTTTATAAACAATTTTGCATGTGATGCCTCCTAATAATTTTTAGTACCTCTACGGATATTTTCTGTTCTGTAAAAAATCAATTATAAACATTTAATTCAAATCATTGTTTAAATACAAAAATATTATTTAAAACTCAGAAATACTTTCAAAGTTACAGCATAATATGTGCAAGTTTTATGTCAATAAATCGACACAATATTCAAATGTATTTTCTTATTTCACAAAACATGTCTCTAATTCAAAACATCACATGCATGCTATACTTAAGAAAATTATTTTCGACTTTTTTTCATTTCAATTGGTAGACTCACAAATGAATAACTTTAGTTTCTAATTCTTCCAAATTCCATTCCCGCAACAATTCTTTCAAAGACTCAGCCTCACCAAAATTTCCATTACCAACTGTAGGGAGTTTGTTTTTTCAAGGCAACGGAAATTTTGACAAATTAAGTAACAAACAGATCCGAATACCATGAGTGAAGTTTTCCTCATCGTAAGAATTGTAAAAAGGAGTATCGCAAAATTACAGGACTTGAAGACTCACCTTCCTAAAATGCTTTGAGTTGTGTATTCCTTTAATCTGGCACAATTTCACAACGCGACAGAAACGCGATCCACCCCTTTCACAAATCGACTGAACAAATAAAACCTGAGTTTTGGCAAATGAAGAATTGGCGTCAAAATTAAGTGCGCATATCAGACCTTTTCGTAATATTAATGTTTGGGGTGATTGTTCTATGGTCAGGCAGCATTAATTTGGCGCTTATTCTGGAAGATAATGTTTGGTTTCGTAAAATCAACGTTTAGTGTTTATTGAATCAATGAAGACCTTTAATTATTTTCTTATGTTTGCTGTTGATGGAGCTATGACGAAAAATGTATTGTTTTAATGATGAAAAACATATATTAATATCAAACGTTGATTCAATGGATTTTTCATCATATAAATTTAAAAAATTATAGATTTTTGATGTTTTGCCTTCATTGTTTGATGTTGGCCCGTTCATTGCTTCAGTGTCTTGAGATATTAGTCTATGATCAGAAATCATTGTATAAATCATCGATTCGTAATATTAATGTTGAAAAAATTGACGACCACCGTTCATTAATTATACGTACAGAATTTATTTCTGTGAATGTCGAGCCCTTTCGGATAACGGCTCACAATCGAACTTTGTCAGGAAAGATATGGTACAACGTCTGAATCTTCACACTTCTTCTATTAACTCACCCATTTTTGGAATAAATCAATCTCCAACAAACATTACTGAACAAACCAATATAAAATTAAAATAATTTTTCATTGATTATAGAACAAGTTTGTCTTGCTTGGTGATAGAATAACTATCCCCAGCAAAAGGTAAACATATAAGAGCTCCAAATTCCCGATAAAATAAGAATCGCAGATCCCCATTTCTATAAGCCTGATAATATTGATCTGTTAATAGGAGCAAGTATATAGTCCATTGAAATGTTACATGAGCTTTGCATTTTTTAGAGCAATTTTATTTTTGGGACATGTGTTCACTTATGACGTCTATAGGTTTGAATTTGGTGACAGAATGAATGTAATGGTTATATGCCAGGACTACATATAACATTTTCATTTTTGCCGGGGTTTTCGTGAAACCTTGTGTATTCAAGAGTCTAATGTGTTCTAAAATGGTGGAATGAAATCTTTCAATCATACCGTTCGATTGAGGGTGGTGCGGAGAGACAAAGTGTACTTCTACCTTGTGTAGTGCCAAAAGTTTGGATATTAAAAAGTTATTGAACTCTGTACCATTGTTAACAATTATTTTCTTTGGTATGCCATGATGTGAGAAGAATTGTATTAAATTATCGGCTATTTCAGTACCTGTCAGTGAGCTCACAAGATATGCTTGAACATATTTTGAAAAACTATCCAAAATTGTGAGAAATTTAGTTTTTTCGATAGTGAAAGTATCTAAATGGACGATTTCGAATGGTTTCGTCGCAGTGGGCGTCATATTTAGTTTCATTTCAATTGGGTTGCGTTCATATTTACTTCGTTGACATGTAACGCACTGGTTGATGTAATTTTGAATAGATTCTTCGATGTTGGGCCAATAGTATTTTTTTTTACCCTTACGACTCCACGATGGTTCGATTTTCCTTCGTGAAGTTTTTCAATGATTTCTTTGACGTCGTCTTTACTGGTGACATCTATTAATTTTTGTATGCAACGTTTGAATTTAATCGATGGCCATTTAAAAAAATTCTGAATTGTTGTTGAAAAAGGTTCATAGAGTTCCGGGTTTTCAAAATAAATGTGGTACTGTACACCTGGGGACACGAAATCTTTGATGAATTTCAGTATGTCATTTTCTAAACTATTTTCTGATATTTGTACATGAATTCGTTTCTTTTTTTCAAATAAAATGGTAATTTTGGACTTGGCTGGTGAATGGAGTACTGAGCTTACAATAATTTGGTTAAGACCAAGATTTACAGCACACTGCGCGATTGGTATGGCGACAATGGGGTCTTGTTCGGCATTTGAATGAATAGTATCGTCATTGTCGTCTTCGATATCTGGTGTAAGGTCATTATCTGTACGCTCCTCGTCGGGTTGTACTTGCATGGAAATATTATCAAGGTCATTATTGCGTGATGGTCCGGGATTTACCATTTCTTCGATAAATCTGTCAATTTCGGTGTTTCGGGGGTTGTCTTTGTCAGTTGGTATGGTTCGAATTATCTGTTCGATTTGATCAGAAACTGTGTCGACTTCCTTTGTATTGATTTCAATTCGTGAGAGGGCGTCACTGTTAGTATTCTGCTTGCCTTTCTTATATATAAGTTGGTAAGAGTACTCCTCTAATTTGATTCGCCATCGCAGTAATTTGGAGTTAGGGTCCTTCAAAGAAAAGAGCCATTGTAAAGGTTCGTGGTCCGTGACTATGTCAAATTTTTTACCAAAGAGGTAGGGGCGGAAATACTTTGTAGCCCAGACTATAGCGAGGAGTTCTTTTCCGATCAGGGAATAGTTTTGTTCGGAATCGTTCAATGTTCGAGACGCATAGCCGACAGGTAGATCTTGACCAATAGGACCTTGGGAAAGGACAGCCCCTAGAGCAAAATCACTAGCGTCTGTCGTGAGGTTAAAGGGTTTCGGAAAGTCAGGGTACTGTAAGATTGGATCATTTATCAACATATTCTCACATGCGCTGAAGCATTCTACAAATTCTTCATTATGTTCAATTTTAGCTCCTTTTTTAAGCACTTAGTGGGGTGTATAGTTGATTTGGCAAAATTGTCTATGAAGCGGCGATAGTCGCCAAGTAGACCCAAGAATCCTTTGAGCTGTTTGGTTGTTTTTGGTATAGGGAAATTTTTTATAGCCCTGATTTTATTAGGGTTCGGCTTGACGCCTTCGGGGGTCACAATGTGACCTAAGTACGCTACTTCTTCACGTAAAAATTCCGACTTATCAAGCTGAATCTTGAAGTTAGACTCGCGCAATCGGTCGAATACTGATTTTAGTCGTTCAAGGTGTTCCTGTAACGAAGTGGAGAATATAATGATATCATCCAGGTACACCAAACATTTTTCGTTCTGGATACCACGGAGGATGTTATCCATAACCCTCTGGAAGCTAGCAGGGGCGTTCTTAAGACCAAAAGGCATTCTGAGGTACTCATAGTGCCCTTGCTCTGTATTGAAAGCAGTTTTTTCAATATCCCTCTCTTCCATCTCAATTTGATGGAAGCCACTGGCTAAGTCCAGCGTCGTAAAATACTGGCATTTCCCCAACTTGTCCAACAAATCGGTGATATTTGGCAACGGGTATTTGTCGTCAATGGTTTTCTCGTTGAGCTTACGATAGTCAACTACCACTCTCCACTTCTGTTTACCAGAAGCTTCCGTCTTTTCGGGTACCACCCAGATGGGCAAGGACCAGGGAGAGTTGCTTGGTCGGATTATTTTCTGATCAAGCATTTTTTTTATTTGTTCTTCGACCTCCTGTTTGTGTATAGATGGATATCGATAAGATTTTGTATATACCGGTACCTCGTCGCTTGTTCGTATATTATGTTTTACTCGGCTTGTAAACGTCAGGGGTGTATTTTCGTGGTAAAATATATCGGAGTATTCTTTACAAATTGATAATATTTTAGCTTTTTCCTCCTCGTTCAAGTGGTCAGTTCGTATTTTTGAAAGATCTAGAATTTGTTTCGGTGAGTCATCAAAATTTTGAAAATCAATTTTTTGAATTTCGCTTCCATCGAATTTTTCTACTGTTGAAGGTTCTGAAAAGTTTAGTGTTACTGGTTTCGTGGTATTGTTCAGTATAGTGGTTATAGCTTTGCCATCTTTGGCTATTGTCAAACATTCGGGGATTTCGCAGTTATGAAAACGTTGATGGGGTATTATAATTTCGTCCTGTTGAATAGAGGTTTCAACTTTGATGACTTGTTCGGAACGCGGTGCGACTGTAACCAAGTTCAAATTATTTTTGGTTTTTTGAAATTGGAGTCTAATTCTAGCATACGGGGTGGTTAGATAGCCACTTCCAAAATCTAAACTGGCCTGTAAGAGTTTCAAATTATCGAGACCAATTAAACCTTTGAAAATATTATGGAATTTGAAAAGATAGAATTTCAGATTTTTCTGTTCTGGTAAATTGAATAATTTCGAAGCTGGCACAAATGCACTGTATTTGTGGGCTGATTTCTGAAAAACGGTTGAAACAATGAAAGGATCGTACTTAATTGAATTTGGAAATAGTTTCTGAGCGATATCGGGATCAATAAATGATTTCGTGGAACCTGAATCAATAAGAAATTTTGCGTCATATTCTGGGAAAGTAATATATGACAATTCACTAGAATTGGCGTTATTGAAAGATATCATTTGAGAGACTAAGTTTGATTTTTGGTCGTTGATATTTCCTAAAATTTCCTCAGAGTAGTTATTTTGAATTTCTCTGTAGGATATTGATATTCGTCGGTTTCGTAATAGGCGCTGTGATCGTCTTCGACGAATTCTTGGTCAGAGATATAATTTGATTCGTCATTATCGCTTACTACCGTATTGAATAATTCTTCCGATATGAAGTTTCTTTGTGGTTGTTGATAAAATGAGGTTGAAGGGCCTTGTTGATTCTTAGCGTTATTTCTAGTTGATACGCTCATTGGGTTTGGTTTGTTGAAGGTATTTCGAGTGGACACACTCATGGGTGTAGGTTTAGAAAATGATTGATTTTGATTCGGCCTGAAAACATTTCTATTTTGATACGGTTGCCTAAAAACTTGCGAGTTAGTGAAGAATTTTTGGGATTGATTTTGCGCTCTTAGCTGAATGGGTATTGGTTGAGAGGGAAAAAAATTTTGTGATCTGAAAAAATTGTTCGAGGTGTTAGCATTGAAATGAGCATGTGGCGAAGCAAATGAATGCCGAATTCGCGTTTGTGGCCTAGATTGCGGAATATTCGGTTTGAGTACATTTTTATTTGAATAATTTTGGAAATAATGTACGTTATCCTCTTGTAAAACGAATTGTAGTGCTTCACTGAGTGATTTGGGTTTCATACATCGTATAGTCGTACCTGAAGGTTCTCTCAATCCAGAAAGAAAAGTTCTGAGTGTCAAGTTACTATATAAATCGCGTTTCAATTTCTCAGAATCGTTCGTAATTTCGTGTACATCAATATAATTGCATAAAAGGTTCAAGATATTTAGACACTTATCGTAAAACTGTTGGGGTTTTTCATTTGGAAATTGTTTCAGCATAACTAAGTCTTGATTTAGGCAATACTCATCTCTCTGGTCCGCAAAATTTCTAGTTAATATATCTTTAAGTTCTTGCCAGTTCGAAACATTCTGTATATTAGCAACGAGTTTGGCATTGCCTGAAAATGTTGAAATTAGACAATTCAACAAGTAAACATTTTGAAAATCTGCTGGATTTGTTGCATTATAAAACGTTTTGATAATTGAATCGCGAACTGATAAATATCTGTTCAAATCATTAGGGTTGCCATCGAATTCAGGTACGCATTTGAGGTATTCTGGTCTGAATTGATTGGTCATTATTGGAATCGAATTTTAGGTATTACTTTGTGAATGAACTAAAGAGTCAGCTGAAGGAGTTTCAGTGTTTAAATTCAAATTTTCAAAAGTTTCTAATATATTATCGACTGACATTAAATATCATCGACTTACATTAAAATTACGAAGACTTTGAGCATCCTCCTATAAGGCAGACAACTGGTTCCTTGATTTTGAATTTCCCAGATGGCTTCCTTGCGGGATAAGACGATTCTGTTCCAATCCCCGATGAATTTGTCTGTTGAGGGCAGCTATGGGTCCTCGATGGACTGGGTTTCTTGATTTTCGAAGAGCCGCTCCTCCGCAACACCTCCACAAAACAAAGTCAACAGTTTGATACGCACACAATTTCGGATAATCCTACCGACTGCGCCAGTGATAACTTTTGGAACTCAAAGTCTCTTTTTAAAAATCAAATTATATTATGAAGACATACGTCTGAACAGTACAAGAGTAAAAACAATAATGAATTAAAATTAAGGTTTTCTCAAGGAGATGAAAAATGCTGGCGCATCAGCTTCCAGGAATTGGATAATATCTCGGAACCGTCGTCAGCGAAGTCAGCGGATCCCATGGGAACGGGCGATATAATTAGTGTCGCCATTGTCTTATGGGGAATAGACTCTCCTATGCAGATAACGTTTACTCTCTTTGGACATAGCCCTCCTTTCTTAACTCTGGAAACCAAATTTTGGCCAGGAAATACACATAAACATATCAAATTTTGCTCGTAATAACTCAGACTCACTAGAGTTCAAACGTAAGACTAGCATATACACATGCACAATTTCTTTCGATTTTGTTGATAAATTCTCCAGCTTCACATAACTTCATTGTAGCATGTTGTCTTAGATATGTAAGAAATTGCAAATCAACTCGTGAAGCTAGACAAAATGGGATTCTGACAATTGATGAGTTATCCAATAGTACAAATAATTCGATATATTTAGTAGAAGCACAAACTTTCTCAGATGATATAAAATAACTTCAATCTCATGGTGAAGTAAAATAATTCTTTGCGAGTGGGTGGAAGATTGAAACATTCTTCATTAGCATTCAACCAAAAACATCGAATTCTACTACTAAAACATCATACATCCACAGATTTGATAATAACCTATGAACATATTCGCAATCGTCTCTCAGGTACACAAGCAACACTTTGAATGGAAAGGAAGCAGTGAAATCAGTTATTCGTAAATATATTCCTTGTTTTGAAGTGAATCCAATCAGCACAATACAGCAAATGGGTGATTCACCCGATTTTCGTGTAAAACCATCTAGAATCTTTCTTTTTGTGGTGTCGATTACGCTGGTCCTTCCCAAATAAAAGATTGAAAAACTAGGAATAGAAAGGTAGTAAAGGGATATGTGTGTTTGTTTATTTGTTTGGCTGTACATTTGGAATTAATCAGCGATCTCACTACTGAATCATTTTTGAATGATTTGAACCGATTTGTATCAAGAAGAGGCATATGTAGAGAATTTTCTGATAACGGTACGAATTTTAGTGATGCTAATAATGAATTAGCAAGAATAAATAAAATATTACAAACTAACGAATTCATACAATACTCATCTCAAAGTAATATTGAATGGAACTTTATTCCTGCAAGATCAACTCATATGGGTGGTATCTGGGAAGCTGCGGTTAAATCAGTGAAACATTGTTTGAAACGTGTTTCTCACTTATGAGGAATTTTTCACTCTTCTAACACAAGTGGAGGCTATTCTGAATTCCCTACCTTCAATTTCCCTTCTCAACAACCCCAATGACGTTGAAGCAATAACTCCTGGACATTTCATAATTGGACAAGCTCTAAATTCAGTGCCTCAAATAGACACTCTGCAGGACACTCCAGTTACTTCTTTGTCACGTTATAACCAAATATGTAAAATGTGGACGCATTGGTCCAAGGACAATTTACATTTGGTTCAACATACAACAAAATGGAGGTTTCGTAAGGAGAATCCCGCTCTGCTTATTGGAGACAACACGCTACCTCTACATTGGCAGTTTGGTCGAATTACTGAGCTACATTCCGGTGCAGACGGATTAGTGCGAGTGGTAAGTGTAGAAACTAAAAATGATGTATTGAAACGTACAGTCACGAGGATATGTTTATTACCTATTGAGAATTAGGACATTTCAATAAACAGATTATTTGCTTCAGGAAATTGCTTAAATTTATCATGATACGGTCCACTGTTTTTTTATATGTTAGTAGTTTTTAAATGCTGAGTTATAATATGAAATCATCAGAAATTGACTTGAATAGTTTCAATTTGATTGTTGAAACGGAAAGGTTTCAAGGGAGGCGGCTAATGTTGAATGAAATACCATTATTTATAGAAAACTGAAGTAAGCTATCCTTCTTCAACACACATGTTGATTGTCACTATTGTCAATATATTTTGAGTAAAAGTCAGATACTTTTTTTATTTCATTTCATAAGTTGGTTTCTACTGCAAATGAATAAAATAAACAACTCAAACAATTTCATCATATTGATTATCCAATAACATTTGGGTACAACTAAAAAATAATAAAAGTCGAGTACACCTCAGCAAGAGTGACGTGACTATTAAACATCAAATCACTGAATAAAACATTCTTCACTTTCGTGTACTTGTTTGGATATGGCATGAAACTCCTTCTACGCACATGGTTCACACTTTGCAAATCATCAAAATTCAACTTTGATTCGTTTTTTATGATACAACTACTTCATATTTTTTGTAGCAGAGTACCTGGAAGTTTTATTCTTTCAATTAAATGTTTAATACAATGAATCATGAAGGATATCGTGCCATCCCTGGAACTCCTATTGAGGGAAGGAGTTTTGTACGAATATATAAGCGACGTCCAACATAAGCGGAGGTTATGGGGTAACTCAAGGGATATATAAAATTACATCGTCCGCTTAGAATTTGTTTTTTTCTTGCCCGCTTCCCGTTAACCCGTTTCACGTTAACCCGTTTCCCGTTATCCTGTCAACCCATTTTCCGTTATGCGAGTTATAGCAAAATGGCTAGTCCGAAAATATTTTCCATGTTCAAATATCTGTGTATATCAATTTTCATAGCGATCGGTTAACGGTATAGAAGTTTATGAGCTGCAGCGCCATCTAGTGGCGAACCGAAGTGAAATAGGAAGAATAAAAACCTCCATGAAAAAACACTTATGATTGTCAACTCTCATTGTGATCGGTCCACGGTGTCGGAGTTTATCAATCCCATACATTTTTTTATATATATATATATATATATATATATATATAAAAAAATATATATATATTTTAAAAATAAAATCATAATTTCCAAAATTATTGAACCTTAATCACAAATCTCGTCCGACATATTAGAGCCACCATCTTGAATTATGAATATTGACAAGAAATTCATGATCTCCGCCCCCGAAAACCCCCACATACCTATTTTGAATAAGATCGGATCATATAATTACAGAACACGTCCGCCATAGTGAATTTTGACAAAAATTCATAATCTCTGACCCCAAAAAACCCCCACATATTACAAATCTCGTCCGTCATATTGGAGCCGCCATTTTGTCTTTTTCCTCTAACAATGCATTGTTACCGAGGTTATGACCACCTGCCAAATTTCAAGTTTAATCGGGCGGCTAGAAGTGGTTCAAAATTCACTTGCAAGATTTGACCACTAACAAGTGAAAATGAAATATAAGTTTGTGAAAAAAATATGTCTGCGAGTACTTATTTTTAGATATGGTTAGAGAAATGTGAAAAACAAAAACTTATTTCAATAATACCAATAAACCTATGAGTTTTCGAGCAAATGATACAAAAATCACGGAATCAGAACGCCCTGTATGTCAGCCAGGAAGCATTTTAGGGTACAAATTGATATATGGATTTTCCTATCTAAAATAATGTTAGGAATCAGCACACGAGTGTTTTTGGTATTATTCTAACGTCAGATACACAAATACAACATGAATGAAAAATAGTACATACCGATGATTTTTTCATTTCCTTCCAGTTTTCAATAAATGTTATTTTTTTCCACTTTGAAGTGACAATTGTCCCTTTGAACTGACAATTGTCACTTTGAAGTGGGAATTGTCATTTTGAACTTACAATTGTCACTTTTAAGTGACAATTGACACTTCGAACTGGCAATTGTCACTTCAAACTGGCAATTCCAAATGTTTTGGTGAGTGACAATTGTCACTTGAAAGTGACAATTGTCAGTTCAAAGTGACAATTGTCACTCGAAAGTGACAATTGTTCATAGAGGTTAATGGAAAGGAGTCTAAGAAACTTATGCCTGACCAATCAAAATCAATTCAATCTAAAACAAATCTAATTTACGAACAAAACGTGCACAACATTTTGCAGAATGAATGTTTCAACAGGACGTCACAGAATTTTTTTTGATCTATATAGATGTAATCATCGCTGTAAATATACTTACCGTTGTATATTGGAATAAACTCTGCTAATTTTACAAATGATGACACTAAGTAAATCACAAATCCGAAAACCAAATTGTTGCTTCTTGTCATGCTTATCTACCGCCTACCGCTGAGAAAATCGACCGACGCGAGACCCTATCAATCCAGTAATAGAAAAATTATATACATATGGTGTGTGAGATAAGACACTAGAAATTTTGAAAAATTATTCAACAAATGGATTACAAAGAGTTGAAATTGATGAACAGTTGAGTACTCCACAAGAAGTTACTATTGGCGTTCCTCAGGGAACTGTGCTTGGACCTGTTCTCTTTCTCATTTACATCAACAGTATCACCGAAATGACTGACTTTTGTGGTCACCTCATCTGCTATGCTGATGACACAGCTATTGTATACACAGGAGAATCATGGGAAAATGTCTATAAACTTGCTGAAGACGGGCTCCAGAAGATTGAGACATGGATTGATTATAATTTACTGACCTTGAATGTTAGTAAAACGTAATTTATGACATTTTCTCTGCAAAACACTGATCAGCCACAAAAAATAAAATTAAAGATAAAAAGTTCGAGATGCCACTCACATCAACCAGGTACATGCGAAACAATAGAAAAGACCTCAACCATCAAATACTAGTGTGTTATGCTGGACCAGCATTTCAGGTAGGACGAACACATAAGTCATGTCACAAAAAGACTGAGAAAGCTTATTTACACCTTCTATAATCTACGGGATATTCCAGATAGGAAGAATTGGATGATTTGTTATACATCTCTGGCAGAGTCGGTGATACGGTATTGTATAATAGCTTGGGGTGGAACATTTTATAGTTCAATGACCTGCATGCAAACAGTGCAGAACACTTTATTAAAAATAATATTCAAGAAACACAGATTGCATACAAGTGAATCACTATACAGAGACGCCAAATTACTAAACATCAGATCCTTATATACTTTCCAAAGCCTGACATGGATTTATTCAAACATGGAAAAATATGACCAATGCAAATCCATCACCAATAAAATACAACTTCACAAGACTCACACTCAGAGATTCGTTTTCTTTTTTGGTCCTTAACTCTGCAATATGCTCCCAGCACTTCTGAAAAATATAAACACTCTTCCCAAATTCAAAAAAAATTAAAATTATACCCCGCTGCAAATGCAAATACCAAAAGAGTATTCATTCAGGATTACCCTCTCTCACTCTTTCCTTTGGTTAACTGCATTTACCTTCTCACTCCAATTTATATTATATAATCTATAATATGAACTTTTGCTCCCCTTCTCCCCGCTACTCATTAATTTTTGTTTGATTCCTCAAACCGCACCTAAATATTTTTTTTATTTTTTCGTAAGTAATCATCCAATTTGAGAGAATTGGCACAATACAAGCATATTCTATGCTTAGGTGTAATCTCAGATCAATAAGTAAACCCTAGATAGGCCTGATGCTACGTAAACAACCTATGCGTTGATGCAGAGATGTTAAAGTGGATTTGTAGAAAACTTCTTTTTAAAAACTTTTTATTTTATTATAATATAAATACTATTTTACGGGTATGAAAATACACGGACGACTAAGGGAATAGAAGTGACGCTCCTCTGATCGGGACATCCTTTTATAAGTTTGGGAATGCTGATGCAGAACTGCGTCTTGTTTACGGTTCTCGATGCTTCTTGGGGCCCAGGTGTCTGGATGCTGACTATGCTGTCCTTTTTGTCATTGCAACATTGTTGCATACTACGTCGCCAATAACTGCGTAGAATACAGTGATTTTTCGATATAACAGAGATAACTGTGTTTTTGTTTACCATCTACTGTTTACAAATACCGAACCATTGTTGTCAGATGGACATAATTTATAGAATGTACAAGAGTTTATATGTAGTCATTCACATTATATATTATTATATTCATTCATCTAAATTTTATATAAGGCGGTGAGGTCAATCAACTCTGAACAAGGTTTGAAAATATGTTTTCTAGGTAGAACGAATATAATTTTCAACAGTTAAATCATAAGACACTCCGAAATTTGTAGGAAGCCTCGATAAATTGAACCATTCTTGGCAACCCTGTTTTCTCCACCATCGACCATTTGCTTTGACGTATTTGACGTAAAGTAAAATTTAGATAATTCCCGTGTGTTAATGTGTTATAGTGGTTTTTCATTTTCATAAAACAATAGTTCCTTGGTTTTACTGACATTTAAAATACTCTCTATACGTCTGAATTGGTTTAGTGGTGCAAAATGTCGAAATACTTTTTTGTTTGCAAAACAAACTATTGTAAACAAACAATCCACAGGTAAGCTTACAGTGGCGTCGAATGCGAACGAATTTTTCAAGTAGAATTTAATTTTGTAGTGGTGTTTTTACCAAGATATTGTTTTCTCTGGGGTAGAGTATCAATAATGATAATTTATTCACAGATTCCCCACTGATAAGGAAAAACTACAAGTATGATGTGATGCTTTCGAATTAGACCCACTGAGCCAAAAAAAATATTCTTTTATCTGTCCTGTTCATTTTTCCAAAGCCCAGATTATTAAAAAGCCTCAAGGGAGAACATGTTTAAGACCTGATGCCATTCCTGATGTACAAGCAGTTAAAAGGTATGTGTTAGTACAGTAAGTACAGTTGTATCCAATTATTTACAGCTCATTTACATGTTGAGGTCGGCAAAATATTTATGATTGAAGTTCAAGAAATAGCAAAGAAGTCAGGAGAATTTGACTAATTATATTTGGAATTTGTTCCTATAAAGGTTTTTTGCAATCATTATTCCAGGGTTGGGTGATTTTGGACCACCAACCAGGATTTTAAGGATATTGTTTGTGAATAATATGAACTGAATATTTTGCCCAGCTCATTGGTTTGACATGAAATGAGGAGTTTAACAACCTACTGGTATATATGTTGTTATCAGTAAAATATATATCATATATTTTTTTAATCCAGAGAAAATGTTTTTTATCAATTATTTTATCACAAAGATCAACATTGAAAACAAAACTGAATACTGCTAGTCGCCTATTCTTCTAGTAATACATTTGCAATTTGTGCCACATCCTTGGAGAGATTCAATCACCTTCAATATCCATTTCAGCCAATTTTACTGAATATTTGAAATAGCAGTTCATTTAATCATTCGTTTGTACTTATATATGCCTACTTCTTGATATGGCTTCATGATATTGACTGAATAAACATTAGGTAATCATATTTTTGTTTTTGTAATAGTAGTATTGCGAGTAGTGAAAAAATTATATATAAAAATGGTTGAGAATACTATTATAGCCCAAACGCCTTGGCACTTGGGCTATGATCTTGAAAATCCATAATATAGGTGATAAAAAATTTAAAAAGTTTGTTAATTTGCTGTTTATGGTGTCCATACCCGAAATCAACCAAGAAGTTTTTAATTCAATACATATTTTACTGGTAATTTTTTTTTCAGCATTGACCCGAGACTCTAGAAATTGAAATTTCAATGGAGTGTACACCACAAAATACGCCCAAACGAAATCTTGTACTCAGTGAGATGAGGTAATATCACAAAGAATTTTCAACTATCCACATTATAAAATGAAATAGAAAAACAATTATTGTATGTAATATAAAGAAATGTATTGACACATATTTTATGTTTCATAGATACAAGTTATGACCATAGATACTTCTGAAAAGATGTATAATATTTTTTTCCTAGCCAAATACTGACATCTGAAATAATGTATTATTTTTTTCAGATCTCCGTCATCATCAACTTCATCTGCCCCTGAAAAGGTTGATGCCATGAGAAACTTAAATATTGATTGACCCAGAAATATTTGACCCCAGTTTTGAACTATGCCTTTTTTTATTTTTGACAGATGTCAGTAGGAGAAATAATTCAGACTGTTCTGGATACAGTTTTTCAAGGGCTTTCAAATGACATAAGTCAAGTTCTGTGCGCTATAGTTTCTGTCATTTTATAATAGTGATACTTCCGTTTGGCTTTGGCAGATGACAGCCAAAAACTAATTGTCGCATTCGAGACAGGAACTGTATCGTCATACCAAATTTCAGCACGATTGGTCAAATGGTTTGGCAGTTATCATGGAAGATACAAACAGAAAGACTCCACTCAGGAAATGGTCTCAATCAATTCGGAGGACCTCAAAACGGGTATTTCTGTTAATATCTTGATTTATACTTGACCAGCCCAGTAATGTAATTGTGCGAAAAAAAAACAAATATCCGTTTTGAGGTCCCCCGAGATGATTGAGACCATTTCCAGAGTGAAGCCTGTCTCTCTGTCTGTCTATAATCTTCCCAATAACTACCGATCAGTTTGACCAACCGAGCTGAAAATTGGTATGAAGATACAGTGTATGCCCCGAATGCGACCATAAGTTTTTTGCTATCATCTGTCAAACGTAAGTGTCACTATTGAAAAATGACAGAAACTATAGTGCACCGAACTTGACTTGCAATAAGTCATCTGAAAGCCCTTGAGAAACTGTATCCAGAACAGTCAAAATTATTTCTCCAACTGACTTCTGTCAAAAATAAAAAAATGGCAAAGTTTATAACTTTGTCATTCATTGATTCAAAATCTATCCGATGGGTTAGAACTAAATTCGGCAGGGAGAAACACAACAAAAAAATCAAAATAAGTCTGCGTTGGAACTTTCCACCGTTTCCCAGTCTGGCTCTACGAATGTTTAATTTTTCTCCTGGGCGTTACCATCCGAGACGGCCGCTCATCCGGGCTTTGACAAGGACAACCTGCGTTCGGTGCAGGACTCAAATGACTGAGGTCAAATATCTCACTTGGTCAATTGACCAGTAAATTTTCTGTTGAATTGTCCGATAAAATTGACTTTGTACAGCCCGAAAAATATTTTATTTTAAAATAACCCCATTCTCCCGAGGCCGTGCCGGTCAAGTTCTGGGGTGTCTCATAGCTGATTTTTTTTTGCACGATTACAATACTTGGCAACTGGGGAGGCCGGTCAAGTAATAGTAAGCCTCAAATAGTTTAATCGAGATTTTTTTCAGATCTCCCGCATCATCAACTACCTCTACAGCTTCTGAAACAATGAACTTGTATGCTGATATGTTTAAAATGAGGTGAAAAACTTTCAGATAACCTACTTATTTTTATTCTGGATAATACTAAACAATTTGGAATTGGTATTTTTTCAATACATAATTTTGAATTATTGTTAAAAACAATGTATAAGAAATATAAATCAGAGCAAAATCTTCTCTCATATTTCTTGTTTATTTAGTGCATACAAATTGTTGAGTGTAAGGTATACAATGATGATATTTATTCCCAAGTTTATAAAAATCTACATCGAATTTAGTGTATGTATATATTTTATTTAGCCCAGTAGATATACAAATGAATGTTAATGATGTTATATATGTATCAAAAATAATATTTTTATGTAATTCTGAAATTGTACTGACCATTAATATTTTTACTCATACATGCATATGTGATTTTTTTGCACTATAATAGGATCATAACCTGTTGAGCTTTCAATAATAAAGTAGTGTTCCTTATTCTGCACATAGCAGAAATGTAAACACTTTCATTGTCCATCGCTTTTATTTATTCAATACATACAAAAAACTGAATATTATACTTGATGAATTTTCTTTATAATAAATAATTTGAAAATATACATATATTGTTTACTTTGTGTTATGCAAATATTTATCTGCAATAAAGCTGTTCTCCAAACTTTGAGGGGTTTTGGCCTGCAGTGCTAAAGACATTTGAAGTTGTAAAATGCATAGCTATGAATTCAGGCAGAGTACTTGTACAACAAGCTATATCTAATCCTCTGAGCAGGTGACGTCATATTTTACTACTTTCATGCCATCTAGTCCTCTGTACTTAAATTGAGTTGAAATTAAGTACAAAAAAATAAGACAAGCTTTTATATAAATGCACTAAAAAGGAAAAAATTATTTCTTCAATTGTTTGACATAGGTTATTCTCTGAGTAGCAGATTCAAAATTTTACCGCGCAAAAATACCTATTTAATATTCGCGGCAAGCTTTTGAATCTGCTACTAACAGAATAATCTAGGTCAAACAAAGACATTATTTTTTCCTTTTCAGTGCATGGGTATGAAAGCTTGTCCTAAAAATTTATTTTCGATCCTTTTCATTCAATTCTTTCTAGTCATTCATGTAATTTGTCATCTCATTGAATTCTGACAAAAATTGTTAATCTCCGACCCCAAAAAAACCAACATACCAATTTTGAATTAAATCGGGCCATAATAACAAAACACGTCGCCATCTTGGATGTGTCATCGTGAATTCATGAATTTTGTCAAAAACATCATGATGTCCGACCCCAAAAACCGCACACACTAATTTTGAATGGAATCGGGCTATAATCATCAAACTGGTCGCCATTTTGGAGCCGCCATCTTGAATTCATGGATTTTGACAAAAACATCATGATCTCCGACACCAAAAACCCTCATATACCAATTTTTATCGAAACCGGGCTATAACCACAAAACTCGTCGCCATATTAGAGCCGCAATCTTAAATTTATGAATTTTGACAAAAAATTTTAAAAATTCGGGATCCCTGTCCCCGAAAATCTCCACATATCAATTTCTAATAGAATCGAACCATAATCCCAAAACTCGTCCGCCATATTGATTTTCTTCTTGCAAAAATTCAGTAATGCATTGTTACCGGAATTATGAACACCTTCCAAATTTCACGTTAATCGGACAACTAGAAGTGGATTAAAATCCACTTACAAGATTTGAACTGAACATACCTACAAATGTGTAGTTAAATAAAAGCTTGTAATGAAAAAATCAGCCGCCATTTTTTATTTCCATGATAAGTTTTTAATCCGCGACTCATAAAATACTTAGATGACGATTTTTAATCTAGATCAGACAATAATAAAATTGCAGCCGTCATTTTGAATTTTGTCATGAAATTTGTTATAGGTGATTTAGAGAATACGTTTAGTGTTGAATCGGACCATGAATGATAGATGTTTTTTTTAATTTCGAATTTTTATCATATAGAAATACCAAATTGTATTTCCATGGAAACCTTTTTGCTGGCATGACAAATTTCAAGAAAATCGGACATCTGAAAGTTTTTTTTTACATTGATAACAAACAAACATATTCATGTATACAAGTGAACCCTCAATTGAAGTGGATTAAAAATACTGTTTTGAACCCCTTAAAACGGCACGCCACTGTGCAAAAGTTGTTTTGTTTTGGTTCGTCTATCATATACACAAAACATTACACATCCCGCCGAAATTATGTTCGGTTCAAAACATTGCAATGTAAATATAGCATCGGGCCTATCTAGGGTTTACTTATTGATCTGAGGGTGTAATTCTCGATAATTTGATGAATGTAAAATTGCACATAAAATGGTTATAATGTAACTGATTATTTGAATTGAATGAATTTGATTTGATTTGAGTATATTGAGACTTCATCTGCGTATAAAATATTTCAAGCAAGTATAGCCTATTCTTGGGTACCTGAATTCATATAAGATTTCTCAGAATACAACCATAATAATAGCTATTATCAATATAAATTTTGAAACCATTTCATCAAAAGTATGTTTCTTACAATTAAGAATTGATATTAGAGTTGAAAAATATGGCAAAATGGGGCTACGATCAACTATAAATAATTTTGACGTGAGTTTTGCATTTTCTTAACGGAATACAAATTAATTTTCAATTACTCTTTATACCGGTTCTTGCTTTCATACAAGTAATTTTGATGGATTGAGAATACAACATATCTAATAAAATATATCGTAATCTTGGGGAATAAGTACATCTGTCTTTTCAAAATGAAAGTAGTAATTTCTTTTTTCAAAAAAAATTGTTTCAACTCAAATATAATAAAATTTAGTTTAAGAATATGTTATCGAAACTATCTCTATACTTAAATGTGGACCATGATTTTTTTCTGTGTGAGAATGAAAAAAATACATACAGAGTGTTCATGGCTGAGCTGTCATTAGATATTTTTGATTTTTTTTTCACAGTCTGTCTTGTCAAAAAATAGATCATCCTGTAATCAGGTAGCCTATCAGGTGTAGAATTCAATTCTGAAGCGATTTGTGATGGTTTTCCCTATAGCTATCATAGGTTTTGAATAATTTGACACGTTCGCTCTGATTTCCAAATTGAAAAAGGGGCTACATTTGACACCACGCAATATGTGAATTACTATAATTCGCTGTTGAAATCAATCAGTACAAATAGTTTCATTTTTGTATATTTTAGTAAACGAACGAAGTTTCAGTACTTACTGTCAAGAATTTTTTGAATCAAGAAATAATTGACATGATTTATGTACTCGGGACTAAAGAGATATCCCAGCAGAATGGACCATTACCCCAAAAGTAGGAGAGCTGAAAGTGTTCTCCATGTGTGACTGAAGGACTATCGTCCATGGCCATTGGAAACGAAGAAAGTGGTCTCATGGAAAAAAATTAACTGAATGTTCTACTGGGTTTTAGCCAGGGAATGGCACATCGAGCTTCGATTCAAAATGTTTTGAAAATTAATAAATTTAATCCCTACCATGTTCAACTCCAACAAAATAGAATAATCAATGGAAAATATTTTTAAAGCGCTAAAAAGTTAAAAATAATTGCTTTGGATGTGTGACGTTTGGTTATTCCGTGAGTTATAGATTCAAGAGCTTGTCGCGCAAATTTTTCAGTTCGAATACAAAAGTGACAAGCTTTTGAATCTATAACTCACGGAATTACCTACGTCACACATCCAAAGCAATTATTTTCTACTTTTCAGCGTATTTGAATAAAAGCGTGTACTCAAAAAGGTATTTTATAAATTATTTTAGGTTGTGCTTTTGAGTGAGTACGCCTCGATCTATCCTTTTTTTATTGAAGTATATCGTTATTATTAGCTCCTTCTCCTGTAAGTTCTGAGCTATTCAGATCTTCAATGAGGAGACCATCTTCTATTTATAAATTTTTACAAAAAATCAATAATCTTCGACTAAATTCATAATCTCCGACCCCAAAAACCCCGACATACCAATTTTGAATATATTCGGTCCATAATCACAAAACTCGCCACCATCTTGGAACCGCCATCTTGGATTTATGAATTTTGACAAAAAATTCATAATATCTGATCCCAAAAACCCCTTCATACAAATTTTGAATAGAATCGGACCATAACTACAAAACTCGTCCGCCAATTCGAATTCATGAATTTTGACAAAAAATGCATAATCTCCGGCCCCGAAAACTCCACATACCAATTTTGAATAGAATCCGACCATAATCACACAGATCGTCCGCCATCTTGGAACCGCCATTTTGAATCTATGAATTTTGACGAAAAATTAATAATTTTCGACCCCAAAAACACTCACATTCCAATTTTTGAATCTAATCGGACCATAATTACAAAACTCGTCAGCCATATTGGAGCCGCCATCCTGAATTTATGAATTTTGACAAAAAATTCATAATCCTCGACCCCAATAACCCCTACATGCCAATTTTGAATAGAATGGGACCATAATTACAAAACTCGCCCGCCATCTTGAACTTATGAATTTCATACAGAGTGTTCATGGCTGAGTTGTCATTAGATATTTTTCATTCATTTTTCACAGTCTGTTTTGTCAAAAAATAGATAATCCTGTTATCAGGTAGCCTATCAGATGTAGAATTCAATTCTGAAGCTATAGGTTTTGGATACCTTGACATGTTCGCTCTGATTTCCAAATTGAAAAGAAGGCTATTCATTTGACACCACGGAATATGTGAATTACTATCATTCGCTGTTGAAGTCAATCAGTACAAGTACATACCAATTCTGAAAAGAATGAGACCATATTTACAAAACTCGTCCGCCATCTTGAATTTATGAATTGTATACAGAGTGTTCATGACTGAGTTGGCATTAAATATTTATCTTTTTTTTTCAAAGTCTGTTTTGTCGAAAAATAGATCATCCTCAGATCAGGTAGCTTATCAGATGTATAATTCAATTCTGGAGAGATAGGTTTTAAATAACTTGACACGTTCGCTCTGATTTCCGAATTGAAAAGAAGGCTATTCATTTGACACCACGGAATATGTGAATTACCATCATTCGCTGTTGAAGTCAATCAGTACAAGTAGTTACATTTTTGTATATTTCATTGAACGAAAGAAGTTTCCGTACTTACTGTCAAGCATTTTCTGAATCAAGAAATACCTAATTGACATGATTTACGTACTACTCGGGACTAAAGAGATATCCCAGCAGAAATGCATTTAATTGCTTGATGGACCATTATCCCAAAAGTAGGAGAGCTGAAAGTATTCTACCATGTGTGACTGAAGGACTATCGTCCATGGCTATTGGAAACGAAGAAAGTGTTCTCATGGAAAAACCGCCATTCTAATTCTATGAATTTTGACAAAAAATTAATAATCATCGACTCCGAAAACACTCACATACGAATTTTGAATCGAATCGAACCATAATCCCAAAACTCGTTCACCATTTTGAGGCCGCCATCTTGGATTTATGAATTTTGTAAAGAAAATCATAATATCTGATCCCAAAAACTTCCGCATACCAATTTTGAATCGAATCGGACCATAAACACAAATCTCGTCCGCCATCTTGAAGCCGCCATTTTGTTTTTGACTTGTAAGATTTGATTGCACACATCGGGACAGGTCAAAGTGAATAGAAGTTTGTAAAATACTTGATGATGATCATGGCAAAATAATCCGATTTTGTAAATGGGGATTCAGAGGAATCAAGTGGGGAGATTTTTTTCAAATACGTCCTTTTTACCGATACAGCTACTCTCTACAAAAATTGTTTTGTTAACAGGCATAACTTCCATTACTATTTTCAGACTCGGCCTGATATAATTCGCACCCATAGTCAGAGTAGATGGACCTTGAATATATGGAATATATTTGCGATTGAAAATCTTCTCTTAAAAGATATCCTTGGGAATGTTAACGCGGTTTTTGCACGACGGCACACAGTACACTATCCAAATCCTATTCCAGACTATCTTGATGAATTTCCTGACCACCCAGATCAGCAAATTTGACGCAAATATATTTCTCCATAGTTTATATATGACAGAAAAAATTCTTCAGATTCCTCCCATATCAAAGAAGGATATAAAAAATCGTATCCGATGGATTTTCTTGATTATTGTTGAGAACATCTTGAGTCGTGTAGGTTTGAGATTTTGAAATAGACTATAGCGTTGTCATTTTGATCATTTACTGGATGTTTCAACATTCTTCGAAATGCTGTTCCGAACTTTCCGTTCATTTTGTCATTTGAGTGATCTATGGAGTGATACATAAATCTACCTCAATTCTTAAATTTGTATGTGATATGGCACTAGGATTCTCTATCTAAGAAGAAACAATAGTTGTACATGTTGTCAACATCTTACGTGTCAGGTACTATTTCATCAAACACCAAATTTCAACCATTATTGTAGTATAAATACCCGTATACAACCGTCCATGGTTTCTTTGGGTTTCTGTTTATTGCTATGAAAAACTTGACGCGTATATTTTTTATCTGTATGAGTAGTCAGACTTCGATCATCCTTTTTTGATTAGATAGGGTGTACTTCGAAGTTGGTCCCACTTGAAATTGAAGAAAAAAGGCACCCCTAAGGGTAGCAAAACCGATTCTAGCAGGCATAACTTTGTACTGGGTAATACGATTCAGATGATGCTTCCTTTATTGTATAAGGTATACTTCGAAGTTGGTCATATTCGAATTTGAAGGAGAATGATCCACCCCTGAGGGTAGAAAAATGGGGGATGATTGAATTTCCACGTGTGAACCGATTCTCTTGAAACTTGGCACACATATGTAGTTCTGATAACACTACAACATAATGGATACCCTAATTGTTCATTGAGTTAGTAGTAATTAGTAGATTTTTGCCACAAAAACTCAAGTAATAAAAACCATTTAACGAAAAATGAAACCGACGAAAGAGGAAACTGAAAAGCAAAAAATAGCCCTTCTTAGTCTTAATAACTAACCTCCTAAACTAATGTTAGTAACGAATTTTGAGTCGGTGCCAGTCAAACAATCAACGAAGATCATTAAATTTCTTTAAAAAAATATCAAAATGCCACCGCGCATCCCGCTACCATCATTTCACGCTGTACCTAATTCAATTGCCAGTTTGTTTGGCGCCGACTCAAAATTATTTACTTTCCCTAATTTGGGATTTTAGTTATCGAGACTAAAAAGGGTTTGTTTTTGCTTTTCAGTTTCTTTTTTCGTCGGTTACATTTTTTGTTAAAAAGTTTTGATTCAGATTTCCCAATTGCTTTGAAAAACTAGTCTTTTTCCAGTGATTGTCATTTCTTCCAGTTTTTCAACAATGTTTTATTTGCGTTATATTTTCATTTTTAATGGCGCCTATTCAATTTTTGGAATCAGAGCTCGCCAACACTCTATTCAAAATCAACGAATCTAGATTCTGAGATGCACCAGCTGATTTTTTATCAAATAAGTTAGTTTCCTGGATGAATTGATTTCCTCACATTTGACTTCACTTCCGGATCGAATTAATCTTGGTCTTATTTTTTCCCTACTTCAAATTTTCCTTTTATCAAATCCAATCTGCTCTCTTTAATTCTTTTCTTGATTGTTTTCGAATTCACTGACTCAATTTCCAATTCTGAATTTTTAAACTCTTCATGCCAAAATTCTTTATCACGTCCATCCCGCTCATTGAAATCATCATGATTGTCCTGTCCACTGTATTGATTTATGAATTTCCATTTCCGTCTATTATAATTTGAATAGAAAAGCTTTCGAATATCCAATGAATATACATTCAGTTGATCTTTCATCTAATTTTCCTTCGGTTGATTTTTATCCAAAGCGGCAAATTTGGAAATGTGTTGTAGTAGGACGTTTCTTATTCCACATCAGAAAAGAACGAGTTTCGTCATTCAAGGACTTTTTTCAAGAGTTCTGTTTTTTCTGTCAGGAATACCACTCTGTTGAGGTAGGTGCATGCAGAACGAGAGTCTTTTTCGGATACCATTCGTGCTGGGAGTAATTATAAGCGGCTATTACAGAATTGTGATTCATTGTCGATTTTCAAATATTTTATATCTCCGCCTATATGATTTAGTTTTCGGGAAATATGCCTCGCACGTTCTAGATTTATTGTCTAAAAAGAATACGAAGTACTTGGCTCCTCCTATGGATTTCTGTCACAATTAATACATTTGGATGAACATTTTCCAAAATTATTTCAGTCTTTCCTGGATTACTCGTTCAAAATGGGTTTTGCTTTTTTTTTTTCGTTTTGATACATATTTCACCAGGTGATAATTTCTAATATATTTTTTTCCACTCCACTCCAAACACCAATTCATTTTGACATATTTATACAATAAAAAAAATCAGATACTCTCATATATTCTCTCCAGGTGTCATCATATTCAGTGGGTCTTTTCAAAAGTGTCGCTTTTTTGCGAGCACCTTTGACGGATATACACTTTCCAATTTCTTCCAAATTTGCACGGTATAACCTGCTTAAGCTCTGATGGACTTGAATCGGATTCCTTTTCTGTCGCCAATTTCCCAGTTTTCAGCTGCTCTATGATTTTTATTTGATAATAGATCATCCATATCCAGCGATCTTTTTTTACCAAATCTGCTTCTACTTGAAGTATCCTGGTGCCATATTGATTTTTTACTCAAGGATTCGATCCGCATGGTATTTTTACTTATTATGACCCATGAAATTTATTTATTCTAGTACAAACATTTCTTTAATCGTCATGTTGTTTTGATATAACTTGATTCTAAAACGAACAGAGTTTATATAACAACTGTGACAATTCTCTATATCACTTATCATCCCATGAAACACTGATTTTTGACTTGACATGATGTACCATTATTTCAAGAACAATCGTAATCCCACACTCTACTCCACTAATGTGGATTCCAAGAATAATACAATAATTATAAATATTCATATCAGAGGGAAATGTGAATGTAACTCTTTCACAATATTAAATTTTCCGGTATCCTATTGACAACTTAAGTTCGATTTCCGCAGTTTTAGACATTTAAATCTTATGCCAAAGCATTGATTGGTTAGCGACGTTATCAACGTATCTCTTAACAAAAGTTTCAGTCTTTTCTTGAAATTATTCAATGTTTATAACCTGGAAAATTAATTGTACAGTTTGGCAGCATTAAACAGAGAGCTTCTTGTAAAAATCGCAGATGAGTGAGGAAAAATAACAAAATCGCATTCGTTTCTAGTTCTGAGATCATTATCATAGATATACTTTGGTGTTTCAGTTTTCAGAACTTTGTCGGTTATCGATGTAGATTTGGGTTCCAAAAATCCTCAGTCAATCAGAGTCGTACAATTCATTCCTGATAAGATCAAATTTGCGAATGTCATAGGAGAACCGAGTGCGTTAGTTTTGCATTCGCTAAAGGCATTTTTGGTGGGTCTTCAGGAGGGCAGAGTGAGCTTCAAAGACTCAGAAAGCATTTATTTATTGATGAATATTTGCCTCAGTATTGAAAAAGAAAATATTCTCAATTAAAAATTGGTTAGAAATATTTTTCTGAAAATTGAGAAATAATGACAATCATCAAGATATTTTTTGTAATTTCTAAGGAAAAATAACTTTTTTTTTGACAAGATGGCTCACATTTTTAGTAAATTTTGGATCAGAGTCAATCCACAACCCTAAATTTTTCACCTCATTAAGGGCGGGTTATAACAGAGCTGGGCCTTGCATAAAGGTAAACTGGAGGTTCTCTCTCTTTCTGGATCATAGCAATGAAAAGAGAGAGAACATGGAATTAGCAAAACCAAAGATGACCAGAGGTGATACAACCCGCCTTTTCTGATGCTAGTATATTTCGAATAACATACATCACCTGTAACTTCTTAGATCAGATGGAAATTTGTAGCGGAAGAAGTAGTTTTCTGTTAGATATTACAAAAAAAAATCTTTTTCATTGTATATTTTTCAATTTTCAGAAAAATATTACCATTCAATATTCAATTGAGAATGTTTCCCATTTCCCCATATAAAAACTTTTTAACAAAAACTTAAACCGACGAAAAACGGAACTGTAAAATAAAAAATAAAATAAACCTTCTTTGTCTCAATAACTAAGCTCCTAAACTAATGTAAGTAACTGATTTTGAGTCAGCGCCAAACAAACAAGCAAATGAAATAGGTAAGGCGTAAAATGATGGCATCGAGTTGCGCGGTGACATTCTGATAATTTTTTTGAATTAATTTGATGATCTTCGTTGATTGTTCGTTTGGCGCTGACTCAATATTAGTTACTTACATTAGTTTAGGAGCTTAGTTATTGAGACAAAGAAGGTTTATTTGATTTTTTACTTTTCAGTTCCGTTTTTCGTCGGTTTAATTTTTTTTTTTAAAGTTTTTATTTTTCAATTTTTTGTGGCTGAAATCTACTTATTACTATCCACTTGTTTTTTTATTATTTCCGAAATACTTACTTACCCACCATACTTTCAACTATTACAGTTAAATAATATGATTATCTACTTTTACTATTTGTTGTAATATAAATTATTGTTGTTGTTCTGGTTAGTTCATTCCGTTACTTTGTATATCATTCCATCCTCTCATAGAAAATAATGATTGTGACGGATGTAGGAGAACAAAAATAATGACACTAGCGATCTGTCAACTACATATGTGTGCCAATGTTCACAAGTGAAAAATCAATGACCCCTATTTTTCTACCCGTGAAGGTGGATAATTCTATTAGAAATCCAGATATCATCAACTATGAGGTATACCCTATCTAATAAAAAAAGAATCATCCAAATCGAACTACCCAGTACAAAGTTATGCCTGACAGAATCGTTTAACGGACCAGAATTCAGAAGGTGAGTGATCAATATACTTCATTTTGCTACCCTTAGGGGTGGATTTCATCTTTCATATTCGAATAGGACTAATTTAGGAGTGCACTTTATCCACTGAAAAAATTATTATCGGAATCGGTCGTCTCAGTAAAAAGTTATGCGTGGTCACACATAAAAAATAATAATATACGCGTCGACTAGAGAACCTCCTCCTTTTTGGTTTCCGGTTAAAAATATATTCAAGTCTTTGTTTATAGTTTCCCGAGCTGCGTTGAGATAACGACAATTGAGCTAAATGTAGAGTGGAGTGTAATTCGCGTACTGATGTATATGATCATAATTTATGGTTTCGTGAAAATTACAGCCCTATTAGAGAAATAAAAAGTTACTGAGTTTGAGGAAGACAAAAGGGTGATACAAAGTATTCAATGCTCTGCTGTAATCCAATAATACCAAGCAAGAAAGTTCCCCATTATCCTCAGCTTTGAAGAGATCATCCGTAATTGATATAAGAACAGTTGTTGTGCTAAGCCAGATTGTACACAGATAATAAGCTGGTGAGAAAAGTCAGTCATTCGTTTCTTCATGATCGTTTTAACGGATTTGGAAATGGAATGAAAAATACTTATCGTTCTCAAATCGGAAAATTTGGTGGGAATATTGCATTTAGCCAAAGGAAGAACCAACGCATGTTTACAGTTAGGAAAAGTGGAAGTAAAAAATTGCACAAGTAACCCCTTCACCACACTTACTCACTACACATCATCAGTAGGTAAACTAGACTGTTTAGTTTATTGTAGTTTACCTACTGATGATGATAACTAATTTATCGAAATGCGCATATAGGTGTGAAGTGGGTAAGTGTGGTGAAGGGGGTTAATTGTGCAATTTTTGATTGTGTGACACCACAGCGTCTAGCCAATCTTCACAAAAGTGGTACCATCTGAATCATCCTGATAGAAATATTATTTATTCCAATGCATTACTTCATTTTCTCAGATATTTGTCAACAGGTTGAGGAAATCTAATGATTAGAGAGAAATCAGTTTCTTCAATACTATTTCTGTATTCTCAAGGAGATATATCTATAGGTCAGTTTCATCTAGACGTATCACAAGGTTGAAGTGCTGATTCAATCAACCAACATTCTTTCAATTTCTCTGGAAGACCTGGTGCAGTCTTCTACCAAATAATATCGATTTTTAACCGACGAAACCAAAAAAGAGGAGGTTCTCTAGTCGACGCATTTTTTTATTTTTTTTTATGAATGATTACTCATAACTTTCCACAGAGCAGTTCGATTACGATAATTCTTCTCTCATTGGATAGGGTGTACTTTGAAGTTGGTCCCATTCGAATTTAAACGAAAAAATCCGTCCCTAAGGGTAGCAAAATGGAGGATACTGATCGTTCTACCTCTGAATTTTGGTCCGTTAACCGATTCTATCAGGCATAACTTTGTAACGGGTTTTTCGATTTGGATGATTCTTTCTTTATTAGATAGGGTATACTTCAAAGTTGATCATATCCCAATTTGGAATGGAATAATCCACCCCTATGGGTAGTAAAATTGACAGATCCTCCTGCATCCGTCACAATAATTACATTCTATGAAAGGATGGAATTATATACAATCAACTAACCAGACATCAACTAACCAGAACTTTCAAAAATAATTCATAGTATGTAACAATTTGTTAAACCGACGAAAAAATCAACTGAAGAGCAAAAAAGAAAATAAACCTTCTCAGTCTTAATGATAATTGAGCTCCTAAACTAATGTAAGTAACTAATTTTGAGTCGGCGCCAAACAAACCAGCAATTGAATTAGATAAAGCGTGAAATTATGGATGCATAGCGGCGTTTTAATTACTTCTTCAAAGTAATATAATGATCCTCGATAATTGTTTGTTTGGCGCCGAATCAAAATTAGTTACCCACATTAGTTAAGGAGCTCAATTATCATTAAGACTAAGAAGGTTTATTTCATTTTTTGCTTTTCAGTTGATTTCTTCGTCGGTTTGATTTTTCGTTATTCATTCCGCAAGACATGACCAAGAAACGCTTTTTTCCCAGAAGAATGGCTCCTGAATCCCTACCTCCATATTCATTTTCCAAGATGCAATTATTTTCAATTTTTCGTACCTACTGAATGCTTCGTTCCTAAGTTCAATTAGGTACGCCAGTCCTCACAAAAGCGGTAGTATCCATTGCGGTATTGTAGGTGGAAGTAATGTGTCCGATAAAGTGGAATTGTACCATATGAATCATCCTAATAAATATGTTATTTTTTCCAATGCATCACTTTATTTTTCTCAGATATTAGTCAATAGGTTAGAGAGATCTGATGATAAAAGAGTAATCAATTTTTTCAATACTATGTTTGTATTCTGTAGGTCAGTTTCACCTAGACTTATCATAAGTTTTGAATGCTGATTCAATCAACTAACATTCTTCCAATTCCTCTGGAAGACCTGGTGTAGTCTTCTACCGAATAATATCGATTTTTTATTCCGCAAGACAAGACCAAGAAACTTTTTTTGCCCCGACGAATGGCTCCTGTGGTATAGTTTCCTACCTCCGTATACTTTTTACAAGATGCAATTATTCTCAATTTTCCGTACGTATTGAATGCTTCGTTCCTTAGTTCAATTGAGTACGCCAAGGGCTGCTGGTTTAGTCACTTGAGTATTACTGGATAAGTGGCGACTGAAGAGAGTGATTAGCTCCTTATCAAGGTAATCATTTAATCAACAGTTTGTATTTCAGAAATGAAGTCCTAGCTATGAGATATCAGATCTTCATTGAAAAGGTTCAAGTCAAAATCAGAAAAGTGAAATGTTCCGATATTCCATGAATATCAAAAACCCCGATCATGGAGATAATTAGGAGGTCGAGCAAAGTTTGGCTAGTCAAAGTTGGTCTAGTAGGTTCGTTCACCAGCTAAGTGGAGTCAAAAATTCTTAATGATATTGAGAAAGAGATAGTAGCGGTAATCATTGGCTAATAAATCAATATTCAGGTCTCTTCCAAATATAATAAAATCATTCTCCGAAATTGGGTTTGCTATATCGTTTTCTCAATTCGTCAAGACATGGCTAAGGGTGGATTATTTCAAACCCTTAACCAATTTAACATTTGATTGCCACTGATACCCGAAGTTGTTCTAGAAATGAACTCACCTGGGAGAAAACAATTTTATAACATTGAGTTTTTCATGAATATAAAAAGCGCCATCGTCATCTTTTCCATCTCTATCTATCTAATGACTGTTTTGAACCGAAAATCCAGATTTTTTAATAAGATAACAGGTATTCAATTCATTTCTTGCATGCTATTTCGATTGTAGTTTATGTTCAATGTTTCATTCCTAATCTTAGGAGTCTATTACAATTTTATATGAAAGCGATATGCATATGATGTTAAGGCCAATCAATAGGGATTTTCTGCTCCATTGATTCTGTGAAAAACATACTACCAGGAAACCGACTGTGCCGTCATACGAAAGACGGTCCGTGGTTATACCCTGTTATGTTTCCTACTCCAAACTGTAATTGCTTAATTTGTTGTAATCATTTGAAAGTTTATTTTTTATTTTTAAACGTTTTTGACTTGTAACTTGGAAACTAATAATGCAATCTCGATACTCTCAATGGTAACGGAGAAAAGCTGGAAAAACCGGAAGAAATCAGCTTTATTAAAAATTTATTAGTTCGCCACTTTTCGAATTGCAGTGCAAACTTCCCACGACATAGTAGTGATTAATATGTTCTTTATGTCTGGAAAACTAAGGCGCTGTAGGATCATTAGATTTGGCATAAATGCAATCTGAATTTTTTTATGTACTTTATTGCAGCAGAACTGGATGCGTCATAGGTGGTCCGATTCCAATTTTTCGAACAGATTTCGAGAGTAGAAAATGAAAATGGTCAACTCTCAAAATCTTTGAGAAATATTGAAATCGGACCACATACGACGCATCCAGGTCTGCTGCAATAAAGTGCATTAAAAAAATTAAATTGCAATTATGCCAAAACTAATAATCCAACAGTGCCTGAGTTTTTCACACATAAATTACATATCAATCACTACCACGTTGTAGAGATCCTGCTTCGAAATTTGAAAAATGGTGGTGTTATAGATTTAAAAAAAAACGCCGATTTTTTCCGGTTTTTCCGATTTTTCTCTCTTACTAATAATCCGATCAAATCGTACTGGGGCTCATTTTTTTCATTCTGCTTTTCTACAATTCGTCCACTGATAGTATCGAGATTGCTTCATTAGTTTTCAAGTTACAAGTCGAAAAGAATAAAAAAATTAAAAAAATGCTTTTAAATTTTTATAACAAATTGAGTAATGACAGTTAGGAGTAGGAAACATAACAGGATATAACTACGGACCTTCTTTCGTATGATGGCGCAGTCGGTTTCCTGGTAGTATTTTTGTCAGGAAAAAATCTCTATTGATTGGTCTAGTTCTTAATTACGACATAAACTTATCAAATGGCCGGTTGTTCCTAATATGTATAATTAAAAATTGTTCCAATGGAACAAATTGGTCCTATAGAACAAATTGTGTTGATCCTGGTGACGAATAACTAGTCTTTAATTCTCTCAACTGAAAAACCTAATGTGAGCTTAGAAATAGATTTTCCACAATTTTGACCGTGTTGCAGCCTTTCAAATTTTACAGATTCTCAGGTATACAGTAAATCAAACGTAATTGAGTTGTGTAATATCAATAATACATAATTTTCATGTGTTATTGACATTGTAATTGTGAAAGTTCTTGTGAAAGTATTTGGGAGAGCTCCTTTTTCCATTCAGTCACTCAGAAATATACGTAGTGACTATACAAGTGTTTTTAATTAAAATAATTGAATCTATTCAATATATGCAAATGATGACATTGGATGATAGAGAACTCATGAAGCGTTATATGGATTATGAAATATTTACATAAGTGAAATGTCCATTTTGCAAACCTATATTGCTGCATCAACAAATCTACAAATCTAAGGGCACGGTAGTACCCCGCTCAAACCCATCCTTCACAAATTTTCGCTGAATTTATTAATCGAATTGAAGTTTTCAAATTGAAGTGAACTGATTTACGCAGTTTATAACTTTCAAATAATTACAATTACAAATTTGTTAATAATTCGCTCACTGAACATAAAAAATCTTCAGTACTTTTTCAGTACTTTCATTTTTCTTGAGAATCGAATATTTTCCATAGTAGTAAAATTAGGGACACAATCAAAAAGGAAATGTGGAGGAGGGGTAGAATTTGTAGACTTATTAATCACTGGCGTTTTCACCACAATCTATCAGCTATCTATAATCGTGCACTAGACATAAATTCAGAACTCAAACATACAGAAATATAGTTTGGGTAACAAATAAATTTAAAGCTTTTGACTCTTTTCTATTGTCAACCGCAGAAACAAAAGGGTGGAGATTTTAAGTTCAATTCTTCGTTTGAACCAAAATTAGTTGAATTCCCACTCACATTGATTTTAAATATCCTATTGATACATGATACTGATATAATTTTGAAATCAATGCCTTTGTATTTCTGTTGAAAATAGTATTTTCGTGCTTATTTACTGGACAAGGTTCAACTTGCGACTCAATACTAGATTTTATAACCTTTTTTGGTTGAAACTTTTATTTGAAAAATGTTGGCATTCTACTAAGTTACTTTGAAACTGAAAGAGTTGTTTGTAAATCCCGTCTCTGAAATTGCCACAAAATGCATCACTCTCCAAAAAAGCTATTCAAATTATAAATACTTACATTTTGTCAGTAACTTGCAAATATGATTGTGTCTGTTAATAGATTATGACTAGTATTGTATTGAAAATACCTTCCCGCGAAAATACAACTTTAATACACTAAGAAAGTTTTTCAGCACAATCCATACACTACATTTCAATTCTTTCACACAAAATTCACCATCAAATAATTTAATTTTCAGGAAAATCACATGTCTGCTAACCTTGCACAAGAAAACAACTTTTAAAAGAATTCTCCCGGAAATTCGAGATATTCATTTCAATCCTGTTAACAGCATTGAAATTTTAACAACTTTTTGATTTCATGTTGAAAAGGGAAACATTCTCAATTGAATATTAATAGAAAGATTTTTCTGTGAATTGAAAAATCCACGATTAAAATGAAGTTATTTTTGTGAATGTCTAACAGAAAACAACTACTTCCCCGGCTAAAGCCACGCTGGACATTGAACTACATCTGAGTTAGGGCCTTTTCAGAATATCTATCAGATGTAGTTCAATGACCAGCGTGGCTTTAGCCGGGGAAGTAGTTGTTTTCTGTTAGACATTCACAAAAAATAACTTCATTTTAATCGTGGATTTTTCAATTCACAGAAAAATCTTTCTATCAATATTCAATTGAGAATGTTTCCTTTTTCAATATGAATACCCCACAAGAGGTTATCTTGACGATGGAAGATAGTGACTAAAGTTTATCTTTCAGTCGCAGATGATTCCACATCTGATTTTATGAACACCCTGTTTATATTTTCAACAAATCAATCTATCATACCCCATGACCGGTTTTAATGTCAGAAAACACTTATTTCAAAGTGTCTCTCCAAAAGAACTGATTCTAACTTTTTCCATCTTTGCAAAGTGAGATTGCTTCTTGAAAATGTGTTTCCCATTTCTTCCGGTCTTCCTGAAGGTCGGAAGCGTGAAATAGATTTTCGTCGACAAAAATGTATTGAAGACCTAGTGAATGCGATGTCTCTCCTGCGTCAATGTTACGAATGATTTCTGGTGAGAACTCTCTGCTGGAAAACATTCTTCTTTGCCTCATTCATCTCTATGAGTTCTTAAATGAGACTGGAATAGAAAATCAAATAACTATCTGAATGGAAATGCAAATTTTCAATTTCAAATTTTTTCTTTTGAGTTAGGGCCTTTTCAGAATATCTATCAGATGTAGTTCAATGTCCAGCGTGGCTTTAGACTTTCACAAAAAATAACTTCATTTTAATCGTGGATTTTTCAATTCACAGAAAAATCTTTCTATCAATATTCAATTGAGAATGTTTCCCTTTTCAACATGAATACCCCACAAGAGGTTATCTTGACGATGGAAGATAGTGACTAAAGTTTATCTTTCAGTCGCAGATGATTCCACATCTGATTTTATGAACATCCTGTTTATATTTTCAACAAATCAATCTTTGAATTCAAATCGCTAATCACACTTTCAAGTGGCAAGGTAGATAATGTGGGGCCAAAACATATGCTCACGAATTTCTATAGATTTTTTTAAACATAAAAATATAATAGCAATCGATTTTTTCATGCAGAAACGGTAATTTCAGGAGATATAGTCCCCCGAAAAGGGCAGGTTTTGAAAGTCACTGCAAAAAATTATAGCAACTGCACATTTAACCATTTTATCCATATTGCATCCACTTCATTTTTTATAATTCGAAAACATCTGCTATATTTTCCTTAACTCTTCATAATACACGTTACAAGTCAAACGGTGGTAGTTACAATTTTTTTTTTCAAACCTTTCTCGTTGCTAAAGTGTTTTTTGTCAAATAGCATGTTGCTTAGTTCTCCAGAGATCAATGAAAAATAATTATATTGCAACTGAAAGGGGAAAAAATGAAATGTATTTTTCTTAATAAATATGCTTCCAAAACAATTAGGCAACTAATAGTTTTCAAAATATTTTGTGAGAAATGAGAAAAAATACCGTTAGTGAAGAATCCGGAAGCGAATCAATTTGGATATCAATGCCAGCAATTAGATCAGGCTGTATTCCATCCTTTTACGTAAAAAAGTAACAGGTTTTATTTTCTTTTTGACCGGATTACAGGAAAACCCAAGCTCAAGGCGTTTCTCGGCACACTCTACAGATCTCCTGACGTCACAATGATCATTACATAATATGCTATCCAAATCAAATTTTATATGCCTATTTATAATCAATTTAAATTAATGGATGTAATTAATATTGACCTCATGAGAGTTAGGCAACATGGCATCTGACAAGAAAACAACAAGTTCAATAGTTCCACAACGAGAATGGGGTCAACTAACCTATCTTTCATACTACAGTTTGACTTTTGACGTTCATTATGAAAGTCTCAACAAAACATTTATTATGAAAGTCTCGACAAAACATTTATTAATGCCCAAGAGCAGTAAAATCCATCAATTCAATAATTTTCTTAATGTTATAATAACTATTGTAATGCGTCGAAAAACTATTGAGTGTTTGAATGGAGGAGTATTACCAGCGATTTCAATTTATGCGGTACCAATATCCATCTCTGATTTTATGTAGAATGTCTGTAAATATTATTTTTTTGTGAAGGGTAATTTTCTGGCAAAATGAGATCTCTTGCATTATTGTGTTGTGTTTTCGAAGTGAAATAAGCGGATATTGAATTTAATCGAGTATTTGTTGAAATTACTGACCCCAGTTTCGTAATAGTTGGTGTCAAAAGAGGGATTTTTAGTGATTATTCGAGAACAATCAATACGATAAATACACCCCACGACGAGATGGAGGCCATAATGGAAATGATCAAGCAGCAGTTTTCCGAGCAAGAGAGATGACTGCTGGAGAAAAAACTAATTGAGGAACGTTGGAAGAAGGAGAAAGAACGACGACAGAAAAAAAAGCAAGAGGATGAGGCACGACGACAGAAAAATAAAAGAGGATGAAGAACGACGTCACAGAGAAAAACAGGAGCAAGAGGAACGTCGACACAAGGAGAAAGAACTGCGACAAAAAAAATGACTGCTTGAAGGAATATTATGAAAATTCTGAAACAAGTTGTCGCAGTGAGAGAAGGAGCAAAAAAAGTTACTGCGGCACGGGAGAAATGTGGGTGGCGCATGAGAGAACAATGCAGCATTTGGAAGAACAAAAATTGAAAGTTGCCTCAAAGAAGGTCCAAGACCACCGTGACATATCGCCACATCGCACAAATCCGTGAAACCACCGACATTTGATGGGCAGTCGCCATGGTCCCTATATCGGAAGCAGTTTGGAGCTGTGGCAACGGCCATTGGATGGAACCATGAAAAAGAGGACCTGCTTTGGCAATGTTACATACCATTCCTGAAAACCAACATCACAAGTATGAAGACCTGATTTCTGCTTTAGAATTGAAATACGGCGACCAATATCGAGAACAGCTCTACCGGGCACAGCTGACAACACGAGTGCACGAATCCGGTAAAAGTCTGCAGTTGTTTGTGGCACACGTCCAGAGACTCATTTACCTTGCAAACGAAGGAGCTTCGGAAGATGAGGAACAGTTAGCGGTGCAAGTATTCATTGATGGATTGACGGACATTGAAATTTAAAGGACCCTGATTGTTTTGTTTTTACCCGCCAACTTAGTTGCAAAGCAACCCTCAGAAGAAAGAGACTCGTGTGAGTTAAGAAGAAGGGGACCTCAATTTTTTAAGTGTCATCACAAGCACTACTCGGCTGGTAACCGTAGACAGTCCGAAGAATTGATATCTACGTACCAAGAATGTTCGGTTGATCACCTATCTCCCTCCTCTCAATGAAACTACAGAAATAAATTTGTATTCCAGTAGTCGTGCTGGGAGTCTAACCCGGACCATCTGGGCATGAGCCAACGCATCTGCGCTCGCGGCCACCAGCCCAGTTTGAGTGTTCAACTGTTTTAGATGTGGTGGGAGCGCACATTTCCAGAAAGATTGCAGTGTGATGTTACCACCACGTCCGTCATCACCTTGGAAAACCCCCGCACATTCCTACTCACCGACGAGGACCGGATCTAGTGAGTTTTCGGGCAGATACCAATCAACTGGATTAGCCAATACTTCGGAAGGCATGCTGGATAGTGAAGCGAAGAATAATCGATAATCCGCTCACCAGGGGAAATACCAACCAGTATCATGCTGATACCGAATATCGACTAGAACTACCAAATAGTAATTTTGATATCTTGTCCAGGTAGAGCATCTGAGAAAAGTAGGAAAACAAGTTCCCGCGAAGGAGTTGCCAGCATCAGACAAACGAGACTGTTAGCTGAGGATGACTGGACTACCGCACACATGAGTCAGGACCAGGAAACCAATCCTTACATTGGGGACTTTCTTCTTTGGAAAGATGACGTAACTGACATACGCTCCCGGAGAGATATTTCGGACAGAGGTCCCATCTTCAAGGCACTGTGGTCACATTGGTTGTGGAAAATTGACTTCTCAAATTGGGTTTGCCCAGGAAGGGGATAAGTGAAGTTTTGAAGGATATTCATGAGGTGAAATCAGTAGAACATCTAGGAGTCAATAAAACTGGACACGATCGGGCAGAGATCCCACTGGGTTCAATTTCGAGATGATGTGGATAGCTGGTGCGACGCCAGCAGAGGTCCCAAGACAAGATCTAGGGGTACAATGAAGAAATAGAACGTAGACGCACCATTTGAACGGGTTGCCATTGATGTAGCTGAACCCTTTTCTGACGGACGATGGTAATAAATACATCCTTGTTGTCAGTCAATGGGAGGGATTTTATGCCATTACAGACCGGGAAGCATCCATAATATCCAGGTCACTTATGGACAACATATTCTCAAGATTCGGAGTATGGATGGAGCTGCATTCCGACCAAGGAAATCATTTCGAAATTATTCAAGAAAGTTCACGAGCTGATGGGCATCGATAAGACAAAAACCACTGCCCTCAGTCGAATTTCCAGGGTAGTAGAATAACCAACCAAAGAGGAAACCGTCCACGATTGAACGAAGTTTATCCCGGCTACCAATTTCTTCGTAAGAGAACTTCGATTGCCCTGTGACCTGGTGTTTGGATCACCAAGCAACCGAAAGGTTTAGGTGCAGGACTATGCAGAAGATACTGGCAAGTGACAGGATCGAAGCTCGTAATGATTTGAAAACTGATTCAGGAGGATTCATAGAAGGCGACCAGCATCGGCTGTACAACCCACGTAGGCAGGAGGGCGTATTCTACAAACTGACACCGTTTTGGGAGGGACCGTACGAGGTGAAGACATGGACCGACCAACGGCGTGGTTTGCAAAATCCAGCGCAGCCCTGGTACTAAGATGAAGGTTATTCACCTCGAGAGACTGAACCAATAGTATTTCAATCGAATAGTTTTTGAAATCACCAATGGAGAAAATTTTCAAAGACAAGCTTTCATTTGAGCCGTCTACTGAAACGTATAAAATAAGTTCGTCATCGCTGAAAATGATTTCATTATTTTTTGTTAAATTATTAGGTCAAAAAGCTTGTCGCACGAAGTGTTCATGAGTGTAGATACCAATTCATTGTTGGGGGTTGGTAAGTAAGAACCTGTCAAAGTATTGAATTCTTACACAGTATTATTAATTTCATTGTACAATGATTGATCGGTAATAAATTACTTGTATTAATTTCATTACAATTCGCACGACAAGCTATTTGAAACCAAATAATTCAATGAAAAATAATTGAATCATTGTCAGCGATGACTTTAACTCATTTTATACGTTTAAGTACACGGCAAAATAAAAGCTTGTCTTTAAAAAGTGTTTTTATTAGTTATTTTATTTTTTGCTTTTTAGTTAGTTCGCCTTAAGCATCGTAATTACAAAGTCTCTACCCTGTGAGTTTTGAGCTGAAACAAGTCATGATCTTCAACACCGAAAACTCCCACACACCAATTTTGAATAGAATCTGACCATAATCCAAAACTCATCCGCCATCCTGAAGTCGCCATCTTGAATAGATTTTGACAAAAAATTCATAATCTATGAATCTGAGAACCCCCACAAACCAATTAACCAAATATGAATAAATATGAATAAAAAATTTTTTAAAGAAAAGTTTTCATTGAAATGCGCTAAAAAGAGAAAACAATTAGGGTTGTCACATCATTCTGTGAATAATAAATTCAAAAACTTGTCGCTAAAGAATTCATATTTGTATTCAAACTGAAAACATTGCGCGGAGAGCTTTTGAATCGTTACTCTCAGAATAGCCTGACAATTCTGAAGAAATGATTTTTTTCTTTGTAGTGCAATTTAATGAAATCTTGTCTTCAAAAAGTTTTTTATTTATTTTTTTATTATATTTGACAAAACAGTGATGATTTCTGACCCCAAAAATTCTTACATACCAATTTTGAATAGAATCGAATCATAATTCACAAAACTCGTCCGCCATGTTGAATTTTCTAATTTGGACAAGAAAAGCATGATTTCCGACCCCAAATATCCATTTTTATTAGAATCACGCCATAAGTTCCTCGGCCATTTTGGCCGCCATCTTGTTCTTTATATGAAAATGTCATAATGCATTGTCACTGGAAGGATGGAGACCTGCCAAATTCAAGTCGATTGGACAGACAGACAGAAATCGAACAAATAAAAGTTTGTAAAAACACTTTTTACATTTACTAGTCTAGAAAATGAAACATTGTGTGAAATTTTCCTGCTTTATAAATAATTTATAATAATGATAATTATTGAAGTTATATAGAAAGCTTCTGTGCGAATGGAGAATATATATCACTTCGGAAAAGATCAATTTTGGTCAGTGAATAACAACCTTGCATTCTCCTAATTCAGTGTACTGTTTTTTTTTTGGAAAAATGGGGTCCAGAAACTTATGAAAGAAAAAAATATTATTTCAGCAGTGGTTTCCTTCGTTCGAATAATTTTGATTAGGTGTTAAATGTCTAGAGTACACTTTACGCAAGGAGTACTTCTTTCGTCATATATCGACGGAGGCTCTGGGAACAAAATAATATTTCAATGTTTACATGTCAAAACTGTCAGTTTACATCGATTTATAGGTGTGTGTGTCGATTTATAGGTGTGAATAGAACCACTTGTTACGTGTGTGTCAGACAATTTCCCCGCAGACAAATGTGTCGAATTCTTGGAGGCAATAATATTCCTGTTCAGAAGTTGGCTATTGCTAGGCGATATGCAGCAAGGAGACCTCAAGAAGACATCACTGCCAACACTAGGTTGTGTTTCAACTGTAATTTGTCAATTCAAAATGAAATTCAAGTCTCAGAGAATGACCCAGGTTGTCTCCGATTGAATGTTTTAACTCAAACTTCGAGCAATTCTTGTTTTATAGGTAATTCTCGACATAACAGACAGCGGGTATCTACAAAGTGTGGAGTAAATATTTATGTATCGATCGATATTTTTGTGCCTGATAATGTGATGCTCTCAACACCTGAATGAAAATGGATACATTTCAGATGTTCTACACACAGGCTTGAGGTACGTCAACAGACCATATATTCTGAGAGGACTGCAGCTCCAACAATTTATGGAAGGTCTGAGGAAGGCGGCAAAAAATACACATCCAGAGATTTTGAGGACACCAATTCTTTTTTCAATGAAGAATTCATATCTCTTACTTCAATGAGTAAAGTGCAGTCCAACGAATTATATGAATATTGTGATCCCATTGTGCGAGGACATGTGAGATACATTACCAGAAAACATTTGTTAACGTTTCTCCTTAAATTGCGTCAGGGTATTTCTGATAATTTTCTCACAGAGATCTTTCAATATCTCACCCGCTAAGACACCAGTCTCATTATTCCCAACGTCAGGATTTCATTGACAAGGATTTGTACCAAACAATTTGGCTTTAATGCTATAACCAGAGCAAACTATATCACAAGACACGTCACAGAATTTGTCAATGAACTCTATAACCCCAACCCTAAGCAACCAAAAGCAATAGGTTATATTGATTGTACTTAGAGTAAAATCGAAAAAAATTTCAATTTCAGAATTCTCAGGCAATCCTATTGTTTTCATAAAAAAGATCACATGGTGAAACCGGAAGTGATTGTTGCTCCAGACGGGTATATCCTGGCCATTCAAGGACCCTATTTCTTAGACGTGAAGAACAATGATGCCACTATATTGAACCAAGAGTTCGAGAGGGATATCGAAGGTATCAGGACCTGGTTTCAGAATGGGAATATTCCTATAGTAGGCAGGGGTTATCGCGACTCGACACCATTATTTCAACAACTTGGTATTAATTACCATATGCCCATATTTCTATCACGAGGTCAAAGTCAATTCACTACTGAGGATGCGAATAGTTTCAGGTTAATTACCAAAACAAGGTGGATAGTGGAATCCAGAAATGGACATTTCAAATCAATTTTTAGATTCTTTAAAGGGACAATATCCACAACACATGTTGTGAAATTGGGTGACTTATATCGCATAGCGGGTGCTTTGACAAATCGATTTAATCGGCTGATAACAATGCCAGGGACCGATATTCAGTTTGCCAGATGAATATTAGAGCGCTTTAATGAAGTTAATGTCATTCAAGCCAAAATTGAAGCTGAAAACTCTAAAAATAGAAGTGGTCGATGGGTGCAATTGGACCACACCCACGTTCGAAACATTCCGCGCCTGACGATGGAGTATTTCAAGGAACTGACTATTGGGGTGTATCAGATACAGTTATCTTCACCTTATTTTCAGGACAAACTACAGAGACAAGAAGAAGATATATTGGAATTGGATTTTTTGGAACAAGAGAGCCTCATAAGATTCCGGACATTTTCTAGGTTTCGAAATGCAACAAAATATATGTTATGGAATGCCTACAACTCAGAATTAAATGACGACGATCCTCCCATTATGGGTTATTACTGTACCTGCAAATCTGGTTCAAGAACATTGGGAACTTGTGCACATGATGCGAGTGTTCTGTGGTTCTTGGGATATGCAAGATACCAGCGTGATGTTCATTTTCCTTCGACGTGTCTTTTTGGTTTCGTTTCCGATGCGTCTCATAGAAGAGCTCCAGATGATGTTGGTATTCAAATCATAGAACAATGAAAATTTTCATATCAACAATTTTCTAACGTTCAAAAAAATGATAATTGCTTTTTGAGTTATTTCATCTAGTTTCCTCTGAAAACTATAGACACTCCGATAACCCGTTCCTGTGATTTTTTTGGGAATGAGACTGATATTTTCTTCAGTATATATGACTATTCACGGAATACGACCAAATCAGAGACAGACTTCCGAAACTCTACATTTTTATCGTGATACCGAGTAATACATTTGGAATATTAGGAAGACTTGTTTACCGTATTTTCTCCATACAAAGTAGAATGGGCCTATAGGGGAAACTACTGAAAAAAACGCACCGGCAACTCTACCCTGGAGTGGGGTGGAAATAAGTTAATTCATATCGTGTACTTTAAAAATCCCAAAAATTGCATGAGATTAATTGATTTTCAATACATTATTTCAAACTACTCCTTTATATTGCATTTTTTATCACGTAGAGTTGTTCGAAAAAAAAACATTTCTGTCTCCGATGGAATATATGGGTATCAATAAAATACGAACATTCAAAAGTATGTAGCCGACAAACGAGTCCGGAGACCCATGCTGATATTGATGACAATATATCGGACTTCTCAAACCGTACATTATATCAAAAATTCAATAAAATTAACCGATTTTTTCTCGAAATTCATAGAAAAAAACCGCATTTTTCCAAGAAACTTGGACTGTATCTTTTTACTCACCCTGTATACATGGAATTACTATACGACGTTCTGAACATTAGAGGATATTTTATATATTTATATATATATATATATGTATATATATATATATATATATATATATATATATATATATATATATATATATATATGACAAGCTCTCCCCTATCCGAACTAAAAAACGAGGGGTTAACGTACCCCTATTTTCGAACCACCCTGTATAACAAAAAATGTCAATTAACTCCGATCCAGATTGAAGGAGTTTATCCAGGCCAAATTGAATCTTCAATTTTTATCAGAGAACTCACACTGGTTGGTTTAAAATTAATCGAATTGGATTTTTTTGGTTCACCCTGTTATAGAGCACAAAACGAAAAAGTATAATGGAAACGAGATCAACGTGACATTTTTCCCCAGAATAAATAGGCGTTTTGTCAATTATCGGAATTGTAAAAAATTCTGAGCAGAAAGCTTCATTTTTCATCTTTCACAACCTGTATCGAAAACTAGTTGGTGGATTTTTCAGTGCCCATGGAGACTTTTGCAGAAGAAGTCAAAATCTACAACATACCAAAAATTCAGGAAATTTAACCGAAAGCCATTTTCCATAAGGATGGTGCGGGGTCGTTTATAAATTTTGATAACCGACCGCGAAAACCGCCGCATACCAATTTTGAATCGAATCGGACCATAATCACAAAACTCGTCCTACATCTTGGAGCTGCCATATTGAATTTATGAATTTCGACAAAAAATTCATAATATCCGACCACGAAAACCCCCACATACCAATTTTGAATCGAATCGGATCATAATCACAAAACTCTTCCCCCATTTTGGAGCCGCCATCTTGAATTTATGGGTGCCAAATTTCAAATCAATCGGATGACTAGAAGTCGGTCGAAATTCAGTTGCAAGATTGGACCCAAACTAAATATACTCCAATGTTTTGGGTGCGTGCAATTTTTATAAGAAAATCACAAAATCAAGAGATAAGTGGACTGTAATTTTTATGCGGTTGAGAAAAAAATATGAGAATGGTGAGGGGTTGAAATGATCATAAAAAATTGATAACCGAGACCTAAAGATCTCACCTCTAGGTCCTCCGAAGTGCGGGCTGTGACTTTGGTGTCCTCAGTGGCCTCCTAGAGATCTCTAGTGGTGTATGCTGCTGCGGGAGTCACTTTCGTAACGCAGCATCACCTTCACTTGGGTAATGTTCCGATCATGTTGAAGTAGATTTGAAACAAAAGTGAACAAATAGCACTGTTAATGCCAAGAGTATATTTTCAGTTACTTTGGGTTCACACGCCCTTGTGTATGACTTTTTTTGTTTATTATTTAGTTAAAAATAAATTTTTCATATTCCATATTTCCTTAATAAAGAAATCCAATTATAGAGGATATTCATTGTCAATTTTTATTTTATTTGCTCCCCGTGTATATTCATTTACCTGCTATATCAATCACAAAAACCTCAAGATCTTCGCCTCGTATTTCTCGTCCGTAGAACAGCGAGTGACAGTTTTTGAACAGTTGAAAATATACTCTCGGCATTAACTCGCTCTTGTTTCAAATCTACTTCAACGTGATCGGAACATTACCCAAGTGAAGGTGATATTGCGTTACGACAGTGACTCCCGCAGCAGCATACACCATAGATCTCTAGAAGACTACTGAGGAGACCATAGTCATAGCCCGAACTTCGGAGGACCTACAGTTGAGATCTTGAGGTCTCGGTTATCAATTTTTTATGATGATTTCAACCTCTCACTATTCTCATATTTTCCCTCTCAACTGCATAAAAATTACAGTCCACTTATTTCTGGAGTTTGTGATTTCCTTATAAAAACGAACTAACAAGTGAAACTAAATAGAAACTTGTAAAATGGAGCCCTTGTTGAAACTCCGAAGAGTCGTAACTCCGAAAGTAATTGAGCCCAAAGTCTTGATTGCAGATTGCATAAATTAATATAAAGTGAAATATATTTCCAAAAAATAATTCAGATGATATAAATCAAACAAATATAACTCCCTAAGATTGTGTTTGATCAAAGGACGATACATAATTTCACAATATGGAAAATAATTGGGGATTTTAAAATAAGTATGATATAACAGTTCAAGACTACTTCACAAAATTTAATGGGCAGAAAAATATCACATGAAACTGTTAAGTACTACCAGTATATATTAAAAAAAGGCATTTCGGAATTTTCTCTTTTATAGTCCATGTAAGAATCTCATGTAGGAAATTCAAACAGTACCTTAATTAATAACGGTGTTGGATCTAGCCCCAGTGAACGGCGTAATACGATACATGGAACACCCCGTATACGCACATCCATCAGCATATTTCCGGCTTGCGTCTCGGGGGATGAAGATTCGACGTTGAGCTTACACACATCGACCGGCCGGCAACGAACCAGTATTGATCGCCATCCAACCCCATTTTACGAACCCTTCAGCAGTCCTGTTAAAGCTGTTTGTCTGCTTCGAACGACTCACATGTGCATCGTCAGCCACCTCTGCGAAACTTTGGTTCCCGAATTCCTGAATGCAGGACTGAAATCATAAAAACTTGATTTGAAAAAATCCAACCCAGTTTTTATTGAAATTATGCTTTCATGAAATCGTATGTATACGTGAAATTGATAACTCGTAAAAGAACATGTCTGGTCTTCCATAGTCAATATTGAAAAAGATATCCACAGAAATTAAAACACTTATTCATCATGATGGGAGATCGATAATATAGATCAATTTAAAACTCTGAGATGTACTATCAAGAGGAGCATATCAATTCTCATTCGAATTTTGTAAGAACTGCTGAATACGAATTGCAGAATAATCCAAAATTGTTTTGGTCCCATATGAATACTATGAAGAATAAATCCAGTCTCCCAAGCTCATTGATATTCAATGATAATGAACCGAATCAACCCCTGGATATTTGGATATTTTAAATGCATTCACGAATGTTTTCGAATAATCTTTTATAACCTCAACAATTTACAAAGCAGACGAGATTCCTCACAAATCACCCACTTTTTCCACCCCAGTCATATCTGAAGATCTTTTTCTGAAGGCGTTGAAAAGATTCAAACCTAAAATGACAATGGGCCCTGACAGTATACCGTCTTTTTTACTTAGATATGCAATGATATTTGCCAAACCATTGGCAGTAATTTTTGATTTATCTCTTCGAACAAATATTTTTCCCGATTCATGGAAAACTGCAAAAGTATGTCCTGTATTCAAAAAAGGAGATATGTGTTATGTCAAAAATTATAGGCCAATTTTTATTTTATGTAATTTTATTAAGTTATTAGAAATGGTCCTTCATGAATTTTTATCTGCACATGTCAACTCACAAATCATTGAAAATCAGCATTGTTTTATGATCGGACGATCTACTATCACTAATTTAGTATGCCTAACTTGATCTCTAGCTAGTACTTTGGACAGCGGTGGGCAGGTAGATGTTATATATACAGATTTTTCGAAAGCATTCGATCTACTCGACCATGGGTTACTGCTGAGTAAACTCTCCTGCTTTGGACTCACTACAAAAGTGATAGATTCCTTCATGTCATATTTGACGAACAGAAAACTGCATGTTCAGTACCATGGGTTCAAGTCTACAGAAATATCAGCTTCATCTGGTGTTCCACAAGGATCAATTCTGGGACCTCTTTTGTTTACCATCTTCATAAATGACATCTGCCTGACGCTGCAGTCCAATGTTTCATTATATGCTGACGATTGTAAACCATACACGACATTCAATTACCTCCAGGATTGTACATTACTTCAAGAGGATCTTGAAAGACTTAATATCTGGTGTAATTCTAACTTATTGCCCCTCAACATAAAAAAGTGTAAATATATGTCCTTCACGAGAAAAAAACATAAAATTGAGTATACCTTCCATATCGATAATAATTCACTAGATAGATGTTATCAGTTCAAGGACTTGTGATCTTCGATGCTAAGCTAACCTCTGTTGATCATATAACTGAAACGGTCGCTAAAGCTTATAAAACACTGGGTTTCATCATGAGCAATTCAAAATTAATGGAACAAAATGAGTCCCTGGAGTTAATTTTCAATGCTTTCGTTAGGACCAAACTGGAGTATGCATCGGTTGTCTGGAGTCCTGGATATGATAAGCATGCAAATAACATTGAAATTATTCAGCGAAAATTTATCAAACACCTTTGGTATAAGACCGATGGTATTTATCCAGATAGAGGAAAACCTCAATTAATACTATCAAGCAGATTTGAAATCTCCTTATTGGTTTCTCGCCGTATTTTTAGTGGTGTAGTTTTTCTATACAAATTACTCAATAACAAACTTGATTGTCCTCATTTACTATCTCTCATTGATATACATGTTCCTCGATCGCCAGTGAGAGACAAATCTTTCTTTTATCTTCACATACCTCATTCTAACTTACTTCGATTCTCATCCATGTAAAGAAATTGTTCAGATCATATGTCTTCTCAAGAGTCCTGTGATATTCTCCATTGTAAAGTTGCTAATATGAAGAGAGCATTGCTATAGAATTTCTTAGTATATAAATTTTTTTCTTCAATCACAAGAAGTTTTTTTCAGTGTATGTACTGATTTGCATAGCTCTCTCCAATTGATAGTGTGATTTGTTTTGATTTTTATTCTATAGATTGATTTATACTATATCTAATGTATTTTAGAACTGTTGATTTTTCCCATCCTGTAATTGGCTTCATCTGTTGGATGGTGTACGAATAAAAGAAAATAAAAAAAATTAAAAATATAGAATAATTGTTGAAAAATTCATAATCAACAGTATATTTGTTAGTGTATACACGGTGTAACTCGACATGAATTATTCTGTATATTTTGAGTTGACAAAAGCATCGTAGAGCAAATAAACAAGTGAGGCCACTCGACTTAATTCATTGAAGAACTTATTTTCGGGTACTTTCGATGGTTCATATTTAACTATCTGCAATGAATCTACATTGAGCTATAGCAAATTGAAATGAGAACGACATTATCAAACATCATCTAAAACTACCATATAAAATATTTTGTTATAGCTTGAATAGCTACCAACTCATATTTTCGAATAGGTAAAAAACTCATTCCAAAAAAAAGGACACTTATATACAGATTGGAATTGGATCAATTACAAGGGCGAAGTACCGTCGTTTGGTCATTCGGTAATGTATTGATTAATTTTGATTCTATATAGAAGAAACTCATCTGACTGAGTGGTTTATGAGTAATGAGCAATTTGTGTATTTCATCTTGTGCCGCTAGTATATGGAATATCATCTGCTATTGCCTATTTGAATACAGGAAACAAATGGTTTCAAAGCAGAAGAGTTGTTCACCAACTTCAAATTTCTTAATTTTCTATCAGAGTACCTTGGAGGTTTTTGGTTATAATTTTGACTTGTAATAGATACCACTCATGAATATTTTCTGGAAATTATTCCTCGTCTTCAACTAGGGAACATTTTCAAAATATTCATGAGCTTGAAAAAATGTCCGCCAATAATTTAACCTCTTGTGGTATTCACATCAGATTGGGTTTGAAAATTAAATAATTTTAGAATTTATTTTTTGACTCTCAACGATGCCAATAGCAAAACATAAAATGTTTTGATTGACTTAATTGTTTAGTTACCATGGCAACTAGGTAAAACCTTAACCGGAAATGTATTTGAGTTCCGAGCGGCACGACTTGAAAAAAAATTTTTCGCCTCGGTCAAGAAAGTATTCGTCAGGAGATTCATCAGTTAACACCCGCGAATACTAAGAAATCCAAATCGAGCATATGGAGGCAGTTTACAAACTTTTGCGAAGAAAAATCGTATAATTTTGATAGAGCGGCTATACCTGTGGAGGAACTGGCGCTCATTCTTGGAAACTATGGGTTCAATATGCGAAAAAAGAACTCCGGAGACAACAAGGAAAGTGTAGTGAAAGTTTTATGGAATTCCACAAAATGCAAGAATAATTTTTCAAAGGTACAATCACAAATTTAATCCGTTTTCTGATATGGAATTTGAAAACGCAAGATCTGCAAAAAATGCTAAGTTACAAAAGGACCCAGCCAAGAGAAAGACAAGTTTATCCGCATTATCAACAGACGAGTTAAAAAAATTATTGAGCTTTGTGATGAAAACACCCCGGAGGGATTACCAAAAGAAGTTTTTCTACGTCGCTGCTCATGAATTGGCCTGGAGAGGGAATAAAGGAGCTGCAGCATGCATATAATATTTTGTGGAGGAAATTGGTAATCAAGGAAAACCAATAGGTCGCATTGAATATAATCCAGTTTTATCTAGAACTACCCAAGGCGGCTGAAAAAAATGGCTGACAGTAAGTGGTTAGTACCAAATATACTCAATGAAGAAATATGCCCAGTTAGACTGTTCAAAAAGTTAACAAGCAAGCGAGATCGCCTCAGCAAAACCAACCGTTTATTTTTAACTCCCAATCCAAACTGGCAGCACACCAACTCCAAAGGTTGGTACAAGAACAGTCCGGCTGGACAAAATACGGTCTCTTCCTGGTTCAAATCGGCGGCATCATCAATTGGACTTGACGTCAAAAAGGTCAAAAGAACAAATCACTCTGCAAGAGCCACTGCTGTTTCAACTTCAGCTAAAACAGGAATTGGTGAATAGCAATTAATTGAAATCGCAGGACATGGAAGTAGTCACTGAATTAAATCATATCTGCAGATGGATTCGAGTCACCATCGGGAAATAATTGATGCAATGAGGTCTGTTTCAACTTTTGTAACGTCAAGTCATGAAGCTCTAAAGCAAGAACTAGCCACCGCTTTCAATCAACCTCCTGCCCTAGTTTATAATAATTGCGTTTTTCATATAAACAATAATTACAATAGTAAAAAAATAATTGATCATCATTATTATTTGAATAGTTGTCATTTTAGAGCTACCTGATTCAAAAACTAAAAGCTGATTCTTTTTATTATTTTTTTGACTACAACAATCAAAGAATAGTTGAGAATTCTCTATTTATTTGATTTTCATATAGGTTCATGAAAAAATTTAGTTTGCGTCGCAGTTTTGGCACCAATAGATTCCTAGCCTATAAATTCTTAATTTCTACCTATTGTAGTTGCATGATTTTTCCTTTTCAACTTTGGATACTACAAGTGGTAGAGAATTATAATTTTATAAATTTTTCATATGTATATTATATTATAATAGATGTAGTTTTGGCACCAATGGATTCTTAGCTTATAAATTCTTAATTTCTACTTATTGTAGTTGCATGAAAATACCAGTTTAGAACGTAGCATATTATATTTTTTAATTTTGGGTTTTAAGTAGTAGAGAATTATTATTTTTTACATTTTATATTATGGATACCATTTTACAATGTTTCATTTTATATTCATGAATTTTTTATCAACTTTGGGCTACTTCAAATGATAGAAAATAAAAAAATTATTAGTTTTTTATATAGGAACATGAACAGGTTTAGTTTCGTCACCAATGGATTCTTAGCCTATACATTGTTGATTTCTACTCATTCTAGTAGCACAAAATCACTATTTTAGGACGTAAAATATTATATTCTTTCATTTTATAGTTACTTAGAGCTACTACAAAGGTTTGAAAATTATAATTTCAACGGTTTTTCATAAAGGTAGGTACATAACAGATTCAATTTCGGCAGCGATTTTAGCCTATAAATTGTTGATTTCTACTTGGAGTAGTTGCATGGAAATAACATTTTAAGATTGAACATAGTTCATTTTTCAACTTAACATAAGTTTTAAATAATTACAAGTGGTCGAAAATTGTTTTTTTTGCGTTTTTATTAATTTTCTATACGCGCTTTATTGCATAGCATTCATAACCAGCGTCAGCGAACATCATAGGGGGCTGTGATCATCGTATTTTGACAGTACAAAACGTCAGCAAAAACTCGTGTTTTGTAGTAAACAGAATATTGTGCAGTCAAAACGGACGCAAACTTTTTTGTTTCAAAAACTTATCGATTTGAAAATTATGCTGTATGTAAAATATGCATAAAATTGTCTGATGTAATGATGAATCATCGTACTATGTCTTAATTACCCGTATTGGTAGAAGATTGTGGTTTCTATTCAAAGGAAGAAAATGGAAAAATGGTGAATACAATAGTGTCTAAATATTATATATATTTTATTAGACATATATATTCAATTCATTCAATTCAAAGTCCAGCTTTTACGCCTTCAAGAAGAAAGGAGGTGTACGAAGAACATAGAAAACATTTTGACTATGTAATTGAAATGTATCAAAATCAAATAAAAAGAGGAAAACCAGTATTGTCAAAAAATATTATTCTGTCATTAAAACGTCAAAAGAATGTAATTCGCTGTTGGGTACCCAAGAGAAAAAAATGTCCACTGAAATACATACGTTGTCCTGGTGATCTGTCAAAAAAAACAATTTGATTGGTTGAAAATTACTGGTGTGGCATTTTCAATATCAATTTCTGAATAGTTTTGAACAGATTTAAATCATTATTTCCAATTCCACACATGCCAATGATGCTGTAGGGGTTGTGTCTCTATTACTCTATTGAATGAAGTATGTCTGATATAAGCATTTTGTCTCTACTAGAAATTCATATAAATGCAGTGGTGTTACTTTTCGACATAAACATGGCCGCCCGCATTGAACGTCAGATGTACCTTCAATTGTCACTCGTTAATGTACAGGGTGTTTCATAATTGTATGCTGATCCTAAAGGGCGATAATCCTTGGATGATTTTAAGAAAAATTATTTATATGAACATAGGTCCGCAACCACTTTATTTCTGAGATACAGGATGTTGAAACTTAACGAAAAAATCAGTTCTTCCCCAATATCTCTGAAACCGCTTTGGCTTTTTTTTTCAATTTTGGTACATGCAAAGTACGCATAAATATAAATTTTTTCCATGATAAACGACTTCTTAATTTTCATCAGTGGCGTCCCTGTTAACATGCCCTGACATATTTTTGATCAAAATAATGATACGCCACTGTCTTTTTTTCCAAATAAATATTATTTTTGTAATTGTCCTCTATCTTCTCATAAAAATGGTCTCCCTCCTTTTTTTTCGTCCGGCGGTCGGTTTTCGATTTAGCAAATAAAATACATTCATTGCCTTGTCCCCATCCGATTTATTCTCTTAGTCTTAATTTCACAAACCAACCAAAGGATCTAAGCAAGATTTTTATTTTTTTATGGTAACTATTATTTAGTTTTCGTAATGAATACGCATGAAAATACATTTTTTATTTTTAAAAACATAACTATTATGAACAAAACATACCAAAATCATATTAACTGTTCAAAATGTCCGCCTCCTGCAAGTATGCACGCTTCAGCCCTCCTTGTCATTGACTCGCGTACTCTTTTTAAAATTCCTGGAGTATTCCTTATTGCTTCACAGAAAACTTTTACGCGGTTTCGCAATTCTTCCTCAGTTAGAATTGGTTGACTGTACACCAAAGTCTTGATATGTCCCTAAAGAAAATAATTCAGACTGTTTCAGACTGGGGATCTAGCTGGCCATGACTCTGTTCCCCCACGACCTTTCCAGCAATTATGAAAGTTTTGGTTTAAATATTTGCCAGCAGAGCACTGAAATGAGCAGGTGCACCATCGTGTATAAACCACATGCGATTTCGTATTAAAATAGGAGCATCTTTCAACAGAATTGGCAAATTATCTTAAAAAAATCGGCGATAATCATGTCCATTTAATCTGCGTGGTGGAAAAAGTCCAATTAGGTAATCTCCAATAATTCCAGCGACATTTAATAAGAATTGCTTCTGGTGATGAGCTTGCACGATTGCATGCGGATTTCCCTCGGCCCAAAAATGATTATTATGAAAATGTCTGATCCTGTTTTTAGTAAAACTAGCTTCGTTCGTGGATAAAATTTCCCTGTCAAAAAAAGGATTTTCAGTAACTTTGTGGAGAAACCATTGGCAGAAATTCACTCGTCATGGAAAATCTCGAGGAAGTAGAGCCTGAGCCCGTTGAATGTGATACGGAATATAATAAATAATCATGGAGAATCCTCCATACTAGAATATGGGCGATATTCAAATTATTGGCAACTTGCTTCGTACTCATTTCAGGATTTTCTCAACCGAATTCAAAACAGCTACCTCAATTGCTGGAGTTATTGCAGTCCGATGTGCCACTTCCAAGTGATGATTTGGTTCTAAACTTCCTGTTTCACATAACTTTCTGTGGGTGCTTGAAATCGTTCGAGCATCAGGAACCATTCTATTTGGGAAGCGCTCTTGATACAGTCGCCTGGCTTCATATGCGTTCCCGTCAGCAAGCCCATACAAGTAATGCGTGTCTGCTAATTCTGTATTTGTAAAATTTACCATGTTTTTTTTTTAAAAACAAGTTTTTATAACGCAAATAATATCACGTATCTAGCTAAAGAAGTGTCAAAATTGTTTATGTTGAAAACAACGGAATGT
>JAFIRS010002221.1:0-239191 GCA_018342105.1 Gonioctena quinquepunctata | reverse complement strand
AAAAATAAAGTTGAGAAAAAATAATTGATAAAAAAAGTTGAAAAAAAAGAAAATCCGAGAAAAAAAAATACTTGAAAAAAAAAAAACTGAAAAAAACCCAAAAAAAGTGACAACAGTCGTTTTTCATTCCAATAATCAAAGTGGCTGTGATGTCACGACTTGGTCTGTCACATTTTCATAGATGGCAGCACTGTCACATAGAATTCAAAAAGCGTCATAGGTGTCAGAACTGTCAAATGTCATCCTAGATGGCAGCACTGACACAAAACGTTTCATGTCACAGACTATTGACAGCTGTTCCGTCATTCATGTTCACTGCATAGTCGATTATCTCTCTTGATATAAAACATCCAACACAGTTGCCAATTCTCATATAACTAAATGGGACTAGCAATTATATTCGAAATTTTTGTTATCTGAATCAATTTTCATCGTTGAATTGCGCCACCCGGGGCATTTTTTTCCATTCCAATACATTCACTAGAATATTTGGGATACTTTGGAAAGCGAAGTTTTGAGGAAACAAATGTTAAACTGCCATCTTATTTGCTTGTCCTTGAAATTGATTAGGGGTTATAATCAGTAATCAGGTTCGGGTAATAAACCACCATTTTTGAAAACTTCATAATCGGCCTCCACAACGAAACATTTTTTTTAATGAAAATCCATTTTACAGTTTTCATCGAAAGTTATTTAATATCTCATCACTACAAATAGTGATATATATTTTTGAGGAAGACTTTTATTTTTTTGGGTTGGAAGATTTCAGCAAAAAATATAACGATGAGGTAAAAAAAAATAAAAATAAAAAAATCTTTTAACCTACAAACAAACGAAAAAATATGATGAATCCTAACATCTCGTAATACCTCCTCGAGTTTTAAAGAAATAATCACCTTAAAGGCAATTTTAAACGCACCAAACATGAGCAAAGTAAAGATATTTTTTTCTTTCAGCCAAATGACATAAAGTGTAATTGCAAAAATTCAAAACTGACAAGAATACCTACTTGACATGAGCCACCTTATGATTTCCAAAAAAAGTAATATTGTTTTAATAAACAATTGAAATCAATTAAAAAAATGTGATTGATCGATAATTTTTAATACTATTTTTATATAGGGGTTTCGTTCTACAAAATTATATTTTGATTATTTTTGACATTTCTAAAACCAATGGGGGAAACATGTACCCTCATGTATCATTTACGCTTTTTTATATTGAAAATAATCGATTCATTATTGCCAAGGGGGAATATATTGAGGTGGTATTTTTTATTTTCATCAATGACAACGATGTATTTGACATCTGTCACTCATCTTAATGAAAACTATTGAAATGAACCAGAAATAGTTCAGTAAATCTTCAGTTGATACAATCAAAAAATGTTTTTTTGATTATACCTATTTGTAACATAGAAAATTCCTATAATAAAAAAAATCTCAAAATTTTTTTTTTCTCACAACGTTTGCATTCGGCAAGCCACTAGAGTCTTCGGTCTCACGTATCTATTACCAGACATGTTTCCAAAAAAATCTGTCACATTATTTTCACTTATAATTGGTAACAAATGCTAACATCGGGCAACCCTTTCAAGACATATGGTCATTCCAACCCTCCGTCAACGGTTGTTCAGCTTCAGCGTTGCCCCCATCTACCGAAAAGCGGTGTAAAAACTCATTCTCATTCTTTGTTCCATTTTACAAAGGGGGGTATAGCTTGTTTATTCCATATTCCCATGAATCCGAAAATGAAGTATCTGAAAATAAACTTGGGGGATCGGATAGATGGATAGTGTTGGAGAATCAGCTATCGAAATAATTACTGAAGGTAAGTGGACATATTTTTGTTTGAAATGTTTTGAGGTTGGAAGGGACTTTCCATTATCATGCGTACCTACTATACATTAACATTGCGGACTTTGGATTTTATTATTCTTCTGATTTTGAAATGTTTTATAATCAAAAAAAGATCGAAAAAATGTTAGTTGGTTCTACGCAAATGACTTCATTTCATTAAAATCAAGATACATTGGAACCTTCATGCTATTATTTTACATTTCAATCACTGGAAATATCTTTCGGTGTGATTCGACACCAACAGGTGTAATTCCCCCACCACTAACGTGTTATTTTACACCATATTTTCAGTGTCTATTTTCCCGTCATTGTTACTTATTGCGCCTACCTAACCCAAATTGTCTTCGATTTCTAATGGGATACTTTTTAAATATTAAGTATTCGTTTTTCAAATGACTGCGAATTTTTTTTCATAACAAGAAATTCTTCGCCTTTTCAAGGGGACTTAGGCGATTATTGCAAATATTTTAGTGTAAATGTCTGTTAGTCTGGTTCACAAGTGCTTTTTTTCCATCTTTTTTTTAACAGTCTCGAAAAAAATATTAATAAGGTGTCATTCGATTCCAAATAGCGTCTAGTTGATTTTTTTTTAAAAAATGGAGATCCTTCGAAAATATTGCAAAAGTTATAAACAATTTAGTAGAAAAAATTAAAGGGGTTGGTTTTTTTTTCAAAACCAAAAAAATTATTAAGATTTTTGAAATCTGAAAAGGATTCAAAGAGAGGAGGAAATTTCCTGAAGAAGTTTCGAACTGTAGGACTAATATTTATAATTTCAATTAGAAAAAAGTTGTTAATTAAATATTGCATAACTTATTGAAAAATCGCAATAATTTTTTTTTGCTAGCGGATTATTGTTCATTCATCTACCCAGTGAGTGCCTGAACTGTTTCATTTCTTAATTCTCACATTAAGTATGTTTAAATACATTTTATTGTTAAAGTACCCGAAGTGGTCGTGGCTTGTGCAAGCGAGAGTTGCCGTTTTCGGACGTATTTTCAACCCTCTGGGAAAATTATAACTATTGGTCCTACAGTTCCGAGAGTTGAGACTTTTTTAGGGAATTTCCTTCTCTCTTTTTTCACATTTCAAAAATCTTAATTAGTTTTTGAGATATTTGCAAAAACCAAACTCCTTTTTTTTTTACTAAATTGTTTATAACTTTTCCAATTTTTTCGAGTGGATCTTCATTTTTTCAAAAATCATCTAGATGCTATTCCGAATCGAATGACACCTCATTCATATTTTTCCGAGACTGCTGAAAAAAGTCGGAAGACTTGTGAACCAGACTAGGTTGTTTCATCGCAGCTGGCGTGTAAATTTCATAATTCTACATCGATAATTACAGAAGTTACGAGGGTGTGTCCATGGAAAGTTAGACACTGTGTAATTAAAAAAATCGACAATTCTTGCATGAAATGAATATTATTATCTTTCATGAATAAAAAAAACGATTTTTTTTCAGTAAAAAAAAAATTGGGTTGAAGAGGATACATCAATTATAATAAAAGATAAAGATTTCACAGAAGTTGATGGAGACGTCTTGGAGTTCTTCTGTAAGAGTAGAGAGGAACCGTATTTACGTGTATTTTTGGCTTCAGATTCAACTGAGTCGTTTGCACCACCTCTCGGCAGATTGTCAGGTAAAGTCGTTGCTCTCAAATCGGAACTTTCATAGATATCATTTACATTCATGTTCATATGAATTCAATTCATGTTCATATAAATTCAATTCATAAAACAAGTTTGTAACAGTTTTTTCAGCTATTTTACCTGTTTGCAGATTTTAATATTGAAAATGGTATCAAAGGACGCGGAAATCATTTTTGAAGACATCGGCAGGTCAATGACACCTTCTTTGTCAACCACTTCTTCATTGTCCACATTGAGTAACCATGCCGTGATCCGAGAGGAGGCCTCGCCAGAATCTGATGTAAGTGATATTGAGTGGGACATAGAAAATAATATGGTCTATGAGCGACCACAGACTTTTCGATATCCAAGTATTTCAATTGGGGAGATATATAGCATTGTTCATTTGAAAATAGACATACTTTATATTATCGAATTTTTAATTGAAACTTCTCTTTGTTATCAGGATATACAGAAATGTATATGTATATAGTATATAGATAGTATATAGATATGTATATAGTATATAGATAGTATATTGATATTTAGGCAGAATATTCAGATCTCATGGATTTAAATTGTAATGTTTTTTCCATTATTTAATAAATAGGGAATTATGCATTCATCTTTTTGTTACATTTCAATTCAACCTCCCCATTCCCAGATAGAACTGTGGTCATTTGGTGTTTTTCTTGATGCTGAATTATATTTCAGGAAACCCTTCCTTACTAGTTTTACTCTGAACAGGTTCATTCGATTTGTTTTTGATAGAGAAGAGGGTGCAATGAATTTTTATTCTTTTCGAAGAAAACTCAATTTCTTTCAATGGGTCATTCTATTCTTTATAGTTTTTTTTCGAAACGGATAAAATTAATTACCTCCCTTTTCCATCGAAAAAAAATTCCGCATGAACCTCTTAAAAAGTAAAAGGAGGGTTTCCTTGAAATATGTTTCAGCATTGAGAAAAACACCAAATGAGTGTGTAGTAACATCATTTCGGTGTCAAATAACACACACAGAAATGCACAATTAACACTCAATAGGTGTTTCTTCTCACCAAAAAAAAATTCGCATTTCCTCACTTGGTGTAGAAACGCACCAGGAAGAGTTTAATTGAAATATAAAAGCATTAAGAAAAACACGAAATTATTATGAAGTACACCATTCTGGTGTAAAAAAATATACTGAAATGCATGATTAACACTTGATAGGTGTTTACTCTCACCAGAAAAACATTCGCATATACTCGCTCAGTGTAAAAACTCACCAGGGATGGTTTCCTTGAAATGTTATTCAGCATCAAAAAAAACACCAATGATTATGTAGAACACCATTTCGGTGTCCAATAACACACAGAAATGGAAAATGAACTCAATAGGTGCTCCTTCTCACCAGAAAAACATTTGCATACACTTGCTTAGTGTGAGAACGCACCAGGAAGAGTTTACATGAAATATAATTAGGTTTAAAAAAACACCATATGATTGTGTATAACACCATTTTGGTGTCGAATAACACTCAAGGAAATGCATAATGAACACCACCGAAGTGTTCATTCTCCTCAAATTAGCACTACTCTAGTGTAACTTCCTACTGAGTAAGATTAATTCACTACACTGTACAGAAGAACACATGACACCCTGCCATGGTGAAAAAAATGCCGGTGCTAATTTTCACCAAAACAATCAGGACCTGGTGGGACACCGGATGGTGTTAGCTAGTGTGAGTTGGTGTGAATAATTTTTTACTGTGTATAATCCAATGGGAGCAACTAGAAAACTCTAGATTGTTGGTTCTCTGAGATATCACGTTATTTATCTCGATCACTTTTGAATTTTGATATTATTTTCGCTTTTTCCAAGTTTTAATTATTTTGGTGAAAAACTTATGGCATCATCGTTTTTCTCGAGTCGGAACACCCCTCCATCCAGAATTTGGGTCCGATCTGAAAAAACGAAAATTATTCTCTTCGCCAGGAAGTGCATAAATAATACTGAAATCTCAAATCAAAACTTTTCTCAATTGGACCTGGAATTATTTCAATCATATGGAATACGGTAGATGATCGATTTTCCGAAGTATCACGTCATTTATCTGGGTTACATGGGATGTTTCTATTATTCTTACTTTTTTTCAATTTTAGACGTCTCAGCGAAAAATTAATGGAACCATCGTTTCAGTCGTCTAGAAATATCCTTCAATCCGATATTTGATTCCGATCTGACAAAACAAAAATGATTCACTCCTGCCAGAGAGTCCATAAATACTCCTGGAATCTTAAATCACATCTTTTCTCACTTGAACCTGGAATTATTTCAATCATATGAAATAAGGGATAATTTGATAGGAATAAGCTAATGGAAGCAGCTAGAAAATGCTAGATTGTTGCTTTTCCGAGATATCACGTCACTTATCTGGGTTACTTAGAATGTTTCTATTATTTTCATTTTCTCCAATTTCTGGACATTTTAGTAAGAAACGAATGACATAATTTTTCTCTCGTGTCGAAACACGTCTTGATCCAAAATTTGGTTGCATAAATAATCCTGAAATCTTAAATAAAAACAAATTTTCAATGTATTCAGACCATAAATCACATTGATCCCTATGAATTTTTGGATTTTCACCAGAAATTTGATAATTCCGACCCCAAAGAGCCCTTGATAACAATATTGAACAAAATCGGATATCCAATAATTGTCCGCCACATTGAATTTTCCAATAAAAAAATCTACCCCAAAAACACCTAGATACATTTTTCAAGAATCAGATCATAAAACCCAAAATATTGTGATCGCTATTTGGGTTAATTGAATTTTGACGAAAAAATTATAACCTCCCACTTCAAAACCCCCAAATATCAGTTTTGAATAGAATCACACTATAAATCGGAAAAATGCGTTCGCCACTTCGCATCCGCCATATCAGATTCTTGAATGTTGACAAAAAATTATAATTCTTCGACCCCAAGAACCCATAAATACTTATTTTCAATATAATCACCATTTTTGATCAGCCATATTGAATTCGTGAATTTTGACCAAAAAAACTCAGGATCTCGACTCCAAAATTCCCTATATAAATGGAATCGGACCATTAATCAAAAAACTTTGGAGCCGCCATCTTATTCTTTCTCATATGAAAATGTCATAACGCATTGTCTTCGGAATGATGCACATCTGCCAAATTTCAAAGCTGTATCTCAATTAGAAATAGTTGAATTTTTTATTGCAAGATTTGCAGCAGACAGACAGGCAGCTAGAGAACGAATGAGTTAAATGAAATCTCCTGAAAAAACCCATTCTACGGTTTGACTACTTGAGTATTGCCAAATTGAAATGGTGTTTGATAAACCAAGAAGATTATGACAATAATAACGGAAACATCGAAATATCATATATCTTGGGGGAGTACTGGAAAATCTCATTGCATACATATACAAAAGTGCACGTGATCCTATATGGTCGAGAGAGTACCGGATGTTTTCTGTAGGCAGATATACAAATTAATATCGGGAATCTAAGGGAGAAGAGAGTACTGGAAGTTCTCAGTGAACGGATGTACTAAATTTTATGTCGGCTCCAAGTTGTTTTCAGGAAAGAGTGGAATCTGATACTGGTCTTTCTCAACCAAAGGGCAATTCCATCATTATATGAGGTATTCTTTGGAATGCAGCACTAAACGCTCTGAAGTCACACACTTGTGAGACTAGACTAACTTGGGACTGCAAAATCTCCCTAAGGCAACTGGCTACGAACAATCAGGTTCATCTGTTTGTGGGTGCCAGGTCACAAGGGAATCAAAGGCAATGGAAAAGCGGACAGCCTTGCCAAACAAGGCGCAAACACTCAATTTTCTGGCCCGGAACCCTTTTGTGGTCTTTTCAAAGCCCACATCAACGAAGAGTTTTGGCTCTGGGAAGCTGACCAAATTAAAACCCATTGGAGTAAGGTTCCAGGGCAAAGACAAGCGACAAAGGAAGCTGAACAGCTTCTCGAGTTGGACAAGAAAGATTCGAAACTAGTACCGGGACCGCTCACTGGACATTGTCCTCTGAGATGTCACCTAAAAAAGATGGATAGATCAGACAGTGAACTGTGCCGTTACTGCGAAAACTTCGCCGAAACTGCAGAACACCTGCTTTGCGACTGCCAAGCAATGTTCTGCAAAAGGCTCTCGAAGGGCTTTCACTAACGCCCTCATACATCAGGAACTTAGCTCCCAGGAAACTGATACGCTTCGCAACGAGTCTCGGAATCCCGGGTCTTGAATAGATGAAGGATAATGTACAAAAGACCTTATAGGTCGAGGTACGGAGAGGCTGAAGAGCCATATCGACACCCTACAGTCTACAGAAAGACAGAGAGAGAGAGAGAGAGAGAGAGAGAGAGAGAGAGAAAGAGAGAGAAGAGAGAGAGAGAAAGTCGTATGGAGGGAACATAACGCTTTTTCCTTAGGTGATGATAAATCTCCAAATAGAATTACATTCGGAGTTGAAGATAAGTTAAACGGTTTTATTGAAAAAAAGATAATAATGATATGTACTAAACGCTAACAAATAATTCGGTAGGTCTTAGGTACCAGTCAACAGAAAAATAAAATCGTGGGGCGAGTGAAATTTGTATCAACAGTTGAACGCTCATATCATCATTATAAATGCTATTTACATATTTACTCAGGTTACGATACGCCCCACGATTTTATTTTTTGTCTGATCAATGCCCTAGATGAAAGGAGAGTGGTGTGTTGACTGGTACCTAAGACCTACCGAATTACATTACATTATCCACATCATTATTATTTTTTTTCAATGAAACCGTTTAACTTGAAAAAATTTATTTTAGTTATTTTATTTACGAAGTTTTTATTTAATTACTTAATATTTCTCATTCTATTGAGTTCATTTAGTGCCTCATTATCACAAGGTTTCTTTCCTGACAATTTGTTGCAATCCAACTCTTTAAAACAAAATAACGTGAGCGTAACTGGTTACGCTCACGTTGGTTATTTAACCTGACTTTGCTTTGCTCAGGTGTTTCGGACGATAATCGCTGACGTAGTTCTTAGTTCTGAATAGATGCCTAGAATTCAGTTTTAATGTAAATATAGACTGTCTAAACTCTATGATCCGCCATGCACTGTGTTCTGCTTGTGAAGCCTTTTCATTTGATACCCATTACCCATATTGAAACAATATTAAATCTGGCATTTTGTGCCGTCGGACATCTTAGATTTGAAATTTGGCGTAGTGTGCAGTATTCTAAGAGTCAAGTCCTTCCATTTAATACCCATATTTGGAGGGTTGTGAAAAAGATATTCAATATGCCATTTTGTTGGCGGCCATATTAAATTTGCAATTTTTTTCAATGTGTACCTCTATTCTACTGTTCAAGACCTTTCATTTGATACTCATACTGAGGGAGTTGTGAAAAAATATGTAATCCATTATTTCGTGGCGGCGGCCATCTTGGATTCACAATGATACTGAATATATTAAATTCTATTGTCATCAGAATTAAACGTGTGTACCAAATATCAGACCAATTTTTCAACAGGAAGGGGGTATAATTTCAATTATTAAATTTGACCCAAACAAACAAAAAACAACCAGGGCAAGCTAAATAAAACCGTTTAAAGAAGCGTAAGGAACTTCGTTCCTGACGGGGGTCCCCCGACCGCACACGATTTTTGTGTTTATTTCAATTGTTAATAAAAACTTGATTGCACTGTGCTATTGGACCTTCTTGGGACCATCTCATAATATGAATGAATATTATGGGGTGTTGCTCGGCCTGTGCCACCCAATTCTTAAAATTTTTAAATGGATTAGATTTTTTAAATGGTTGAATGACATTTAAATGCCTTTTATTTCAGTGGAAGTTGTGGAAATAAGAAAGCATTTTATCAGTCCTTATTTGAATCCGCAACAGATGGCACTTGGTATAAATATGTGATTGGCTGAATTGGCAAGACTTTTTCATCCATTGAAAAAAATAATCTGCTCAAATTTCATAAAGAAAAGAAAAACGATATGCTGAATAATATTTTCATCATCATTGTTTTTCTCGTGTCGAAATGCCCCTCAATCCGACGACAAAAGAGAAATGATTACCTTCAGCCAGGCAATGCACAAATACTTCTAAAATTCCAAATGACAATTTTTCAAAATCGAACCTAGAATATTTTCAATCCAAGGGACAATTTGACACGAAGAATCCAATGTAAAAAACGATAAAACGCTAGATGGTCAAAATTCCTAGATATTACGCCATTTATCACACACACTTGGGATTTTTCTGTAAATTTAATTTTTTCAATTCCTAGTCCTCGGAAAACAAATACAATAATACAAAAATTGTTTTAAATACGCGTCAATCCAAAATTTAGTTCCGATCCGACAAAATAAAAATGATCCATATCAGCCACAAAGTACATAAACACTTCTGAAATATGAAATCACAACATTCTACAATTTTACCAAGAATATATTCAATCATATGAAGTATGCGTCTTTTTGCAGTTTCCTAAAACCATAATAATTACATACTATATATACGTTCCTACATTTCAGGTGCATACTGAAAATTTTCTTGTTTAATGATATCTAACTGATTTAACCAACATTTTCCACGGTTGTTCTTGAACAGTGCCGCGTGTCACGGTTTTTGTAAGGAAGATTTATTTCAGGAGTGCTTTGTTCATTTTCGTTGGACATTTCACTTGGCTGACAATTTTCTCTATTTCCGGCATTAACTACTAGCAATTCATCTTGAGTTTGTACTAAAACTCGATTTGAGTTCACCTCGTTTTCTTGTGTCGATTGTCGACTGATTTCATTCATATTCATATACGTGTTGAATCGATTAGCGGGTATTATTTGACTTTTGGTTTTTCCCACTGGTTGAAGTTCAAAATCAACGTGCGATGTCTTTTTAAACTTAGATTTTCCTTCCTGTCTGGCTACGGCTCTAATTCTTTTCACGTCGGGGTTTACTTCTTTCTTCACTTTCGTATCCATATCAAAATCTTCTACTATACTACGTTTTCTCGGGGTTAAAAATCCATTTTCTGCAATTCTCAGTAATTTCGTATCTTTGGAGTTCACTATACTTTTTGCTTGAACTTCACATATATTCAAAAATCTGGGCGGTAAAAATTTGTCCTTAGACAAGAAATTTTCATCCTTGTGATTTTCGACTATAGAAAAATCTTATCTTTGGCGACTGTCATTCCTAGGTGCTTGGCAGATTCCAACTTCCTGGTGGATAGAGTATTCCCTTGGGTGATTCATATCTATCTCCTAGACTATCTTTCCTTGATAACTTTTTTCTACATCGATCATCTTCCTTCGATCCGTGATGCATTAACTGTTGCAATTTTCGTTCTCCCTGAATATGTCTTGCTAGTTTCGGGAATATTTTCATTCTCAAAAACTTTCCTATTATTTTGTCCCGTTTTTCCAACATGATTTTCTTCATTCTCGCTGCTGTGCTGCATGGGCAATGTTCCGTTACACCTCTCTGTTTCTTCAGGCAGGAAATGCTCGTACCTATACGTATGCATTCCCACTTGTCGACTGTCACGTGTGACTATCTGTCGTAATGTACAGGGTGCGTCGGTTTTTCCATTTTACACATGTGGCACTTTTCTACATTCATCTCTTCTCTCTTGTTTCAGAAATAAAGTCAATATTAAATCCTTATCTCCTTGTTGCTCGTTTAAACGCTTGTTTCGCTTTTCGCTTTTTCCGTACGATTTCCCATATTCTTCATCTTAAAAATGTTTTTTCGAAACCTGGTGTCACACTCAAATCACCAGTCCTTGATATCACTATTTGATTCGAGTCTGCCGATATCGTTTCATGGCATGAAAATCTGTTGATAAACACTTCGTGGATTGCTTTGGGCGCGCCTTCCTTCTTCAATCCTAATTTTTCTCCAGAATTCATCCAATCGTTCATCATGATAGTTACATCTCTCAATCGTTTTTCTACCTCTTCAAATCAATTTTGCAACTCCCTCTGTTCGTCTTCCCGATTTGTTTGGCCTATGTGTTGGGTTTACTTTTTCAACTCGATAATTTCCCCTACTAAATACATTCGATTTTTGCTCCAATCAATTTGCACGTTATATTTTCGTAAAAACTCTAATCCCAGTGTTATTTCAGTACTACGGTGATCATTTTCAACTATTAAGAATTCATATTCCAGAATTTTTCCTTCCTTTACTTTGATTGGCAGTATAACCGAGCGAATATAATGAGTGAAATTTCCTTGTCCATTTCTGAGGTGATACGGCAAATCATAATTTAATTTCATACCTCTAACAATATTATATGAGCTACTGACACTTGGATCTCCTATCTATGGATTATGCCTCAAAATTCCTGATATTCTAAATTAATTACATTTTTCTGTTCATCGTCGGTAGTATATTTTCTCCTTGCCCCCACTATCTAAATCGTCGTTTCTGCAGCCTTCATCTGAGGCTTGTTGAAAGCTGCCATTTCATTTAAATTTCGGTTATATTTTGACCTTGTTCTATACTTTTTCCATTTTCTGTCATTTCCATAACTATTTCTTTTTTATTTTTCTTTACTTTTCTTTCTTTTATTCTTATTTCGACTATTCCTATTTGGACCTCTATATGAGGGGTGCCCAATTTCATTGCAATGATAACATACACAATTTTTCTCATTACAATTTCCTTCTTCATGTCTTTTTCGATCACAATGTGTGCACAATATTATATTCGCATTGAAAGTTCCAAAATTTCCATTCGGTGTATTCGTAATTTGCTCAATTAATTCTTCTTTTTCTGCTAATTTGATGGCTTCGTCTGAACTGACAGGACTTTCAGATAAAACTTTTTTACTAACAGGATCCAACAATCCCATGGCAAATTGAACCAGAATATCCTGCTCATACTTTTGGTTCAATACATTGTCAATTCTATTATTTCCTGTGAGGTGCCTTATATTTGCTGCACATGTTTTCAATCTTATGAAAAAATGCCTAACTGATTCATTTTTTTCTGATAACAATTCAAAAATTCTTTTTGTTCTTCTCCAGGTACTTTCAATTTGCTCAACTGCTTCAATAATTCCTTTTAGTTAATTGCCAGTTATCGGTATTTTGGCTATCTTCTGCTTCAATAAATAATCTAGCGATGCCTTTCAGTTTTAATCTAACTATGGAACTTATCTGACTGTCTGTCCATTTTGCTACAGCTGCCAAATCCCCCAATTTCACGAATAAAATCTTTTATTTCTGTAGTACCATCGTAAAAATTATAATATCCAAAGTGATAGTGATTTACGGTTCATATCTAACCCTATCAGTCCATAGCACTGTTGTCTGAGTTTCCATGGTTTTATAATTTCAATAAAAATCTCCATTGATTGAAAATAAAATTTCAATTGCCTTTTCGAATACTTCCTGAGTTTTTGATCGGTATAAACGCTCTATATATTTATTTTCCCAATATCGTGTTTGCAAAATAACAACGATATTATACTAAACTATTTCCACAACTTTCCTACTAGTTCTCTTCTGTTCAATTGTCTTCTTCTCACTGACAATTATTTGTGAAAAAAAATATTTTTATATTTCCCAAAAAAAATTTTAACTCCAATTTTAGTTTGACACTTTTTCTGTGGAAAATATCATATATGCGTTCGTGTACTCCTAAATTACTACTCTCGGACCTGACATCAATGTTAATACTGGCCTATACAGGGTGTGTCAAAACCCCACACCTGACACCAATGTTATAGCTGGGGAGAGTTGGGGAAGTAAATACCCCACATCTGACCAACAATGTTGAAGTCCAGACTACAGGGTGTTATGACTTAACACACCACTCCTGTAATACCAGACATTATTCGTTAGATTGCGAAAAACAGTATTGAGAGCATCGACTATCTGAAGACGGTCGAACTGAAACTATGTCTCTGGAGCGGCTACAGAACAAATCTCATTTCTCTCTAATACTGGAGCGTTGGGTTGTTTATTCAGAGAGTACTACCGTTCAGAAGGATTCGAAAAACAATAATTAAACAAGGAATAATAATGCACCCATAAAAATAGTAAGAATGTACATATATATTTAGTAAATAAAAGTTGACAAAATTATTTAATTCGTTCTATAGACGGATAATATGAAACAATATTCATACAATAAAAAGAGTGTAGCTTATTGGCAGTTTATTCTACAGTTGGCTACAAAATTGAAATAGATTAACTAAAAACAATCTTGACATCAATTGGCACAAACGGTTAGAAGTAATCCTCTTTTGAGATCTGTTGTAACATGAAAATATGGAGATACTTCTACAGACACATGCACATTATGAAGGGTTTGGTTTGCCATAAACATGAATATAGAAAAACATACATAGGACTCACCCTGTTTCAAACTTATTCACTGGAGTAGGTTCTCAAACGACAATTAGTTTTGTTATTATCTTGAGTAATCTCGCGTCAATAGGTTATTTTATTTTATTCGCCCGATAGATAGCGCGATATGGCTATGGTTTTTCTAAGAGACCACGAACTATCAAATTGCGTTGTTCCGTTGACTTATCTTGGTTCGGGAAGCGGTGACAAAAATAGGTAATTTTTGGAAAAACACTACTGTTCACTCGTGCTTCCACTTGGAGCGTTCAATACTTGGTTTGACTTGGTTTGCAGTTGCTTAGTTTAAGGGTTTCTGAAGTTCACTACATTGACGATTTTACTGGTACACTTCTCCTCATTATTTTACGATACTGTGATTCGACGGACTTCTTAACCTCACTTTTGAGAGGAACATATTACCGGAGTAACGACTATGATATAACTAGTTTGGCTACTGTTCTAAGACTGATTATTTGCTGGTTCGCGTTCTATGATTTTATACTATTCAACCCTAGCTCGCGTCATGCGTTATTTTCATTCCCATACCCGTTATCTTCAACTGGTCATAATAATTAATAATTATTGGGTTTGTTTTGTTCCTCTACGCATGAATAAATACGATGAAGTTTTTATGAGTGAATTTTTAATGGTTGTCAATTATCTTATAGATGTAAAGCGTCTTTCCGTTGTTATGATTCCATAAACAAAGTTTTATGATATTTCATATCGCTATGCAATGTCAAAGATATTGGAATTACTATTCTTGTTTACCATCGTTAATTTTTCCTAGATTTTTATGAATCCGGTGTACAAGGGTTATTTCTTGATAATTATTTTTAAGTGCATTTAATTGTCTTCCAATAACGACGTATTTTAACTGGCATGCTTATCAGCGTTTGTCGCTTACTCGAATTAGAACCTATGTTCATACCCATGGAATTTATTTTCGGGCTATAAAGTTCCTATGCAATAATTCATGTTGCTTTTTTAGAAATGAGAGTTTTTCTGTGGTTATGGGGCTTGACATGTTGTGCGTTGAAACTTCCTACACTTTTTTGTAAAATAACTGTCGAAATTTTTTAAGTGTACGGAATTTGGTACCGATCTGACACAATAAAAATTATTCTCCACAGTCAGAAAGTGCATAAATACTTCTGAAATCTTAGATCAGCACTATACTCAATCGGACCTAGAATCATTCTAATATGAAATAAGAAATCCGATTCGAAAAATCCAATGGAAACAACGATGCTAGATGGTCAGTTTTCCGAAGTATCACGTCTTTCATCTGGGTCATATAGGATTTTTTATAATTTTCACAGTATCCCAACTTCTAGATCATTTTCATTCGGATTTCACTTTTTATCATTCTATACCAGTCACAATTACATGAAAACATATAATCGAAATATTTTCATAAAGAACGAATATATGTAATTATAATGTCGTTGGAAATTATCTCTATCTTTTTATTGATCGGATACTAACTGGATCATCAATTTATGAATACTTGAAAAATATTCCATTAATATCTTTTTTGCTTCTTTATACTTGAATGCTGATCCTAAAGAGCGATAATCCTTAGATGATTTTAAGAAAAATTCTTCAAAGGAACATAGGTCCGCAAGCGATTATTTCTGAGATACATGATGTTGAAATTCAACAAAAAATCATTTCTTTCCCAATATCTCTAAAACCGCTTTGTTTTTTTTTAATTTTGTTACATGCAAAGTACGCATGAAATACATTCGAATGGTTCCTGATGCTCGAACCATTTCAAGCACCCACAGAAGGTAATGTGAAACAGGAAGTTTTGAGCCAAATCATCACTTGAAAGGATCACATCGGACTCAAGAACTCCTGAAATAAGTAAGAGGCAAGTTGTCAATAATTTGAATATCGCCCATATTCTAGTATGGAAGATTCTTTATGATAATTGATTATATCCCTGTCACATTCAACGGGTTCAGGCTCTTCTTCCTCGAGACTTTCCATTACGAGTGAATTTCAGGGAAATTTTATTCACGGATGGAGCTAGTTTTACTAAAAACAGGATAAGAAATTTTCATAATATTCATTTTTGGTCCGAGGAGAATCCGCATGCAATCGTGGAATCTCATCACCACGAGCAGTTCTCATTAAATGTCTGGGCTGGAATTATTGGAGATTACCTAATTGGACTTTTCATACCACGCAGATTAAATGGACATAATTATCCCGATTTCTTGAAGATACTTGCCAATTCTGTTGGAATATGTTCCTATTTAATGCGAAATCGCATGTGGTTTATGCACGATGGTGCACCTGCTCAATTTAGTGCTCTGGCACGCGATTATTCAAACCAAAACTTTCATGATCGCTGGATAGGTTGTGGGGGAACAGAGTCATGGCCAGTCAGATCCCCAGACTTAAACAGTCTCGATTATTTTCTTTGAGACATCTTAAGACTTTGGTGTTCAGTCAACCAATTCTAACTGAGGAAGAATTGTGAAACCGCGTAATGGTTTCCTGTGAAGCAATAAGGAATACTCCAGGAATTTCCCAAAGAGTACGCGAGTCAATGAAAAGGAGGGCTGAAGCGTGCACACTTGCAGGAGGTGGACATTTTGAACACTTAATTTTATTTTGGTATTTATTGTTCAAAATAGTTATGTTTCTAAAAATAGAAAATGTATTTTTATGCGTACTCATTACAAAAACTAAATAATAGTTACCATGAAATTATAAAAATCTTACCTAGATCTTTTGGTTACCACAATTGTGAAATTAAGACTAAGAGAAAACATCGAATAGGGACAAGCAAATGAATCCGCATGTATTAAAATTGGAAAGGAAAGCCGATTCGGTTTTAGAGATATTGGGGAAGAACTGATTTTTCTGTTGAATTTCAACATACTGTATCTCAGAAATAAAGCGGTTGCGGACCTATGTTCATATGAATAATTCATCTTAAAATCATCCAATGATTATCGCACTTTAGGATCAGCATTCAATTATGAAACACCCTGAATATGCTCAGGATCAATAAAGAAGGTCCAATGCGTGACACATTCTGTTCTATGTGGTAGGATTCAGTCAAAATACTTATGTCCTGGAAGTTATCATTCTACAAAATACATCAAAGTGAATTCCGGTACTGTCCTGGAAGTATTCATTAAACATATAAAAATTCCGGACCAGTCCCGGAAGTCAACAAATGTCCTGGAACTCATCGATTCGTCATTGAAAATGTCCTGGAACTGATCGCTTGACATATATATATATATATATATATATGAATATATATATATATATATATGAATATATATATATATATATATATAAAATATATATATATATATATATATATATATATATATAAAAATATATATATATATATATATATATATATATATATATATATATATATACACTGTCCGTCATAAAGTTGGCTACATAAGGGAAAAAAATGTGTTGTTGGATTTTCTTAAATGGCGGTTTGTTTCGGCATGTCCGACAACTCAAAAATCCGTTGCGACTTTTATCACGTGACCTCATATTTGGCGGGAATTCAATAAAAAAATGTCTGTGGTGCCGAAAAATGGGTCAAATTGACAAGGTATGGAAAAAATTTAACGAGAAAATGTCTTTGGAATCCAACGAGGACCTCATGTACCAATTTTCAACCAGATTGAAGCAAGAATAAAAAAAAACATTTTATTCCTCTACCCTTACTAAAAGACATTATCCATCCTTGTTTCATCTGAAAACAGCTCAAATAACCTAAATCACATCAGTTTGGGTTGAAACCAATCAAATATTTGTGGAATAGATATTTTGCGGGGGAATAAATATGAAAACACGATTAAGTTTCGTCAATAGGTTTGGTCATGCCTTGGATATTGATGCACTTCCCGAACTGTAAATGAAATTCAAACCGACTAATATTTGTAATTAAAACTCAATAATACATTATTTATCCTAATTTAATTTAGTATTGTTTACGTGGATGTGGAAAAATGATGAGAACTCAATAAACAAACAATGTACGAATTTTCAGTATTCTACGTGACAGAGCTGTGCCGAGCACTGACGAAAAGTGCTTCGAGCACTAAGCACAAGCACTCTTGAAAAGTGCTCTCGAGTCTGGAGCACTAATCCCTTTTATTTCTGAAATGGTCGCGATAACTAAGCACTTTCAGGAAGTAATTGGACTCTACTAAGCACTAAGCACTTTTCAAAAGGGTGAGACTGTTGTGCACTTAAGTTTCTTTTCGATATAGAATTGCTGTAATAAACAATTTGGTCCAAATAAAAAAAGGAGTTTTTGTATTTTTGGGTACACCAACTCGAATTGAATCCAGGACAGCATGAGAAACAGAATAATCATGTGAAACGCAATGCTTTGACTCGTATGATATATTATTTTTGAGTGTGGCGTATGGCATTGAATAAACTGGTGTGGTGAAATCAATACGACTGCACTCCAAAATGAAAGCTTCATTCGAATATTTTGAAGCTGTCTCCACGAATTATCCAATTTTGACAAATCATGTTTTTCGCCCCAAAAACCACTACATACCAATTTTAATTAAAATCGAATATTAAATAAAAAATCTATTCCGCCGTATTAGATCCTTTATTTCAAATTTCGACAATTGAATCATAATTTGCGACCCAAAAAACCTCCAGATAGCAATTTTGGATGAATTTGAACCATAAATGAAAGTACATACTTCAGCCATATCGGAGCCACCAAGTTGAACTCCTGAATTTTCTAACAAAATAATGATTTCCGCTACCAAGAACTCTCACATACTAATTATAAATAGAATTGGACCCTGAACACATTGATACAGCACATTAAAATATTTGTGAACAAAATTCCATGTTCGTGAAAAATCACATGGACTCTCGAGAAACAGTTTCCCGGCCCCCGAAAGTGTCCCAGTATGCGCATGCAGAGAGTTCAGCATATAGAGCTCCACCAAAATCATAGTAAAACATAATTGAAATTGCTGTCACTTGTAAGACTGCTCTGGTCAGAAGGCCCTCCCAGTCACAGAGTCATACGAATATGAATTTTTTACCTATAACTGTTCTGAAGATTTTCAAAATAAGTCTATTCATTAAGTTTCTGCATTCAGAGAAAAATAGTTCTGAACTCACTTTGCAACGCAAAACATTGAGAACAATGCTTATATCAACACTGTAATCTCTCGAATATGTATAATATAACGACACAGTAGTTCTTGGCGGGTGCGGCTGGCCGTGTTTTCATGTTTCGAAAATATTCATAGATTCATGGGTGAGGGAAGGCTTAGCCCTTAGTAATTCCAAAAAGTGCTCCGTGATTACTAAGCACTAAGCTTTATCGTAAAATGCTCGAAGCACTAAGCACTGGTTCAAAAAAGTGCTCGGGAGCACAGTGTTTACGAGCACAAAAGTGCTTTGAGTGCTTTTACGAGCACTAAGCACAGTGCTTTGGGACAGCTCTGCACGTGACCACCTTCGCGCTCCATACATTGAATTGTTCTGGAAAACATTTCGCGCGAACATTTTTCAACATTGTTCTGTTGATCAGTGCTGCACAATTCTTTATACAAATTTTAAATGTTCTACATTCCGAAATGGGCGTTGTTTATGAACTAGGTAACCCATAAAAAGGAATCACACGGCGTTCGGTCTGGAGACCTAGTAGGCCAAGGATTACCTGAATATCGACCTATCCGCTGCTCACCAAACTCATTGTTTAACCATTCCCGTAGAATGAACAGAAGCCCCATCTCGTTGGAAGAATAAACGAATCCGCTCTTGTTATGGTAGGTTGTCGATGAATTTGGATATCTCGGTCCGTACAAAGTTCAAATACCGTTCGCCATTTGAACTTTGTCTAGAAAAGAAGGAACCTACAATTCGCTCATTTGAAATTCCACACCATACATTCACTTTGGAACTATATTGGTCCTTGGCTTCAATAATGAAATTAGGACTATAATCTGCCCACCATCTTCAATTTTGAGAACTATCACCATTTGAGGTAAATGTTGCTTCGTCAGAAAGTAGCACATTTTTTGAGAAATCACGATTGCCATCTAACATTCCCTGGAACCATGCACAAGAATGAAATTGAATGTCATAATCGCTCTCTCGAGTACTTGCACAAATTTTGGTTTGTATGGGTGAAAGTGATTTTGCTTTAAAATTCGTCTCACAGAGGTTTGTGATATTTCTGCCTTTTCTGCCATAATTTTCGTCGAAACTCTTGGTGTCTCAGTGACTGTCAGTAAAACATTTTTCACATCATTTTCATTATTCACAACAGGCTCGACGTGAACATTTTCATATTTGTTTTCAACCGACCCAGTTTCCTAAAATTTTTGCTATATCTTTGCCACCGTAGTAAAATGCAAATTTTGGTCTAGATGCTTTCCATTGAAAATTTCAGCTACTTCCTTTGTGCTATGATGATTTTTGCCATTTAGCAATACTATTTCTATTTTCTCTTGTATACTCAGTTTTGGAGCCATTTCTATTGATAGATTGAAAAACACAAAAACTGATAAAGAACGACAACTCCAACAAAATTGTTAATAAGTTATTGTGACATTTATTATTTTTACAACAAAAGTAAATCTTTTTTCAAAGCCAGCTAAGTCATTGAAGTTCAAATTTACTAATCAATATTAGATTGAGCAAGGATAATAATGTATAATCAAGTTTAATTATGAATATTGGTTGGTTTAATTTATTTACTGAGAATATTGAAGGAGCTATGTGCATCAATATACAGGGCATGACTCCATGTTAATCTCCCGCAAAATGTCTATTCCACAAATATTTCATTAGTTTTGTCCCAAACTTATGTGATTTGGGTTATTGAAGCTGTTTCCAGATGAAACAAGAATGTAAAATGTTTTTTGTAAGGGTAGAGGAATACAATGGTATTTTCATTTTTTTTTCAATACGGTTAAAAAAAAATTCAATAATTTTTTCGATATCAATTTGACACATTTTTTGGCACCACAGCAATTTTTTTGAGATTTTCGCCAAATCTGAGCAACGGATTTTTTAGTTGTCAGACATGCAGAAACGAACCGCCATTAGAGATTTTCAGAAATTTCAATAACAATTTTTTTTCCTATATGTAGCCAACTTTATGACGGATATTTATATATATATATATTTATATATATATATATATATATATATATATATATATATATATATATATATATATATATATATATATATATATATATATATATATATATATCCATAAACAAAGCCAGTGAGTTTCTGCATGTGCTCGAGAGATGTCCTGATTAAATCAGGAAAGCTCATTGTAAATAATCCCCAAGTTATTATATTTTGAAGTATGTCGAATATCCGTCAGAAAACAACTGTTTTCCTGGCTAATGCCCCGACGAACGTTAGATTACATCTGACGAATAATTGTGGAAAGCCTCTCAATACGAAGTCACTTTGCAAATGTTTGCGTGAAGCAAAGACATATCAATCAATCCAATTCGAGTTGACCATCTGTATACCAGTTTCTGGATTCTTACCCCTCATTGGTACAGGGGAAGTCATTCAGGCAAACTGAAGTGAGCACTGTCAATCGGATATTTCACCTGATAGCGCCACATCAACTCCAGCGCAAGCAATACCCATAACATACTCCAAAGGTGGAGTCAGAAATCTTTAAACAAAGCTAGTGAGTTTCTGCATGTATCTGAGAGATATCCTATACAAATCAGGAGAGCTCACTATGAACTTAATCCAAATAATCAGAAAACAACTACCTTTTTTTTCTAGCTAATGAAACGGATAATTTTGGAATACATCTGACGAATAATCGTGCAGAGCCTCTCGATAGGTAACTTCGCAAATGTTTGCTGTGAAGCAGGGACCCATCAATCAATCCAATGTATGTCCGGCTCTAGGAATAGAATGGAAAAACCCCACACCTTTCACCAAATATTATGACTCAATCAGAGTGTTGTTTACAAGAAACTTCAAACCTGAGAATCAAATGTTATATCCGGCATTACCGGGTGTCCACGGAAGGTGGCTCACACCTATAACAATTTTGTTTTCGGAAAAAATGGAATGAAATTTGCAGGATCTGTTCAATGCATAGAACTGAATTTTTTTACAAGTAACTCAACTTCATGCAAATCCCGAATTCACCGGAAGTGACATAAACTTTCGATTTTTAAATAGGACACCTGGTATATTTTCAGTTTTTTTGTCTCCATATGACATTTAGAATACAACCATGTATCATTTGTTACTGTTTGTAACCGTTTTTTTATTGTTTTCCGAAATGAATGAATTTTCAAATTTCTATTAATCTTTTTTTCAAATGACAACATGTGGCTCGTCGAGTTGAAAAAAAACATTTTATTTGACTAATTTGATACTGCACTCTGATAGGTTGTAAGAAAACTTTCGATAAAAACTGAAAATACCATAACGTAGAACTTTTCTAAAATGAAGCACCTATTGAAAATGAAATAATTCTATTGAAACTACCTATTTCCATATCTTCAGGGTTCCAGATGTTCAAAGTGTTGTTTTTCGTTGTTTTGTTGTTTTGTTGCTGACAAAGGCGAACTCTCCTTATTGTTGCTTTTACAACGTTTCTCAACTGTCTTGGTGTAATTCTATGAATAGCTGCCCTCACTTCGTCATGTCGTGTAGCAGGAGGTACATCATACACCTCGTTTTTAATAAATCCCCATAAAAATATTATCTAGAGGCGTAAGGTCGGGTGACCTGAAAAGTTTTCTAAAAATTAATAAATAACGGTATAAATTGAAAACGAACCTATTTTACCTCGCAGGCCACCTAACTGGACCCACATTTCCAATCCAGTTTTCGTTGTATGTTTCATGCAGATATTTCGTAACTGCCTTCAGGTCGTGTGGTGGAGCACCATCTTGTCGATAAAATAATTCAACTCGATTTATCAATGGAACTTCGTCCAAAAAATGTTCAATTTCCTGCGTGAGGAAACTTAGATATCTAGCCCCTGTCAGGACACCGTCAAAAATTATAGGGCCCAAAATTCTGTCCCGTGAACAACAATTGAAACCAAACCGTTCTTGAAAATTATCTTTCTCCATCAAGTGAAAATTTGCATCGGACCAATATCGCTTATTATTTCTGTTGAAATGTCCCAAATTGGTGAACCGGCTTTCGTCAGTATACAGAATTTTATAAGGAAATGTGTCATCCTCCAAATATTTTCCAAAGAACCAATTTCAATACTCCAGTCTCCTTGCATTATCGTTTTGGTACAGGTGCTGGTGTAGTTGATATTCGAATGGATGATTTTTATGTTTCTTCAAAATGTTTGATGCAGGAGACTTCGAAATGTTACATTTCTTGCGATCTACGTGAGTGACGTACTAATATTTACTTGAACGTATGCCAAAACATCTATTTCTTTTTTTCACTCACAACAAACAAATCGTTTTTATCATTATGTGGCTCATTTTGCATTTTTTGAACCAGTTTTGGAAAATAGTGCCGGGTCGGGTGACGCCGATCAGGATATCTCTGTGCGTAGATGATCTCCTCCTTCCAGAAAAAATAAGTTTACGCAAAAATAATCCTAACTTGATAAAAACCCACTTGGGATGGATAGTGGGTGGAAAATATCTTCAATCGTATCCAAAAAAAAGTGTGAGATCTTTCCTTTTTCACTCGACTGAACGAGAAAGTGAGTTGAATATTCAACTAAATGAAATTATGTCCAAATTTTGGGAATAAGAAGAAATTTCTTCGAAAACTCCTTCAATATCCGATGAAGAGCCCGCAGAGCAAAGTTTCACTAACACACTTAAGCGACTAGAGAATGGCAGATTCCAAGTCGACATTCCTTTCAAAAGCCCAACTGAAACTTAACGATTGTGAGAATCTTTATTCATCACAAAAAGGCGATTCCAAGCATTTGAAAAAAGGTTACATGCAAATCCTAAACTATTCCAAGAGTATAAACAATTTATTGATGGATATGATTCTCTGAATCACGCTAGATATATTTTGTTTCCAAATGATGAGCTCCTTTCCGAATTGAAATATTTTCTTCCACATCATTGTGTTATGAGAGAAGACCATGAGACAACTAAATTCCGTGTAGTGTTTGATGCTTCAAGCAAAACTTCCACAGGTCTGTCTTTGAACAATATTACTCTAAAAGGCTATCAAGTCCAAACAGACCTGCATGACATCTTTTGTCGATTCCGTCAGTATCCATATGTTTAACAGCAGACATTGAGGAAACGTATCGGCAAATCAGAACAAATCCAACTCAAGATTTTCTCCAAAATATTCTTTGGCGACAGTCACAATCAGATCCCTAACAATGCATAGAACTCCAAACTGTTACATATGGCACAAACTGTAAAACATTTCTTGCTACTCGTTCGCTAACTCAATTAGCAAAAACTTCAGAAAATGAATTTCCTCTTGCCGCTGATGCACTTCTTCAACAAACCTATGTCGATGATGTATTGTACGGTTGCCAATCGGAAGATGGATTAGAGAAATCGTATAATCAGCTAAATGCCCTCCTGAATTCTGCTGGATTCCATTCACATAAATGGAATTCCAATTCCTATCAGTTCCGCAATGAATATTGTGAAAATGAAAATTCCATCAAATATGATATAAATATGGATATTATTTCTAATGAAATTTAGGGATTGGAATAATATTACTGACATGTTCTCAATTTCAGTTCCCAAAATTTCAATTCTAAATGTTGTGTCCAAGCGAATAGCGCTCAGTACTATTGCCCAAATGTTCGATCCATTAGAAATCATTGGTCCAGTCATAGTAACTGGTAAAATATTCATGCAAAAGTTGTGGATGGCCAAACTTACATGGGATGAGAATCTCGAAGGATCATTCCTTTCCGACTGGTTAGAATTCATGAATTCCTTGAGTTCTCTGAAGTGTTTGAAGATTCCTCTCTTTTGTTTTCAGACAAGAAATTTGTCCACATACAACTTCATGGTTTTGCAGATAGCGGCATGAAGGCTTATGCTGCTTGTGTTTACATTGGAACTGTATGCTCGGACAATTCCATTTCCTATAATGTAGTGACTTCAAAATCCCGTGTGGCTCCCATCAAAACAGTCACCGCGACTTGAATAAGATGCCATGGTTTTCCTGGCGAACTTAACTCAGAAGATCACAGAAGTTTTTCAAAATAACTTGTGTTTTTAATTGGTTCATCTTTATACAGATTCCCAAATTGCTTTATGTTGAATACAAGCATATCATTCACGTTGGTCCACATTTGTGTCAAATAGAGTATCACAAATTCAAAAACCGTCATCTAATTGGCAATGGAACCATGTGAAATCCAAAGAAAACCCTGCAGATCTCCTATCACGTCGAGTGTTAGCACAAGAACTGATCAAATCTGATATTTGGTGGCATGGACCACCATTCTTGTCCAGTCCTGATTTATATATATGTAAGAAGTCCAATAATGAATTTCTCTTTGCTGAAACAAAGGAAGACAATTTTACATGTAATTTTTCCCGAATCATTATTCGAAAAAGATTTTTGGCATAATTACTTCATAAGATTTCCCCAGTTCAATAGATTATCCCATTCAGTGGCATATATGCTTCGATTTATTTCAAATAGTAGGGATCCATCCAATAAAATTACTGGCCCTTTAACTGTTGCAGAAAATGATGCTGCATTATTTGTAATTTTGGAACAGATCCAACGACTACACTTCTCAAAAGAAATTTCTGAATTGAAATCAAAAGAACAGATTTCTTACAAAACCCTACTTCACCTGAATCCATTTTTGGATAATTCAGGATTTCTATGCGTAGGTGAACGCCTACAATAGGCTGCTGTTCCTGAGAGTCAGGAGAACTCAATTCTGCTTCCACCTAATTATCATGTAGCGTTTTTGATGTTCACACATGAACATAAACGTCTGGGACACACAAGAGCCTGAATGGTCTCAGACATGTGCAAAGGATTATTCACGACTGCCCAACCTGCCCAACAAAAACGTTTTTACTCACACTTAAACGTTTTATTACCAGAAGTGATAATACAACATGTATTCACAGCGATAACGCTACGAATTTTCTTGGGGCTCATAACCAACTGAAAGAATTATATGATTTTTTCCAGAATCATGACAATAGGGATAGTATAGTTTCATTCTCTGCTGAAATTTATATTCACTGGATATTTATAACACCTCACAGTCCACATTGGGGAGGACTGTGGAAAGCTGCAATGAAAAGTACTGAATACCATCTACGTCGCATACTAGGAGATACAAAATTGACTTTTAAAGAATTGAGTACTGTTCTCTGTCAAATTGAGGCTATTTTGAATTATCGCCCAATTTGCCCACTGTCTTGTGACCCATCTGTTCTACAATGTTCAACTCCTGGCCATTTCCTGATTGGCACGAGTTTGACTTCCTATCCAGAAAGAGATATTTCCAAAATTCTAGAAAATAAACTATCATTCTGGCAGCAATGTGTCCAATTTCAACAAAATTTTTGGAAAAGATGGTCAGTTGAATATTTACGTAGACTTCAAAATAGATCATAATGGATGACTTCTTCTGGAAATCTCACAGTACACGATCTCGTTCTTTTGAGAGAAGATGACACTCCTCGTTCGAAATGGCCGCATACCAGGATCCTTGCAATTATTCCAGGCCATGACAATAAGGTCCGAGTAATTAAATTGAAGACATCTAATTCCACGTTCATCAGACCGGTGACCAAGGTTTGTTATTTGCCTCAATCATTATAAATTTTTGTAGTTCATTGAAGTCACTGATTTACAGGAGGAAATATGTTTAAACATGATTGAAAATGTTGAAAAATAGCTTGCCGAAATGTCTAAGGCCAGCCCTGTTCAATTTTCTCAGTTTTGTGTATCGTTAGAAAAAAAGCAAGTAGACATGTAATAATGAAAAAAATGTCATGCTAGAAAAATTTGTCACGAATTCTGATTGTTCTTTCATAATAAGTTCACCGTGTATTCCGAAAAAGAGTGCAAGTACGGTAATAAGAGAATATAAAGTTATTTTCGCAATCCACGACTTAGTTTAGTGAGTAAACTTTCCAATTTTCATATAGAAAATACTTGTGAGAAGCTGAACTTCCGAACAGAATACAACCGTTGTCTCATCGAAAGGTTAAAATGTACATATTCCTTTAACGAGCTGATTATGAGAAGTTCCATGTAAGGTATCGACAATACCTTATCTTTCAACAAACCTGACTAACATTTATGTCCTGTTTGATAGACAGGAGGTCCTCCATTATTGTTACCCATAGTTCATTAAAGTTTTATGAAGAAAAATACCAAGTGGCTGTGGACTCATTTATTTCTGGTACTTGATTGATATCATCGTGAGATTTACTGTCCATTATATCAAAGCACAAAATTAACTACCACAAGAAAGGAAAATTAGGACATTCCCCTAAGCATTCAATTCCCACAACTAATAATCTCTTATCGAAAATATTTATTGAAATGTACCATAAGATCACAAAAAAATCAGAAAATACTTTGTAGTGGACTCATACTTATGATTTTCCAAATTTCACTATGCGAAGAGTGAACATTTCCAATTGGAATAATCTTATTGAATAAATTATAATTTTCAACCCCTCCACTTTTGTTTCCATAATTTTCTACAATTTTCCACTATGGGATTCGATTCGATGTTATCTCTGTGGACACGATTTTACATTTATACTGTATAATCCTAACACATATTTCACTTCAATTTCACCATATTCACTACTCTTCCTTCTCATGAACATTTATATATCATTATTCCTCCTATACTACTAACTTAGTTCATCATATTCATATTTCTATCTATATTTCCCACTTTTGAACTTATCAAGTTATCATTTTTTCAGGTTGAGTCATACTTTGAGCACCTACTTATGTTGAATTTAATCTCAATAATTTCAATTAACTCTCCAATTGGAGATCAAGCATATCTATAATCTACTTTTTGGAACAAAATTCTCCTCTGCGAAGTATAACACACGTGGATATTCATTTTTCTCTGGTAATAACTTGATATCACCGTTTTTAACCCCTTCATTAATATACTATTTCTATATTTATCAGTTGATTTCCATTTTCGTTTCATTTCACCTTTTCTTATAGGTGTGTTCCTAGAACTATTCAGGTATATATTGTTTCAACTCTGTTTTTCTCGAATAAGTTCGATAAAGACTAAAGTTCAAACCAATTGAAAAAAACTCTATTCCTTAGACTTTTCTCGAAATTCCTATTTAATCAAAAATAATGAAATGAAAAGACCCTTCAACTGATACCATTGTATCAGATGGCCTTTCAGGTGCCAGCAGACTTTTTATATTAATTAATTAATAAAAAAATATAGGTAAAAAAAACATCCTTGAACGCTATCAACCAATTTAAAATAATTGATCTGTACCTATTAAATCGTACTGTATTTTCCGGAGATATGTTCATGGCATCTCTGTCAACTCATAAAATACAGCAACATGTTCTCTGAATTCAGAAGGACAAGTTTTTGAACAAAATTGAGTGCATGAAGAAGCGACACCAGAAAAACAAATCGTTCCAAAATATACCAGGCCTGCTGAAACATGTGACTCAACTGAATGACGATCCACAAGTAGCAGTTTACCTTATATCCCCCATGAACGAATTGTCCATTATCTGAAAGTAACTAAGAAAAAAAACAAAAAACTATCAAATGGAAGAGGCAAAAAGCTGTCGTACTGACCAGTACCTCATATAAGGAAGAACCGGAACAAAACGAAAAAAAAAACGAAAATAAGAAAAAAGTTGATGTTTAGAAAATAGCTTGCAGACCTGAAATCTAGTCACTGAAAGAGAAAAAAATACCTATTAAATTAAAAAAGACAATATTACGAGAAGATAGTAGTCAGTAAGAAAGTGAAGATGGTGCGGAATATCTATACTGTCATAATAAGTACTCACAATATGGTCATGGACAAGAGTGGAAACAATGCCGCACATGTAAATACTGGGCACATGAGGCTTGAGCGGGTGTCGCAGCAGATGAAGATGATTGCATTTGCGATACTTATCGCGATCCCTAAACAACTTGGAGTATATTATTTTTCAAATAAAGATGATTGTCAGTACCTACTTTGAACGCTCATTACAAATCTCGTTCACCCCATCCTTCGAACCCATTTCACCCAAAACTTACGGGTAAAATAGGAAATTACAGCCATTTTAGTTTTTTGATAAACGTTTTGATATGCCAGAATATGTGTAATATCCATTATTTCTATACACCGAAATTTCATTTACACGCAATTTCAAGGTCAGATTTTATACAGATTGATTTCTAAACTATCCCATTTTAGTCAGACTTCCCCTACTGTTTATTTTTTTGCGTGTGATGTGTCGCGTAACACATATTGCTATCTATCTGTAGCCCCAGAAATGTTTAGGAAAAATTGATACATTCTTCTGAATAACGTCTGAATGTTTTTTGGGTAGGTATCGGAATCATTTTTTCCATATTTAGGAGTTTCCCTTCCCCCGGAAGTGGAAATTATCAGTTATCTGTTCTGGAAGGGCAAATTACTGAATTTTTGTTATTCTGGTTTCTGAAATCGACTATGAAAATTTCAAATTTGTCAGTAACGTATCGTTTGGAAATTATTTGTCCAAAATATTTCATAACAAAAGTAAAATAGAAAATTCTAAATTCAAAATATAAGTCCTTTGATGACGTTTCGAAAATCAACTCTTCCCTGCCCCTTATCAAATCTTGGTTTTTGGAATATAATCACAATTTCAAATCGCACTGAAGTATTCCGTATTATTTCGACAATTGCTTGTCAAAATCTAACAGGCACCACAGAAGTTCACAGGATGTTTAATTCAACGTGATCTATTTTGTACGAAATTCCTGTAATCCACCTCCTTGTTCAGTGGGGACTTGGATGAGGGATTTATCATTTTCATTCAATTAAATACAGAAAGCTCCTTTTGAGTTCCTTCTCGTGTCATTTTGTTCGTGTATGAGAATTTTCGTGTTGCCCAATCTGCCATATGGGCCCCTGTTTATGTCAATATATGTTCTGTCCATTTTACTTTGCAATTTTTCTATTTCTTATATAATTTTTGTGTTCCTGTGGAAGTTTCTCCACGAATACAATTCTTTGAAGTTTGTTCTTTCTTTTGTACGGGTTGATTCCGATCTCAATGTATTACGAGTTTTGAATACCGTTTTGACGTTCTTTAAGATTGTTGTTTTGATGTTTTTTTCAATCTCAATTTGTGAATTACAACTTTTTTTGCAAAATTGCACTCATTATTTTTTTCTGCACCATATTGTCTTAAGGGATTGTTGAAGTTAATAGCCAATTCCTCTGGCGAATTTGCTGATGTCGATAATGTTGTATCATTAGCATAAAATATTATACTTTCCATGTTTATGTATTTGGACATATCGTTTATATAGCGAAGAAATTTTTAGGCACCTAGGATTGATCCCTGGGGTATCACAAAAACCATTTCATGTGTCCACTCTCACTTACAATTACCTAGAATTCAAATAGGGCCTTGGCCCGACTGAAAATTTTCCACGGAAACCAGGACTCTCCTGCTTGTTTATGGCCATATTCGGGTTCATAGTGTCAAATGCTTTAGATAGATCAAATAAGAGCACTCCCACACATCTTTCCTGATCTATCAAGGTATGGATCATGTTGAAAAGCGTACTCGCCGCGCTCTCCGTTGATCTACCTGGCGGAAAACCATTTCGGGTAGGCACTCAATACGTTATGTTAATTAAGAATCGAAAACATATTGCAGTTCTCAAAAATTTAACAAAGCCCTGTGGGTACTGTGATTTATCTATAATTATCCACTGAAAGATTATTGCTTTTCTTAATAAGAATGATTCTGAAATAACAAGCTCCCACAGATGAAGTTCTGCACACTGTATTCCTTGGAGTGAAAAATATATCAAATCATCGACCGCTAACCGATGTCTCTTCAGAACACGAAAATGACGAAGCACTGACCCCTCGCCACTCACCCCTTCTTACTTGGACCATGAATTTTCTTTAAAATTTTGTTTCTGATGGCACGTTCCTGAAAAAGCAATGGAAAATCGCACAGGACTTATCGAATAAATTTTGGAACAGGTGGATAAAGGAATATTTGCCAACGCTCCGTACCCGAAAAAAATGAAATGACGAAGCAACCCCTTTTAAAGTCAGTGATATAGTAATCATTGTCGATAATCCAACTAGAGATAAAAAATTCAAGAAGCCCCCATCGTAATGAGTATTTTTGATCCCCTAGGTTCTATCAACAATCTAGTTATACGAATGATAATAATTCTACAAGATTTATGGCGATTCAAAATTGGGTGGGATAAAAAGTTTTTCAGCTCAAATGTCCACAAAATTTGGCAAATGGATCAAGGAGATGGATAAAATCAATAAAATTGAAATTCCAAGAAGCTATTTCCTGAAAATTTCATTGGCACAGATAATCTAATCACACACATACTGTGATGCGAGCGAAAAAGCGTATACGGCTGTTTGTTACCTGAAAATCCAAACAAATGATTGCATAGATGTATCATTTCGTTTCCTCCAAATATCGACTTGCGCCCCTAGAAACTGTGAAGATTCCAAGATTGGAGAAACAAGCAGCAGTCATGGGATGTAAATTAGCCAACAATATCCGACAATCACTGGAAATTAAAATTGACAAGCCGGTATTCTGGACAGATTCTAAGATAGTTTCGTGTTGGATCAGGTCGAAAGAAGGAAAATACAAGCAGTATGTTTCGGATAGGGTAAGTAACATATTGGAAAATTCTGATCTATAAGGCTGGATATGGGTACCAAGTAGTTTGAATCCTGTGGATGAAGCAACACGAGAAAATATAAGGACACAAAATATTTGGTTGAAAGGACCTGAAATACTGCTCAAAGAGGAACTGAGAAATGAAAATACAATTTCTTGGAGTTTTATGCCCATGTGATTTTCCAGAACTTCCTGATATATCTCATTTCTCTCCGTTAATGAAACTCCTTAGGAGCACAGCTTGGGTACTCCGATTCACAAAATGTTATAGAAAACGTTGTCGAAAAGGAGATATAGGTGCAGATGAGATCTGTGAAGCGGAATTACTATGGTGGAAACATGTTCAAAGAAATTGTTTTGATAAGGATATCAGAGAACTGAAGACAGGACAAGACTTGAAGAATAGGAAAATTGAAGAACTATGCCCATACATGGACAAAGTGGGAATTCTCAGGGTTCGAAGTCGTATAACTGAGGATATAATAGGATTTTGAAGGCACCCAGTGATATTGGACGCAAAACGTAAGTTTACAAGCTATTGGCGACATTTCTTACGGAAAAATCAAGTATCAAAGTCGCCTCACTTAGCAATGAAATACTACAGAAAGACTGGATCATCGGACTTGATAATTTATAAGAATAAGAAAGTCATACCCAATATTCCTGTAATAGTAGATGTACCGATAGAACGTGTTACGCCATATGTAAGACCTTTCACATATCATGGTATGGATTATTTCGGACCATATCAAGTTGAGGTTGGCCAAAGGAGAGAAAAACGTTATGGCGTGATTTTTACTTATTTGACTACTCGGGCGGTGCACTCAGAAATAGCAAATTAATTAACAACTGATTTCACTATGATGACTATGAGAATGAGTTATAGAAGAGGATACCCATTCAAAATTCTCAGTGACAATGGTACCAATCTGAGAGGTGCTGATGAAGGATTGGATATTGCAATGAAGAATTTTAAACAGAATGAAATCATATCTAATTTGTCTGTTCGAGGAATAAACTGGATTTTCAATCCCCCAACAGCGTCCCATATGGCTGACTTATTAGATCTGTGAAGAGTACCCTAAGAATGATTCTGAAATAACAAGCCCCCACAGAAGTTCTGCACACTGTATTCCTTGGAGTGAAAAATATATCAAATCATCGCCCGCTAACCGATGTCTCTTCAGAACACGAAAATGACGAAGCACTGACCCCTCACCACTCACCCCTTCTTACTTGGACCATGAATTTTCTTGAAAATTTTGTTTCTGATGGCACGTTCCTGAAAAAGCAATGGAAAATCGCACAGGACTTATCGAATAAATTTTGGAACAGGTGGATGAAGAAATATTTGCCAACGCTCCGTACCCGAAAGAAATGGAATGACGAAGCAACCCCTTTTAAAGTCATTAATATAGTAATCATTGTTGATAATCTTTCTCCATGTAATCACTGGCTGAAAGGGATTGTGACAGCAGTATTTCCTGGAAGAGATGGCCGTGTACGAGTAGCTGATGTCAAGACAAAAAATGGAGTGTATAGACGACCAGTTGCAGAATTATGTAAACTAGATGTTCAAGAAACCGAATCCAACTAGAGATGAAGAATTCAAGAAGCCTCCATCGGGGATATAATGTTACCTGTTACCTGATTCAAATTCATTAGATTTTATATTTGTTAGTTTCATTTCATCATTTGACCCTGTATATCGAGTTGTTTTCAGTCAGTTGACAGAAAATGATAAGAATGGTTGTCAATAAAGTAAAGTCAAGTTTTCCTACAATTCTTTCGATTGAATCAGCCAAAACTATATACTGGAAGACATCCAGACGACATTGCAGAGAGCAACATCAGAGTTATTATACAATGGGAGAATCATTGAATAGTCTGCTATTGGATAATGTGTTCATGACACATCACTGATGTGAGCTACGTGATTGAAAATGCCTGTGGCTTTGACGGCAAAGAGAGGAAACCGATACCCATTTTTTCAGTCATACTCCCGATCGGAGAACTTAAATACGTGAAGAATTATCGAACGGAAATACAAACCCACTAATGTTACGAATGCATGATGGGTCTTTTTTGTGGGTGTTCAAAATTCATGCAAACAGTTTTTACGCAAGTGAATGATTAGTAATACACATGAGATAAACATTAGCAATGTTCTAGCGAGCCGTGGTTTTTTCAAGGAAGTGAAGCATCTCTTAAATACAAATCCCTAATTATAGAATGATAGTATCGAACGAAAATCCAAGACAGATGGATCAAAAACTGCCGATTTGTGCAGTTATCTGTGCAATTTTATTCCTAGTAAGTATTCTTGTGAAGTTTGTCACTTTGTAGTGAGTGCTGGATTCATATACAGAGTGTAGCCGTAAGTTCAGTGAATTTTTATATATTTGTCTGTGCTCATTTGTTGAATTGTTTCTTTCAAGAACGCGTATGAAAAAACATCAATATGATTCATTGATGTAGTGAAGGAGCTTTGAAATTAATGTAATTTCTAACTGATAATTTCTTCCTTGAAGATTCATCACTTACCTGATGTGTCTTTACTGAGGTATATCTCCTCTTTCTATTCGTGTTATAACAAAATAAATTGGTATATATTTCCACCTGGGTATATGATGAATTGGTGTTCATGCTATATCTGAAGACTGAGTTGAATTATCAAGTTTATTTTGAGGAAGAGCTATTTTCTCGAAAAATATGCATTATTTTTCTATAACCTGATTTTGTGAAAATTACGTTCTTCCATTTCTATTTGATGAGTCAATGGAACATCCCCGATTGGTATGGAAACTTTCAATATGGGATGAATCTGATTGCTTGGATCATATCGACCAGAAATTATTGCCCCAAATCATTCGTTTTTTACGCTTCATTTGATTTCTCGTTCCGAATTATATTTTTGATTCTTTTGAGGTTTCTTCTTTCACCAATAGAAAGTATCTGCCTTAAATTGATATAATATTTCACATTTTGAAAAACTTAAAATATCACATGATTGTGATTTTGTGGTACCTATAATAAAAATCAATCTTTCCGAAAAGTGAAACATGAATCCCTCCTAAGAGGTTATCTTAAACGATGGAAGTTTGTCTTTCAGTAACTAATTGTTTCTCATCCAATTTAATAAACTGTTGATATTTTCAAATCAATAAAAATATCATTCTATGTGCATTTTCGATTATATATTGCCAATAATTTTTACCAGAATGGCGTGAATTTGAATTCCTTTCAAGGGATCATAACATTAAATAAAAATTCAATTGTTGAAATTAGAATTATGCGAAATTCAATGGAAAACTGTCATTTTCTGTTTATGATGATGGTATTAAGATTCTATCAGATGAACAAATAAGTATATAATTGTTGATTTTCACAAAAATTTTGATATTGGTTCATTTATTCATCCCAAAACACACGCAGTGTACTGTTAATATATTGAAATACACGACTTAGTGTTTGAATACCCATCCATCATTTTTAGAAAATATTCACAACAATCGCGAGCTATCAAAAATTTCCAACAGTTTGTTGCTGAAAATATATTGTTTGAATTAAATTATGTGTTAATCCGTTATCGTACTCAACCTTAGTTTTGTGTTTAATTTTTCCGGGAAGGGTACATTGAATTGATATCTCGACAATATTCGTTATGCAAATGTTTTGGAAAGTAACAGCATTTGACATCCTCTCTAATGAAATCGCAAATCCGAGATGTTAACTAATGTCAATTGAGCGATTTTTCGTGAAGCTGAATCAGCAGGTAAAATAGAACTGAGCCGATATTATCAAAATGAATTGTAATTGAGGTTACTTTGTATTCTAATACTCTAGTTTCAATACATAAATGAGGGACCAGACTACTGGAGAGAACTTCGAGCCGAATCTCGACCTGAACTCCGAGCCAAATTTAATTTTTTTTCGTAAATTCGAAACTAAAATCGAACAAATATTCCAGTAATATTTATCTTACTCCGGAAGTGTTATTACAATACAATTTATTGATTTTTTGACATTCCTTGAAACCAATGGAAACTTTAAATTCAAATAATTCATGTACGTTTTGGCCAATCAAAACATTATTATAGTGGGAATATTCTACCTAGAAATTTGCCGCGGGAATAATCCCAGGTATTTTGTTTTTATTGCCTGACAATGTATATTTCTGATTTGACATATGTCATCAATTCGCATGAGAAGTGAAAAATGAATCAAAACCGGTTTAGTACATTGTATCATTGGGCGAGGAAATGTATTTATGATCGTAATATGAAAAATTAATCTATAGAATACCACACGAGAGTTCGATAAGGTAGAAATTGATTCTTCATATTTCTTTCTCAAACTTGTTGCCATTTGGCAATAGCCACTTGAGCCCGTTGGGATCTCGTGTCTGTTGCCTGGCAACAAGTTTCCGAAAATCTGTCGAATTATTTTCACTTCATTCTCACTCTCATTATAACCCAAAATTCATCAATAAATTATCAACTATGCCAAATTCTATGGTTTTGACATCTTCCTGAATCTGGTCCACTGATCGGATCAATTTGCATATTCACTTGATTGGTTGGAAAATTGTATAATTATAATATTATTTTTCGTTCACTTGAAATTCATTTGTTTCAGAATTATTCCAAATATGTTTGTTATTTGATAATTTTCCTTGGTAGAACCGGTTTTCAAAATATTGATAAGAAAATAAATTCTGAAATCTAATGATTTTATTCAGTTCATTCAAAATATTGAGAATTTCCTCACTTCACACATCAAATACGCTGATACATAAATAATCATTTGAATCAAGAGAATTTTTGACCCTAAACCAAACTGAATTGGAGTGAACTTCTGGTATAATAGAGTCATAACACGTCTAGTATCATCTGGTATTCGTTTGGATATGCCTGTTTCTCTATTAGGATTCGTTAGTCATATGGAAAAAATGTATGCCGGAAAAAAATTGCCAAATTTTCAAAAAACTTCAGATTGCTTCATTCAGAATAATTTGAATATCATCCCATTTCATTGCTGTCTATTGCAGCACTGAAATTTGCTTTGTTGATGAGTTCCAGGAACACATTTATTTGCCATGATATTTTGATCCCCTATTCACCTAATTCTTGATATCGATCGATTCACCACAATTGAATGAAGAATTGTTAATGCTTTTGACCACATGCAATACTATATGAGATCATGATGAATATTGTAAGCGGTATATTAATCTCGATGATTATTCCCGGAATACAATACGGGTATTTGCTCTGGATAATAAATATAATCTAATTGCGAAATTTTTCAACTGGTTAACGGAATTATATTCCTTATACAGTGTCCGTCACAAAGTTGGCTTAATATGGGAAAAAACTTGTTATTGAAATTTCTGAAGAACTCTAATGGCGGTTTGTTTCTGCATGTCTGACAACAAAAACATCTGTTGCGACTTATGTCACGTGACCTCAGATTCAGCGGGACATTTAAAAAAGTTGTATGTGGTGCCAAAAAATGGGTTAAATTGACAAGATATCGAAAAATGTCAATGATAAAATGTGTTTGTAATTCAACAAGGACCCAATGTTTCAATTTTGAAACAAAACAAAAATACCCTTTTATTCCTCTACCCTAACTAAAAAACATTATACATTCTTGTTTTATCTGAAAACAGCTTTAATAACCTGAATCACATACGTTTGGGTCAAAACTAATGAAATATTCGTGGAATAGACATTTTGTGGGAGATTAATTATGAAAACACGATTTTGTCTTGTCACTAGGTGTAGTCATGCCATGTATATTGATGCACATAAGCTCATTCAATATTATCAACCCGTAAATAAAATTTGAAGCAACTTATATTTTTTATTGAAACATTAATTATCCTAATTGAATTTAGCATCGTTTAGGTGGATGTGGAAAAATAAAAAAAACTCAATAAACAAACAATGTCCACATTTTCAATATTCTACGTGCCCACCTTTGCGCTCCATACATAGAATTGTTCTGGAAAACATTTCGCGGCGAACATTTTTCAACATAGTTCTGTTGATTAGTGTGGCACGATTCCTCATACAAATTTTTAAATGTTCTACATTTCAAAATGGGCGTTGTTTATAAACATCGCTTTCAAGGTAACCCCATAAGAAGAAATCACATGGCGTTAGGTTTGGAGACCTAGCAGGCCAAGGATTACCTGAATATCGACCTATCCACTGCTCACCAAACTCATTGTTTAACCACTCCCGTAGAATGAACGGAAGCCCCATCTTGTTGAAAGAATAATTCGCTCTTGTAATGGTAGGTTGTCGAATAATGTAGATATCTTGGTCCGTAAAAAGTTCAAATACCGTTCGCCATTTTAACTTTGTCTAAAAAAGAAGGAACCTACAATTCGCTCATTTAAAATTCCACACTATGCATTCACTTTGAAACTATATTGGTCCTTGGCTTCAATTATAAAATTAGGATTATGATCTGCCCACCATCTACAATTTTGAGAACCGACGACACCATTTGAGTACTTGCACAAATTTTGGTTTGTATGGGTGAAAGTGATTTTGCTTTTAAATTCGTTTTATAGAGGTTTGAGATATTTCTGCCTTTTCTTCCATAATTTTCGTCGAAACTCTTGGTGTCTCAGTGACATTGTCTATATTATTTTCATTATTTACAACACGTTGACGTGAACACTTTCATATTTGTTTTCAACCGAACCAGTTTTATTAAATTTTTGCAATATCTTTGCCACTGTAGTAAAATGCAAATGTTGGTCTGGATGCCTTTTATTGAAAATTTCAGCTACTTCTCTTTTGCTATGATAATTTTTGCCATATTTCAATAATATTTCAATTTTTTTTGTATACTCAGTTTAGGAGCCATTTCTATTGATAGATTAAAAAAACACAAAAGCTGATAATGAACGACAACTCCAACAAAATTGTCAAAACAGTTATTGTGACATTTGTTATTGTTACAACAAAAGTAGATCTCTTTTCAATGCCGCCTTATGAAATTCAAAAATATAGCTGAGTCATTGAAGTTCAAATTTACTAACCACTATTGAATTTAGCAAGGATAAATAATGTATTATTAAGTTTTGATTAAAAATATTAGTTGGTTCAAATTTTATTCACGGGTTGGAAATATCGAATGAGCTCATGTACATACATATACAGGGCATGACTACACCTATTGACAAGACTAAATCGTGTTTTCATAATTAATCTCCCGCAAAATGTCTATTCCACAAATATTCGATTAGTTATGACCCGAACTTATATGATTCAGGTTATTAAAGCTGTTTCCAGATATAACAAGGATATATAATGGTTCTTGTAAGGGTAGAGAAATAAAATGGTATTATTTCCTCAAATCTGGTTCAAAATTGGTACATGAGGTCCTCGTTGGATTCCGAACACATTTTCTCAATAAAATTTTTCGATATCTTGTCAATTTGAATCATTTTTCGGCACCACAGACAACTTTTTTTAAATGTCCCGCCGAATCTGAGGTCACGTGATATGTGATATAAGTCGCAACGGATTTTCTAGTTGTCAGACATGCAGAATCGAACCGCCATTAGAATTCTTCAAAAATTTCAATAACATTTTTTTTTCCCATATAAAGCCAACTTTATGACGGACCCTATATATATATATATATATATATATATATATATATATATATATATATATATATATATATGTAAGGAATACATTGAAATTATGTGATATTTAAACCGAAAAAATAATCATATTGGATAATGAATACTACATAATGCTTGATTCTGTAGTATAGTTCACATGAAAAAATATTTTTTCAAGTGAATATAGCTGTTTTGGAAGAAATTAGCAATAAGCAAACCAACAGTACCAAACTACTCACCTATATTTTTGATTGTCAATAGATTCCATAATAAAATAATTAATAAAGAAAACCTTTTTAAAAACAAGCTCCTATTCAAATGCCCTGAAAAGTACAAAATAATTGCTTTGGATGTGTGACGTAGGTTATTCCGTGAGTTCTGGATTCAAGAGCTTGTCGCGCAACGTTTTCATTTGGAATACAGATGCGACAAGCTTTTGAATCTATAACTCACGGAATAACCTACGTCACACATCCAAAGCAATTATTTTGTACTTTATAGGGTAATTGAATGAAAGCTTGTTTTTAAAAAGGTTTTTATCATTAATTATTTTATTTTGTGCTTTTAGTAAGTACCCCTAACACTCACATGCCAATTTTGAATCGAATAGGATCCTAATTACAAAACTCATTCGCCACCTGTGAATGTTGACAAAAAATTATAATCTTCGACCCCGAAAACCCCCACATACCAATTTTGAATAGAATCGGACCATAATCACAGAAATTGTCGGACATCTTGAAGCCGCCATTTTGATTCCATGAATTTTGTCAGAAAATTCATAATCTTCGACCCTAAAAACCCCCACATACCAATTTTGAATCGAATCGGACCATAAACACAAATCTCGTCCGCCATCTTGGGGCCGCCATTTTTTTTTCTCCAACAAATGCATAATGCATTGTTTCGGGAACTATAAACACCTGCCAAATTTAACGTCAATGGAACAACTAGAAGTGGGTCAAATTTAACTTGCAAGATTTGATGACAAACATCGGGACAGGTGAAACTAATAATAAAAGCTTGTAAAAAGGTTAGTTTTTCAGAATACACGTTCAATTTCATTATTTTCTTTGCTGGTACCTATTTTGAACTACCCAAATATTTCAAGCACATCAATCGCGGAATTGTAGGTACTGGATTTTCCCATTGAATATCTGATTGTTTTCGAACAAATATTCTTTATGAAGTTTTCCATTCGTTTTAGTAAAGTATTTAATTTTTTTGAATCAATCATCAAATGATCCATTTATCCTAGATATTCGCTATCATAATCTGTATTTCTTTGAATTGTCAGAGATATATTTTTAATTTTCGATGGGAAACTCATTGGGGAATTTCATTTTCACCTGTTTGTAAAACCAGTCAATGAGGTTTCCAAAATAATTTCTTTCATTCAAACGGGTTGAAAAAAATAAAACTGTTGCACAGTTTTTCATTTCACTTGGAACAATCAAAATAAATTGACCTGATGAATTATTCGACTGCCCCTTAGGAATTAAAATTAATTTTAACGTAAAATGTATAACAAAATAAAACTCAAGTCGATTCAGTATGTAGTTGAATATATGAAACGCAAATCCACAATACGCCATTGATGGTGTCGAGAAGTATATGGAAAAAACGAAACAAAAACTGAACTACTATAACTCCTTATCTGACGGAGTTATTCAAAAAAATATTCTGTTGTAAAACTTGTACTTCGACATTGGCTATGAAAATATCACAAATTCATTTAAAACTTCTGGAAATAATTAGTAATTCGTGGTACTAAAAATAAGTTTTTATAAAAAATAAAAAAACTAACACGCTAAAAGGCATCCATAGTTTATTACAACATAACGACACACCATCTACGTGGTGTTATTGGTTCCCGCTATCGCCAGTGCCAAGTATAAATGTTGCAGACTACTTTTATAAATACTCCTGGTAGGTTTGAGAATAATCGTGAAAAAAAAATTGAAATAACTAATTTTTCTGTTGTTACGAATATATTACTCAAACGTAACCTGAAAACCTGAAATATGATTTTTCTCATTGTGATTTGTCCTACACATAACTCTAAACGAAATGATTTCTAAACTGAGTCTTATTGGTGAATAAAAGTCCATTCTCCAAGTGAGAAGGTTCGGATATGATATATACATGGAGACGACTAACAAGAAATGAGCATTTCAGTTTATTTTCCTGGTAGCTGAGCACATAATGAGGCTATATAAATCATAGTCCAGGTAATAATTATACTCTTTTCTTCTGACCTTTTTTCAAGAATCACATTGTGGAACATGTGTTCACTCCTTCTGGAAGCTGGAAAGTCGTGGGTTGAATGGGATTAGCAATAACCATACCTTTGTCAGCTAAACAAATTTTTGTTGTATGGTCTATCAACTGATAATTTCAAGTATTCAAATAATTGTTGTGGAGTAGTGAGAAAAATGATGTACACACAATAAACAATTATTCAGAGAAACCAAATCATAATTATATGTTAAGTCATAAAAAATGTGCAGTTTGGTAGGTATACTTTTTTGACTCACTGTACAACACATAATAGGTACTGTACAATGGCACACCATAGGAATTAATTCCAGTAAGTGGTTATATAGAACAATAATGAAGTATAATCTGTTTTCCAATAGGTTGAAACGAAAATTATTAATTTCCAATTTGCCATAGGGGATATTTTTTTGCGATTTTTTCCGTGGATTCCATAGAATATGAAAATAAAACCAGAAAATAATGTTCTCCCAACGTTGGTGGCAAACTTTGAGTAAGAATCCTTGCACAATATCTATCAGTTCAACGTCCAACGTGGTGTTGTTTTCTCCCAGATATATAACAAAACTTTAATCGTAGATTTTTCAATTTCCAATTGAGAATATTTCCACTTTCAACATGACTCCCAAGAGGTTAACTTAAAACGATGTATAAGTTTATCTTACGGCCGCAGATGATTTCACCTCTGAGCTCATGAACATCCTGTTCATTTCCAAACAAATCAATCTATCATACCTCATAACAAGTTATGATTGTCACATAATTCGAAATATAACTCCAAAATGATTGTTTCCAATATTTTCCATCATTGCCAAATGAAAGTGTTTCTAGAAAATGGGTTTCTCAATTCTTTCGGTCCTCGCAACGAACGAAGAAGCGTTACAAAGGTTTTCGTGGACAAGAATGTACTGGAGACCCAATAAATGCATCAAATAATTTCTGGTGAGAACTTCTTATTTGGGCAACATTTTTTCGGCCTCATTCATCTATAGGAATTCTCGGTTGAGTCTGGAATGGAAAATCGAACAACTATCTGAAGGAAAATTCAAATATTCACTTTTAGATTCTTTCATTTTGAGCTAGGCGCGTTTCACAATTTCTATTAGATGTATGTAGTTCAACGCCCAGCCTGAGCTTAATCCGGAGTAGTTGTTTTCTGTTAGATATTACAAAAATTGACAATTTTTCATTGATAATGCCTTGCATTTTCAAATGTTTTGAATGGCTATTTCTTATTTATTTAGTTATTTTCTGTTTCTTCATAATGAAGTATCCCGAGTGTTTCCTTGGTAAAAATAATAAGTGAAATATCTATTTCAATGGGGCTTCAACATGAATTCCTAAGAAGCGGAACATTTGATGAAAGGTTATGTATGCATATGAAGATCATGAATCTATCCCCAATATGAACACATCTCCGCAGAATATTGTCATAATTACATACATTTCGAAAATAATTTTTGTTTAGCCGTTACTTAACACAAACCTGATCGTCATTATATAACTTCTGGTATCCGTAACAAGCATTTTTTTTTAACCTTGGACCATTATTCTGGTAAGTGTGGTTCTGTAGAGTTGATACCCATTTGAGAGTTGTTTCTCCCAACTGAAATAACATATCAGAATGAATCGATGGATTTAGATTTGCCAGAAAACATTGATTTTTGTATGCTCAAATTTCATTTCGTGAGAAGAAAACATTAATATTTGGGGAAAATTGTTAGGAAAAATTATTATGGTGATGTGACTATTTTTTGAAAAACCAATTGGTTTTATGCTCATTATATTTTTATTTTATTTATAGAAACGGATGTATAGAAACGAAATGAAAAAAATCATCTTCAATAATGAAATGGATTTGTCAAATTCCCAACCTATGGAAAAACTCATAATTCTTTATTTTGTTGGATCAATTCCGGACGATATATAACCGAGTAAATGCATAACTCAACAAAATTGCCAACATCGTAATTACATCTTATTTGTCGGATTCGTTAGGAAGTTATGTAGTTGGGTTTGGTCTGGGATTACGTCAACGGAAAGAGTGATATCTATAGTACGTCTTTTGTGGCGAATGAAACTCGGAAACCACCGTTATGTTAGAACTCCATGATTTTAGCGGGCACCCATTGACTTTAAGCACCATTATAAATCTATTTTTATTTTATCCGATGATAAAAAAATTGTTTCTTCAAGTGGATCCATAATCATATTATTTGTAGGAGTCATGTATATATATTTCAAAATCATCAAGTATAGTCATGAGAAAGTTGAAGTTATTTAGTAGGGTTGCCTTTACATTCATTATTCAAGAGTGCCATGCCTCAACAGCGGAAAAGCGCTTAGTAACCCACATATTTTACATTCATTGAAATTGAAAAAATATAAACAATTTCATAAGTTGTTATCAGTTCGATATCAGTATGTGATTCGCTAGATTTATCAAAGTGTACGTTGATTTTAGTTATAGTATTTGTCAAGACATGATCTATTCCAAATCTGTAAAATTATTTTTTGCAAAAACCCAATAATTTGCAGTGTTCATTCATATGCACAGGTGGAAATTCCCAAATAATAATAATAATTCTTAGCAAATTTATTCATGATGATAATAAGGAGTTATGAGGAATAGAACAAGCTATGAATGAATGTAGAATTGTTTGCTGCTATAGAAACTTCATTATTTTTCAATTTGACTTTATCATCAAATCGTGAGACAGGTCGACATCATTTGCACTAGCGATGAAAGATATGTTCAGATTTGTTTAAAAATATGAACAGAGTTGTTCATAAAAGATGTGGAATCATCTACAACTGAGAGATAGATTGATAGAATCAGAGTATGTGGGAGGACAGAACCATCAGCATGTATATCAAGCCTATACACACCCTGCTGAGTGTCAGCTCAGGTACATTTCGTGACCGAAGAGGCCAACTTCTAACGATACTCTGACACTTTCGGTTTAGAGCATCTTCGAGGGCTTCCTGTATTGCTCACTGCTGGGCATTCCGGGAGAATGTGGGTGGCTAGCCTCATCTTTCAAGCACCACCTGCATTCAGTATCATCCGTGATACCTATAATGTTGAACTGCTTGTTTAGATGGCAGTGCCCTGTGAGGAGCCCTACCAATGTTCTGATTTCCTTTCTGCTCAGTGTGAGTCTCGGCCCTTCCTGGTAGAGGAGCCTTCGATGTGGAGTTTCGATTGTCTCATGCCGTGAGCCTCTTTCCATACCTCCTGAGATCTTACTTCCAGGGTGTCCTCCATGGTCGAGACGCTCCATGATCTAGTATTGATTCTGGTCCAATCGTTGAGCTTTTTGCACCTTGTCTGGCCAAATGGTCGTTCCGTTTGTTTCCGGGCACACCGGTGTGACCGGAGACCCACAGTAGGTTCACCTCATCGGCGATGGATAGCCTTTACAGATCGTTCATGCATTTTGACAGCAGCAGCAAACTGACTCTGTATGATGAACTCTCTGTGGATATTTTGTCTCACACAGGCGAGTATGCCCAGAACTTCTGCTTGAAATACTAAATCTAACTTTCACAGGGCTCAATAGAGTTCAGCTTTCGGAGATTGCTCGTATACCCCGGCTCCGGCTGATTCATCCATCTTTGAGCCATCTGTGTACCAGATGATCCCATTGGTGGGAAAGAATTGTCCCTCGGCATCCCAAGGAGTAGACAATCCTCCTCTGTTCACCATAGCAGAGGAGACAAGACTCCTTCTGTGAACAGTTTCTCGTGGGTACGGCCTCGCTAGAGCTACTTCTGATAGTTGCTTCAGCTAGTCTTTTCTTTGGGACATCATGGCGTGAATCCATCGTTGGGTTCACGCCCCTTCCCCTTATTGCCGATCATATGGAATCAAATGACGTGTTGTCAAATGCTCCTTCTACGTCGATGAGTATACCTAGAGTAGCGCTGCCTCGGTCTTACCCACCCTAGACTCTATGGACGAGTCGATGGAGGGCAGTCTTCGTGCCCTTGCCGCTCTGATACGCGTGCATTACGCAGATTCACTCCCACTACTACCTCTGTGATGTATCTGTCCACCAGCCTTTCAGTTGTCTTTAGAAGAGAAGACGTGAGACTGATGGCTTAGTACGCTTTTGCTAGGTCATTTTTACCAGGCTTTGAGATATTTTGAGAACGTATGCGTGTGCGAGGCTGCTGCGAAATATCTTCAGAAGATGATGGATTTGGATATCTTTGCTCTTTTGTAGTAGGGCTGGGAATATACCATCTTCCCCCGTAGATTTGAAAGGTGAAAAAAACTCAATGGCCCAGTCCACTCTTTCGAAACTTACAGTCACAGCTGCCATCTTGTAGTCAACTTTTGTTTCGGGTGGTATAGTTGGCTGTGGATTGGGTGCTACAGTGTCACTGTCCAGAAAATGGACTGAGAGCATGTGTTGGAGTGTCTCCCTGTCCGAGGCAGTATATCCGCTTTCGGGCAAGGAGAGTACCTCCAGCCTCGCCCCTGGGTCTTTGGATAGGACCTTGTTGAGTTTTGCTGCCTCTGAGCGATAAACTGTTTTCTGAAAGCGGAGTATCCTCGATTGAATATTTAACAAAATGATCTATCAAAGTGTTGATAAATCTACGATAAAAATGAAGCTATTTTTGTAAGGAACAACCAAGTTTCCTCTTTTGCAATGATGGAAAAGTTAGAAACATTTCTTTCGGAATGACACTTTGAAATTTGTTTTTTTTTCTAATAACGTGATATGAGGTATGATGGAACAATTTGATTGAGAATTTGAACAGGGTGTTCATAAAATCAGATGTGGAAACATCTGTGGATTGTGAAATCAAATATATATCTGAATAAAAACGCATTTTTTTTCTTTTTTTTAATATTATTTCTTTTGAGTAAGGACCATTTAACAGAATCTATCATGTTTAGTTCACCAACCAGCGTGTGCTTTACCTGCTAAAGTAGTTGTTTTATGTTAGATATTACAAAATTATCTTTAATTTCACCGTAGATTTTTCAATTTCTATGAATTTTTCTCCTAATATTCAATTGAAAATATTCCCGTTTGGAAATATTTCTAACAGCTCATCTGGACAGACTTTGGTTGGACGCAAATAAAACTCATCTCATATACGCTAATGGCATCGTACTTTTTGTGGCAGAATTTGAGGAACTACAGACTGTGATGAAACAGCTATTAAACCAATTCGAAAAATGAGACTCCCAACATGAACATAAATAAAACGAAAGAAACTACAAGTTCAGGTAACCTTAGGCAGTATTAGAAACTGTGATTTGTAGACATTAATGAATGAATCCCGTCAGATAATGGAAATGAATAACGAAAATCACTCGGTTGAAATAGAATTAGATTGGCGTGTACTGGATTCGAAAAATCACAATGATTCCTAAAAATCCAAAAGAATTTGATTTGAAGGAGGTAGATTTCAAATAATGCCGTCATACAGAGTGTCCCTGGACTTCCTCTTTTCCTTTCGGGAATGTATAGATGGGGTTAAAATATCACCAGTACTTCATATAACTTTCATTCCCAAATGCCTTCGTTACCAAGTTACGGGCCCTCAAAGTTACAAAATGAAAAATGTTTTTCTTTGATAACTTTCAAAGTGAATATTCAAAATCATCTAAATTTTGGTGATTGACTATACAAATGAATTCCTTCGATGAGCTTTCGTGCAGGAGTCAGTTGTTTCGCTACAAAGTCAGGAACGGACTACCCCGAAGGTCCACACCCCAAAGCTTTCAAATAACTGGGATTTGTCGATATGTTTCAACAAAACAAGGTTACCTGAAAAATTTCCTGAATAAAAGTACTCGTGTGGAAAATCGATCGGAGCAACGATTTTCGATAGAAGTGCATTGTTGTTCGACGACATCCAACCTGAGATGTCTACCATTATTCGAAAATATTAATTTGTAATGAAAATAGAAATGATAGGTACAATGTTCATAACGAATTTTTATCATGCAAAGACCTTACAAAACTCAAGGTGTAAATAATCAATCGCAAGCCTCAAGAGCAAACAGAAATGCAAAATCCGCTACAAAAACTGCTCGATATGACCCCCGTCTTTCAATACATTTTTTTATTCGGCGCAAACACCCTCTCTGCACTCGAAATAGCATACCAGGGTCGTTTCGTATTGCTTCACAATGTAATGTAATTCTATTCAACAAGGCATTTTCGGGTTAAAGATTTTCTCCCATGAAATTATACTTATCAGTGAAACTCCTCAACATTTGAGCTGTGAATACGAATTTGCAACAACCAAATTTTGAGTTTCATGAGATTCAGATAACACAACACGGAACGTGCTCATTCCACGCGTACATACAAAATATGGACTGAATTCGATATTTCTTAGTGGAGTAGCAGCTTGTTATTTCAAAAACACCACGAATCTACATAACTTGATATTTCATTTGGAGAAATATCTTCATTGTGAATGAAACTTTCAACTAGGTACTGTACTTTTTGTTTACGACTTGATTTCAGCATATTTTGTATCATCCATGTTATAAATGTTGTTGAATTAACGTTAGCATTAGTATTTCTACTGTGAAAATTTTTCATTTCAAAGAATGGTGGACGATCGGGTTTGATGTCGTCGAATAAAACTGCATTTTTATTAAGAATCGTTGCTCCGATCGACTTTCCACGCGAGTACTTTTATTCTTGAAATTGTCTACGTAACCTTATTTTGTTGAAAATTATTGAAAAATCATGTCATTTCAAAGTTTTGGGGTGAGGACCATCGGGGGTAGTCCGTTCCTGACTTTGTAACAAAACAACTGACTCGTGCATGAAAGCTCATCGAAGGAATTCATTTGGTTAGTCAATCACCAAAATTTAGATGATTTTGAATATTCACTTTGAAAGTTATCAAAAAAAAAACATTTTTCATTATTACCTTTGAGGGCCCGTAACTTGGTAACGAAGGCTTTTAGATATGGAGTACTGGCGATATTTTGACCCCATTCATACATTCCCGAGAGGAAAAGAGGAAGTCCAGGAACACCCTGTAAATGGATGACATTCTTATCTAGCTTGCTAATATTATTTTATCAATATATGTAGATTTATAATACTGTCGTGTTGTTACAGATTCTGAATTACATAAAAATGAGTGCTCTATCTCTGGAATGTAAATAGTTATATCATTATTATATTTTATCAAAACAATTGCAATTATTCAATCATTTTCAACCATTTTCAACCCATTTTCAACATGGGAATTAATATATTATGAAATATTCCAAAGGGGTCAATAAGGGATATATTGGTATCTACACAATCTTCAGTTGAAACGCGAAAACTAAGCTCACCCGAAAACTGGAAATTATAAAAAATTTGGTGAGACACATCGATTTTTCTTCCGTAAAGCAAATGAAATCATCTCTCTCCTGGCGAAAATTAGGTTAAATATCAAAAAGTCTCAACATGAACTGTTGATCAAATAAAAAATATATTTTTCAGTATAGTATATAGTATACTGAAGTATGATTCATTGATCGATAAGTTCTAAGAAAAGGTCAGAATTTCTATCTGCTGCAGTGAAATTTAACGGAAAATATGCATAATGATTTACGTTTGTAGACGAAGTAACGTGTGCTAATCGGCCTAAAAAGTATCGTCCGCCATTCCCTAGGCTCCCAGCACAAAAAGTTACTTTAACTTCTACTAACACATTATATAATATGTAATCACTTTCAATAATTCGAACTTTTTTATTGGTATTGTCTCTATATTCTGTAAATCTCTATCCATATGTATTTGCCTCAGTTATAATATGTTGGGTTAGACTGCATTGACATCTACCCGCATAGAGGATTTTTGAGGTTTATTCAAGCTTACTGAATTCTGACAAATACTGTTAACCACCATACAACCATTTTTTCCTTATAGAAGTTCAGATTTGAGATAATTTATATTGCCTTTTAGAACAGCTCTTTTCAGTAGTTTCAACCACGTCCGGAGAAATGTTGTGGTTTATCTTGACCTAACTCAAGATTAATATCTGCTTTATCATCAGATAAAGGTGTATATTTCATTTGATTGTGGAAGCAGTTATACACATAATGTTTTTTTTTAACAGAATCGAGTGGTGAGGTACAAATGGTTGCCTCCTTACCTGACAATTTATGATTCATCACATTTATAGAATCTCTTGATGATATTCATCTCGTTCTCTTCAATTAGGTATGAGACCCAGGAGAGGTATCAATATTGAAATATCTGACATACTGAAATTTTCACTTGCAATTCTACCAGTTCCACTTCATGATTTCCCTATTATTCAGGAACTGATATGCTACTGATATCATTTCATGAGATTAAGATTCAATTCTTCGAGAAAAATCAGGTCGACTTCATATTCAAATGTTTGTATCTCATTATATTTTTGAAAACGTTATAATTAAATGTTATGTGTGTTTTAGAAAGAGCCATCGTCCATTTTAGGTTATGAATAAAAAAAACAAATAAAAGGTAAAATTGAAAAAATTGCATTTTAATGATTCGTATTCTCTGTTCCATATAGAAAAATCAAAATCTAATCGAAAATCTAAATGAACTCCTTCACAAACTATTGCTGACAACTGGATATAGTTTCTGACCTAACATGGCTGGTTAGTTTCTCACAGATTAGCCATTCCCCAATATTTCATTCTAGAAATATAATATCTCATCAGTTGTGTGTGCAAAACGAATATAAACTATTGTCAAATGGTATTTCAATGAATCCGATCATATGGGAGAAGGCTACAGGGTGGACAAAATTGAGGAAGTTATGCTCAAAAAGCACTCTCAAATGATATATAGCTTTCCATAATTGGTATAAAAACAGGAAGTTTCAACCTATCAATATTTTTGTACTACGAGGCCATATTTCAACTCAGCCAAGCTGTAGATTCAAAATATTTTTGTGCCAAATTCAATTCCAATCAACTGAAAAATGTGGCCCTCATGTAGGGACGTCCGCAATACGCAGTATTTCTGTTAAATCCACTATAACATATACCATGCTTTGCTCGATATGAAATTATTTTCCAAAAATGGCAATGTTTATGGTAGAAATTTCAAAACTACATGTGTATATTTCGTGGACATAGATTATAATATTTTCGAGGTTCAAATCATAAAGAAAAAAGATGTTCAAGTTATTTAACCAGGTGGAATATTTCAATGAAAATAATATTTATTTCGAGGTTGCTATTGCCAATATGAGAAGAGTGCTGATTACAAAATGATAATTGCCAATTCTTTGGGATATTATATGCGACATAGTAGTGATTACGTTGGATGATAAGTTTATATATCGTTTGTGGCTTTCAGAAACGGATATGGTTCATTTACAGATATATTTTTCTGATATTTCAAATTAAATATAATATTTCATTCATACTTCATGCGTTTGAATGAAGAGTGGAGCACGTATAATTCATTAATTATATATTTGATCAACGTTGATCTGCTACTGAATCCGTCAGCAGTGATGCGAAAGACTATCAAAAACAATATTTGTTTAGATATTGAATAAATTCTACTTCAATAGAGTGGACTGTAATTAATCAATCTCTGATTTTTGGATGTGATTTATTATCGTAAAATTCTTATGAATTCAAATATGTCACAAAAGTCAAAATCTCTTCTGTCATGTCATGCTCTCCTTCTCTCCATAAACGAATATTCCAGAGAGGTATTTAACATACTCCCACCTTGAACGGTTGCATGCAATTGTTCAACATTAACACTGATGAATATAAAACATGATTCGAATATACAGGGTGAAAATTATTCATTGTTGTGATTCACTTGATCTGGTAGTGGACAGAGTCTGGAAACTGCTCGCTTAAGGATTCCGTTGTGTGTTTTTATTGATACAACTCGAATAACGCCATCATCTGCTGGGTATACCTCGATAACTCTGCCAAGAAGCCATTTTCTTGGTGGTAGGTTATCCTGTTTTACCATAACAAGTGTGCCCTTGGTAATTGATTTGGAAGTCTGAGCCCATTTATTCTTCTGTTGTAAATGGGATAAGTAATCGCGTGACCATCGACGCCAAAAATTCTGTTGAATTTGCTGCATTAATTGATATCTAGACAATTTGCTTGTTGTGATGTCTAGTATATTTGGATCAGGTGCTGTCACTAATGGCCTTCCTATCAAAAAGTGAGCTGGACAAAGGGGTTGGATATCATTTGGGTCAGAAGAAAGTGGATACAATGGACGGGAGTTTAAAGTAGCTTCTACCTGCACTAATATGGTATTAAACTCTTCATAAGTTAATTTTGTCTCCCCAATGACCCTCAAAAGATGGTGTTTTGCACATTTCACCCCTGATTCCCATAGGCCCCCAAAATGGGGTGAATTGGGAGGTATAAAATGCCAAACGATGCTTTCATTGGCACACGATTGCTCTATTTTATTACTTGATTTTGAAAAGAATTCACTCAATAATTTCAGTTCCTTTGCAGCCCCTATAAAATTGGTACCGTTATCGGAATAAATATGGCTGGGTTTACCACGCCTTGAAGTAAAACGCCGCAACGCAGCGATAAAATTGTCAGTTGTTAGATCTGTCACTAGTTCAAGATGAACTGCTTTACTAGAAAAACAAATGGAAAGACACACATATCCTTTCACTGCCTTACTTCCACGCCCCTTCCTATCCTTCAATAAAAAAGGACCTGCATAGTCCACCCCGGTAACAAGAAAAGGAGTGGAGCACGTAACTCTTTTTTTTGGTAGCTGTGCCATAATTGGATCGACATCTTTAGGTCGAAATTTGAAACATCTGATACAATTGTGAGTTATCTTTTTTGCAACACTCATCCCAGAAGTCGACCAATAATTTTGTCGTACAGTTGCTAGAAGTAATTGAGGACCAGGATGGAGTAACCGCTTATGTTCTTCCTCGGAAATCAATTTAGTCAATATATGATCTTTGGCTAGAAGAATGGGATGTTTCCCATCGAAGTTAAGCGAAGAATGCCTCAAACGACCTCCCACCCTCAAAAGTCCTTCCGAATCCAAAAAAGGAGAAAGTCGTAATAATCTATGTTTTAAATTTAAATTTTCATCATCTTTTAACAGACCTATTTCTTCCATAAAGGATTCATTTTGGGCAATTCGAACTAGTTTTTTCAAACTGTTTGCCAATTCTTCAACAGTTAATACCCCTGATAATCGCTTATCCTTTGGAAGTTGGCAATTAGAAATAAAACGTAAACAATAACCTAAAGTATTTTTCAATTTTCTTAAACGAGAAAATCTATTGAATTGAAATTGTTTTTGTGAACAAGTCGAAACGAATGCTTGCCTCTTACAATCATTCATTTGCTCAAATGGTTTGTGAAGTGATGAAAGCGGCCACTTCGACCTGTCTAGGGACAACCAATTTGGACCATGCCACCATAATTGATTAGAAATAATTTTTTTGGAAAAACTCCCCGGGAAGCTAAATCCGCAGGGTTATCTTTTGTGTTAATATAATACCACATATCAGAGTGTGTTAAGGATTGAATTTCCGACACTCTATTTTGAACAAATGCTACCAGTAGTGATGGTTGGGTTTGAATCCAACATAGCGCTACTTGTGAATCAGACCACAAAAAATATGGCATATCGATAGTCAGAGAATCTCTGACTTTTTTTAGAAGACGAGCCAGTAATAAAGCACTGCATAATTCTAATTTCGGTGTTGTTAACTTTGATTTTGATGGAGCAACCTTTGTTTTCGCGCATAAAAGTTGTACATGAATATTGCCGTGCTGGTCAGTACTTCTTAAATAGATACATGCTGCGTATGCTGTTTGTGAGGCATCACAAAAACCGTGAGCTTCAATATGTACGAAGTTGGGACAAATAGCATGTCGTTCAATTTGCACCTCATTGAGACATGATAACTCATTTCTGAAATGTTTCCAATCTTTCTCTAAATCTGAAGGTATGATATCATCCCATCCTGTCTTTGATAACCAGAGTTTTTGTATTATGATTTTGGCAACGATCACACAAGGATCGAATATTTTTGCAACTTCTGATAAAATGGAACGTTTTATTGTATTTGAAGTTGGAGGATCACTAATATGATTTGTTAACATATCTGTTTTGCTATACCATCTTATCCCCAATGTTTTCGATTGTTCATTATCCCCGAGTATAATGACACTCAAAGGCTCACTATTATCTTGAATTTCATTTAATATATGTGTACTATTTTACATCCACTTTCTTAGCGGGAATTTTGCAGTGTTCAAGATTTCGGAAATAACCTTACAAATTGAGATTGCCTCTTGCTCAGAACTGAATCCAGTGAGAAGATCATCCACATAAAAATATCTCAATATTATATTTGAAGCCGCTGGAAAAGTTTCAGCACAATCAAACGCCAGTTGTCTCAAACATCTCATTGAGAGGAAAGGAGCTGACTTGGTACCATATGTAACGGTATTGAGCTGGTAAATAGAAAACTTTTCCTGAGGTTGCTCACGCCACACAATTTGTTGAAGATGTCGATCTTCAGGATGAATCATAATCTGTCGAAACATCTTAGCACCATCCGAAGACACTACAAAGCTGTGTTGACGGAATCTCAATAAAATTGATATGATCTCGTTTTGAACAGGAGGCCCTGTGAATTGAAGGTCATTCAAAGACCAACCAGAATCTGAAATACTTGATCCATCAAATACCACCCGTAGCTTTGTAGTCAAGCTGTCAGCTCTAATCACTCCATGATGCGGCAGAAAATACGAAATTTTTGTTTGATCTGGTGATTTCAATAATGACATATGCCCCAGATGAATATATTCATGAATAAAATCATGATATCGATCTTTCAATTCTTGATTTGCTTCTAACCTTCGTTCTAAGCTGAAAAATCTCTTAATCGCCATTTTCATTGAATCGCCAAGATTGCTACTTGGAAACTTTAAAGGAATTCTAATTAGAAATCTACCATCAATCGCCCTTGTGAAGTTATTTATAAAATGTTTTTCACACAATTCATCATCAGATGATAGTGTCTGAAAACAGTCTGGCTTAACTTCCTCAATCTCCCAAAACTCGTCTAATTGTATGTTAAGATCGGACAATCGAGACAGATTGCAACTCATCCCCGAATTAGGTTCAGTTATTGCGCCTGAAATTATCCAACCAAAATATGTATTTTGTAGAGAAGGAAGATGTTGACCTAAACTGACCTTTTCTTGAAGTAAGATATTCCAAAATAATCCAGCGCCAATCAACAAATCAATTTTTCCCGGTTCATTAAAATGTGGATCAGCTAAATAGAGATCTGATGGAATATTCCATGAACTTATGTCGATTTTCGAAGAAGGCAATTGGTCCGTAATAGTCGGAAGTACAAAACAAGAAATTGAGGTTTCAAAATTGTTGTAGGACGATTCAATAATAATCTCCCCTTTCTTATTCAATGTGGAAGAGAGGTTATTAATACCTGCAATGGAAATATTACTGTCATTCAGTTTGAGGTTGAGACGTTTGCAGAACGACTGAGACAGAAAATGGGATTGTGAACCGCAATCTAGAATGGCCTTAGCCTTGTGGAAATGTCCTATTGAATCAGCAACTAAAATAATGGCTGTTGATAGCAGCACTTTGCATAATTGACTTGTTAAACTCACTTCTGATGAAGAGAGATTGTCGATGTGCAACAATGAACTATGTTTGTTATTACATAACCTGCACTTTCCGGCTTTACAATCTTTAGCTTTATGACCAGTACATAAACAGTTACTGCATAATTTAAGATCCTTTACCTTTTGTATCCTTTCGGTTACCGATAGTTTGAGGAACTGGGCACATTTGTAAATGAGATGACCTTGTCTGCATAAATTGCACTTGGGATTTGCTGCTAGTAAGGAAGTTTGTCTGAAACCACGAATAATTTCTTTTTGATCATTCGCTTGTTTATTATGGTTGATTTCAATTGTTTCTAGAAAATCCGCCTTATTTTTCAAAAATCTTTTTGAATCTTCCAATGTAGGAAAACCTTTATCAGTTTTTTGTTTTTCCCATTCACGTGCAGTAGCTTTATCAACTTGGAAGTTATTATGAAAATAATCAAAGTATTCCATTGACAAACTGGTTGTTTTAAAGATTCCAAGGCCCTTAAATGTTTTGAAATCGTATCAATAATGTTTCTCAAACCAGCTGATGATTCTTTGTTGAGGGTTTCAAAATCAAAAATAGCTTTTATATGATTATTAACTAGCAATCGACTATTGTTGAATCTATTGCAACCCAAAAAATTAATAAGGCTTGTATTACCTTGAGTGCATCACCCTCAAGAGATGCTCTTAAATAATGAAATTTTTGTATTTTATTAATAGAAACACTAGCGTGAATGAGAGATTCATATGTTTCCTTAAATTCAAGCCAATTGTTAAATTTCCCATTGAATTTTACCAAATTTATATCAGGTAATTTGACATTTTCAAAATGAATATTTGACGATGAGGTGTGAAAAGGAACTGCAGGAATCGATGATAAATCAGGCATTTTACCTAAATTTGGATGAAAACTCCTCACGTTCTTCAAATTGATTCTCAACATCATCATCAGCACAAGAAACCTCTATATCTAATTGAATAGCTTCAAATTCTGCGAATAAGCCTTGAAATTTTTCGAACCGATCTTGAAATTGACAAATGGTACTCTCATCAATTTGTTTTTCCGCTCGGAGCTCATCTTGCAAAGCATTCATGAATTTAACAAAAATCGTCTGCCTTTGTTTTACAGAACCTCGTTTCCTTTTCAGAACTGAAAGTTCCGCCATTGTGAGCGAATTCAAATCAAGAACGTATATGTTTCACCAATGAACTCACCACGTTATTAATGAATTAAATTGAAATTGTGCACTCCAGAGAGTATGAAATGATAAATCTAATAACAAGTAGACAAGCAGCAAGCTACCTCAAAATTGGAAAAAAGAAGGAATAAAGGGAACTCACTGATCTTGCACCTGATTAATAATTCTCGGAACTCGCTGTCTTGTGGACTCCCTTGTAACAGCTTGTCGACGAAATGTGATTCTTCAATTCGATATTGTTGTTCACATCCAAGATCCGGTGAGGTGGACCATGAATAAATTCTACTTCGATAGAGTGGACTGTAATTAATCAATCTCTGATTTTTGGATGTGATTTATTATCGTAAAATTCTTATAAATTCAAATATGTCACAAAAGTCAAAATCTCTTCTGTCATGTCATGCTCTCCGCCTTCTCTCCATAAACGAATATTCCAGAGAGGTATTTAACAGATATGAAAAACCAAAAACTTAGCGTGGGATACCACCAATGGTGTTTATTGCTACAGGAATACGTTTTTTTCTTTAAGTATCTGAGGAAAGAATTCCAATATAAGAGACCTTTCTGCCATTTCCCAGTTTATGCAGGCTGTTTCATGTGGAAATTGCACTTCCTAGAACAAAAACATCACAATAATTTTCCAAATCCAAAAATGAGATAATGGAATTAATTTCTGATTTTCAACATATGACATTTCACATGTTCTGATTATCATACTTGCATACATACGTTATTTTTATATATGAATATATTGTTTTGTTTCAACTTCAAGGGAGCCCACCATCCGCCCACAGCTGTTTCATGATTTCCCAATCATCAGAACGGCTTGTGGTCTTCCTCGTACTTGAACCAAACCTCTCGGAGTACTCATACCTTCCGGCAAGGATTAAAATGTGAAATTCACAAATTATAGACGCGACCTCTATAATTTGAGGAGAGAAACTCAAACCTAATGCTGTGGAGTTCGAAGGCAGGAAATTTCGTGCAACATTGATAGGTCACCAACAATTGTCAGTATAGGCCAATCCAAAGCACCAAAACTCAAGCTTCTGGTGCGTTCAGAGTAACGCAAGCAAATAACAAAAGAAGAAAGAGAAATTTGTTTCAACTTCAAGGGAGCCCACCATCGGCCTACAACTGTTTCATGGTTTCCCAATCATCAGGACGGCTTGTGTCTTCCTTCGAACGTGAACCAATCCTCTCAGAGTACTCATACCTTCCGGCAAGGAAGAAAATTTGTGCATTTCACATTTTTATCCATGCCGGAAATAATGAGTACTCTGAGAGGTTTGGTTCGAATTCGAAGAAGACCACAGGCCGTCTTGATGATTGTGAAACCATGAAACAGCTGTAGGCGGATGGTGGGCTCCCTTGAAGTTGAAACAAAACTCTTTTTCTTCTTCTCTTATGTGTTTGCGTTACTCTGAATGCACTAGAAGCTTGACTTTTGGTGTTGTGGATTGGCCTATACTGACAATTGTTGGTGACTTATCGATCTTGCACGAAATTCACTGCCTTCGAACTCCACAGCATTAGGTTTGAGTTTCTCTCTGCAAATTATAGATGTCGCCTTTATAATTTGTGCAATTCACATGTTGATTCTTGCCGGAAGGTATGAGTACTCTGAGAGGTTCGGTTCGAGTTCAAGAAAGACCACAAGACGTGAGAAACCATGAAACAGCTGTAGGCGGATGGTGGGCTCCCTTGAAGTTGAAACAAAACTATCTTTCTTCTTTTATATATATGTATATATATATACATATATGTATATATACATATATATATATATATATATATATATATATATATATATATATATGTGTACTAGCTGGTACCCGCGACTTTGTCCGCGTAGAATTTGTATTTTTTCCTGTTTTCTTTTTGTGTTGTTCCATCTAGCCTGTGGCTTCCCTTTTCCAATTTGGGTGCCATAATTGATTCTAAAGCGGAAGTAACGTTCTGTGACGATTATTACAAATTCACTAACCCCTTTTCAACCCTTCAGGGGTAGAATTGTCAAGTTAGGTTGAACACAAATGTTCATGACTGTAACTCAAAAACTAACCGAAACCCATACAAAGTTTTACTCCCTTTTTCACCCCTTTAGGAGATGCATTTCCAAATTCACTGAAACAGGTATTCCTTCATTTGTTTCAAAGACCTCAAATACAATTGTTTATGACCCCAACTTAAAAACATATAACCCCCCATTTCACAACGTCAGGGATTTAATTTTTAAAAACAGAGAAAGACATATTTTTTGTAACAAAGACCTCAAATACCAATTTTCATGAGCCTAACCTAAACCTAACGGAACCCTCATACTAACTGCCAATATAATACATACATCTTTATTTGAAATATATGAGTGAAAAATATGTATAGGAATATTTAAAAAGAATAGCAGTCATACATCCAAAAATTTAAGATAACATGTAGATAGATAAATTATAAAATTATTACAATACAAATATTTGGTTCGGTTATAGATTGCTTATATCGACCAATAAAATAGTGAAATCGTATGATTGAAAATTATAAATGATTAATGACAATGAACTATACCTTTGATAATACTTATACAATTGGAGTCTCTATCACTATCACAGCATTTAATTATTTTTCTTATTTTATATAGCTGGTGCCCGCCACTTCGTCTGCGCAGGATTATTATTTCGAGTAGCTTATATTAGCGTGGCGTAGAAAAGAACTAACATTTGCATTTGAAAAATATAACAGCCTGAAGATATTGAGAAGTTACAGTCGCTCTTTATTAACGTAACAATATTGTCAACATAAGAAATACGGTAATTAAGCACTGCAGAGCCCTAATCATAGGCCTATAGGTAGCTACTGCAGTATGCTCCTATAAACTATATTTAACGATTTTTTTCCTTCAGCATAAACATGCAGATTTTTCGCTTTGGAAACACGTGAGCAAGCCACATAGAGCTGACCGTGAGAAAAACATGGCGTGCCCAAATGTATGCCTGCTACCTTTAAGGTTTGACCCTGCGATTTGTTGATCGTCATTGAAAATGCGACTTTTAATGGGAACTGCAGGCGTTTAAAATTGAATGGCAAGTTGTTGGGTATGATTGGGATGCGCGGTATAAGAACATTGTCTCCCTTGGCTTCTCCAGTTAAAATTGTGGCCTTCACAATGTGCCTTCCTAGTTCGGTAACTCGGAACCGAGTACCGTTGCATAATATTGACGCGTCCAGGTTACGCATTAACAAAACGGGTACGCGCACGCCAGAATCGCTCGCAGATGGTAGATTTTTTCCTATTTACTTGACACTTATCGTCATATTTTGGACAAGTCACACAATATCTTTATAAATTGTTGTATATGTATATATATATATATATATATATATATATATATATATATATATATACCTTTATGAATAGCTTTATATATATTTCTAGGAATATCTCACATCGATACTTCACAAATTTCAAAGAATTCCACAAAGTAGAAATACAAATATTTCCGTAAAATGTAATGGAATTTCCCGTTTCAATTTCACATTGAAGTGATATTGTTTTTCAGTAGTGATATTTAACAACTCTAATGGTAATCATTTACAGTATGTATTTTAGGCTATAAATAACTTACAATAGTCGTTATTTCGCAAAAAACCTTTTTCAGTGTCCTATAAAATGCTTTTCAAGTCTCTTCTTCAAACTTTTGTTCGGATTGTTAGTAAGTATTCTTGGAAATTTATTCCTTTGTGAAAAGCTTTGTTGCAATACAATGCGGAATGATAATCTTAGAAACATGACTATTGTTTGTTTGACATACTCCCATTGAAAGCATAACTATTTTTTACAATGACTAAAAAAAATATTTCATCGACTATTTTCAGAATCAAATACGGTACCAACCAGTAGATTCATTCGAGCACTATCCGAATAATGAGGTTGATGTTTTTTTGTTTGATTACTTTTTTTCAAAAACTGATTCATTTTACAACCATTCCATCCTTTATTCATTGTGAAAGTGGAATAAGAGAGAGTAAAACGTTATTCTCGCACTTTCTATATCAGTGAAATATATTTTTATTTCATCGAACACTACCAAATATATAAAGCGTTTCTTCCCACTACTAGGTTTCCAAATGCCAATAACGTTTCGACATTAATATTTTATTTCGATATAACTTCTTTGAATGTTTGATTATTAGGAAAAACTGCATAAACTGTTGACATGCAAATCGTTGAGATGAACTTGTCTCAATGTAGACTTCCATCAGTGGATTTACCTCAACATTCTATAGTACTTATTCGTTCATGTTTCAATGGTATTTCATTTTCAAATTTGATGCTAATCATTGGGTCGTTCTTCGTTCAATTAATATTTTTTTGTTAAAAGATCTCACCATGTTTTTTCATGGTGATACAACAAAACTAAACTGTGCAGTGCCATTCTCTAGTCAACTGAATTATTTTCGTTTCAGATCGAAACTTGCGACACGACGAAAACTATTGTTAAGAAGAAATTCATTCCGAAAAAAATTATCTGTGAACCAGATCGGCTCTGTACGAACACGACCCTGTATCCGAAGGGAGCTATCAAGAAATTGCTGCAGAAAAATAAAAAGAAATATGCTCATCTCTCTGGATCTGTGATAAAACCTACGGATGAAATGATTCCACAAGTCAGAAGTGAATATATAGATTCCAATGTATGTCGAACAAGACAAATTTCCAAACGACCTCTCGTTGCTTTTGATGCTAAAATGAAGCAGAAATTCATCGTGAATGTAGAAGGATACCAACAAATTGTGACTTATGAAACTTGTGTGTGAGTATTTAAATCTCTCTATGTAGTAGATTACTTTTGTCTATAACAAGACGAAAGCTGATTCTGGATATTTATTTTGGAAAGGGATACAGTACACATATCTCAATGGTAAATCTCAATTTCCTCCAAAACTCTGCATGGAATATAAAAACAATTGTCGTTTTTATTGAGCATTGGTTAGATATAACGTAAAGTTGAATTTGTATTATAAATACGGAACGTACAGTGTAGTTTTTCAAGTCATTTTCATTGACATGTAAAAAATGTGCATAGTCACGCAAAATAAATAATATTTTGCATTATTAAATATTTTACAGCAACAATTGCTAATTAAAAAAACATGTTGATGATGCAACTCACAGTCCATGTGTCGTGAAAAGTGATAAAAAAATATTAATAATATTGGAGAACGTGTTGCTGAATTAAAATATACTACTTCATGCACTGTCGATGTTTCCGGAACTCTATATGTTCCTTTCCCCGAAACGTGCGAAAATTTGGTCAAATTGGAATGAATATCTTAGAATCTTTTGCAGAATTTATTGTGCAGGTTGTTTCTCGATAGATATGAAAGCATTGAGGATGACATCACATTTTTTGGTTCATTTGATGCATATGGTGTATTTCGACAAATTTTGTTGCTGTGCAGTTCTCGCCAAATGGTGGATAAAGCTTATTCTTCGAGGATTCTTCTTATCATATTACGTTTTTCAGCTAGAACTTTAGTTATTTTCGTTTTGTCATGATTTTACCATTCATAATATGTTCTGATAGTTTTGAGTCTAGATTTGTCGATTCCTTATGAAAGAATTGAATGATGAAACCGATTCCTAGTAGCTGAAATATGTTTATTTGTTCAATCCTATGGAGGGTTTGATTTATTCATTGAGTAAGTGCTACAAAGCGATAAAATTTCACCTTTACTAAGATATTCAGGTCAAACAATTGGAATTTCCATTTTCTCAGCAATCAGAACTAAGGTTTTCATGTGTTGTGGAAAAGTTGGTCTGGTAACACAATTTTTCAAATCAGTCTCGCCTGACACCTATGGACCGGTTTCGGGCTGTTGGCCCTCATCAGTATAGGATAGTCCCAACCAAAGATCCGAAGATCCTAGGCTGAGGCAAAACTGATTTGAACTAAACACAATCATGTCTTTCAGAAAGAAACATTTGCAATGTAGTATTAATTTATATTAATTATTGCACAGATGTCGAGCAGATATCATTCAGCATTCTGCGTGGTATTAGCCAGGAAAGTAGTTGTTTCCAGCTCTTCATCTACTAACCTTCAGTTCAATGTATATTAGATTGAGAAGAATGTTTACACTTCGTTGATTTAGTTCACTGTAGAAAACGAGGAAAATAACTGTATTCCTTTTCTCGATGAATTAATAATGAGAAATCCACATGGTAGATTGTCCAGCAATTGGTAAATGAAACATTCCTCCCAGAGAACGTCTATCATCAAAGGGTTGGAACAGAGCCATCTCCCTCAGTGATGAAATATTTTATGTAGATAATCTCAAGAAAATAAAATATATGTTACTCCAAAATCAATCTCATGTCAATAGAATTCTGCATAATCGTGCCAACCCAATTATCAATACAGATAATACCGAGGATTATCAGAGAAAATCAGCAGGGTTTTGCAGAATGACAAACTATCCATATCCCTTCACACTGAGAATGAAATAAGAAAACTCCTTCCAAAATTTAAAGATGAGCTACCTAAAGAGTCACTGTTGTCGAACTTAGTTTACAAAATCGAGTGCGTAAATTGTGATAAAATATATATTGGACAAACAAAACAATCATTATGGAAAAAGGTGAAACAACACAGAAATTACTGCAGGAACTCATCTCGAACTGCAAGAACCGCGCTATCAGAACACCACCAAAGTCTGGGTCATAATTTTGATTTTTTATATGTAGAAGTTTAGGATCAAGAAGACAACGAGCATAGAAGGTTGATTTTGGAAATGGTACATATCAGTTGCCAAACTGACATGGAATATCTTAGTAGAACTTATAATAATATAATCGCTTCCGCCATCACTTGAACTTCTGCTACCGTCGATTTGTGAGACCGGTGTATGGCAGACATGAACCTTTTTTCGTTTGAAAGGTGTATATATATATATATAATATATATATATATATATATATATATATATATATATATATATATATATATATATATATATATATATATATATATATATATATATATATATATATATATATATATATTTAATATATATATATATATATATATATATATATATATATATATAGTTGAAGAAGGGTAGTCTCGTGACTGGACTAGTTGAAAATAACTATGAATTTGAAATAAACTTTGTAGAAAGGATATTCCTTGAGGCCAATGGGAAAAGAAAAACTCTTTCTTATTTAGTCAAGCTTTCGAAAATGTTTATTTTCATTATCAAGACAGCTGTGAAAAAAGAAAACACTATTGTGAAATACGATTTTAAACAAATCTAAAGAACTTACTAAGGTGAGGTTAAGTGAAGACAGCGATCTAATCACCATTTTGTGATTAAGGTAGTTTTAAAATTATATCAGGTTAAACAATGAAAAAGGAAAATGGTGGATGACAAGTAATGCATGACATGAAGTGTCATATGTCAAAGTTGAAATGTCATGGGAGAAACATGTCTTTTGTCCACAGAACAAAAGGAATAGTACCAATCTATATGACAAAAATTATTAAATGAGAGAAAAAATCAAGAAATACTAAGCAGTTTTTTTTAACTTTCAAAACTTCAATTGGAATCAAGTTTCAACAAGTAATTGTAAATGACACTAAGGTTGGAAATATCAGATCGTTTGTTCATGCTATTTGGTTCATTTTTATGAACACCATTTCAAGGAAATTCTTTGTGGAAGTTATTCTCACTGCTAAAATGGAAGGGTTGTTGAAATTACTAAAATGATTAGAGTTTATATTATGTTCAGCTAATGCACAACTGTTTTTTTAATTTTACAATCACTTTATGAGATCTATGCGACCTGTTAAATTCCTACCGGTCTGTCCGATATATATTTTGTCACAGTTAAGGCAAGGAATACTATATTGACATTTGATTTCTCATAAATCGTTAAGGGCTTTAGTTCTAGTGTAAAGGCTTGCAATAGTTTTAATATTTTTGTTAGCAATGCGTAGTTCATCTAATTTAAACACATTAGTCAGTTTGGAGTTAGTTTTCTTATATGGTAATGTTTTATAAAAATGGTTCGGTTGAGTTGAGCACTTGAATTTATTATTGGAGAATTTAATGTTACAGGTTTAAATTTATATTTGCATTTCAGATAATAAGTAACATGGGTTGACGATCAGTACTGAATAGTAATTTATTAATAAATTTAATTGGATATGAGTTTTTTTTAGATTGTTTAATTCATTTAAACATTCTGTGAAAATTGGATGTGATAAACATACTACTCTGTTTTCATACTCACAGTTGTTTCATGTTTGGAGCAGATAGAATGGAAACTTGAATCTATTAGAACAAATTGTTTATACCTGTCAAGAATTTTCCAACCCTCTCAACTCTATCTAAATGGAGTTGTTCTTCTTACATATGTAATAGTTAAATAAGTCTCTACTTGGTCATGAGGTTAGAGTCACTGAATTTTTAAAAGGAATTTGAATGTACAAGGTTAAACTATCTTTCATTTCAGATTCAATAATATAAAATGGGTTGAATAGTACTGAATATAAATTTATTATGCATTAAATTTAATTGATATGAGTTTATCTAATTCAGACATCACAATGGTTTTATACTATGCCATTGCGATTTATCGTGAGTGCTTTCATTGACATACTTGAATTCATTTTGAGTCTAATTTTTAAATTTTAATGACACTTATTATAAACAAATTTTGGTACCCCATGGGTTCTACTATTTCCCCAATATTAGTGAACTATGTGTTAGATGATCTAGTGGAAGATGTTTTAACCCTTATTCCTTTCAACATTCCTTTTGTTAAAAGATATGTGGATGATTTGATCCTCTCTGTACCTTATGACGAAGTAGATGAAGCGTTATTCTACTTCAATAGCTACGACATCAATTTACAATTTACCTCTGAGGTAGAAGTCAACCGAAGCATCCCTTATTTAGATATGAGAGTATGTAGAGGGTTGGACAATATTCTTCGCACAAAATGGTATAGGAAACCAATTTGCTCTAATAGATTCATAAGTTTCCATTCCTATCATGCTCCAAACATGAAAACAAACCTGGTGAAAGGTATGAAAAACAGAGTAGTGTGTTTATCACATCCAATTTTTCAAAAGGAATGTTTAAATGAATTAAAAACAATCTTAAAAGAAAACTCATATCCAATTAAATTTATTAATAAATTACTATTCAGTACCGATCGTCAACCCATTGTTACTATTATTGAATCTGGAAATGCAAATATAAATTTAGACCTTGTAACATTAAATTCTCCAATAATAAATTCAAGTGCTCAACCCCAACCAGTAGAACCATTTATTTATAAAACATTACCATATGTAAGAGAACTAACCTCCAAACTGACTAATGTGTTTAAATTAGATAAACTACGCATTGCTAACAAAAATATTAAAACTATTGCAAGCCTTTACACTAGAACTAAAGCCCCTTTAACGATTTATGAGAAATCAAATGTCATATATAGTATTCCTTGCCTTAACTGTGATAAAATATATATCGGACAGACCGGGAGGAATTTAACAGGTCGCATAGCATCTCATAAGAGTGATTGTAAAATTAAAAAGAAACAGTTGTGCATTAGCTGAACATAATATAAATTCTAATCATTTTAGTAATTTCAACAACCCTTCCATTTTAGCAGTAGAGAATAACTTCCACGAAAGGAATTTCCTTGAAATGGTGTTCATAAAAAATGAACCAAATAGCATGAACAAACGATCTGATATTTCCAACCTTAGTGTCATTCACAATTACTTGTTGAAACTTGATTCCAATTGAAGTTTTGAAAGTTAAAAAAAACTGCTTAGTATTTCTTGATTTTTTCTCTCATTTAATAATTTTTGTCATATAGATTGGTACTATTCCTTTTGTTCTGTGGACAAAACACATGTTTCTCCCATGACATTTCAACTTTGACATATGACACTTGACACTTCATGTCATGCATTACTTGTCATCCACCATTTTCCTTTTTCAGTCATGCTTTAACCATGTGGTAATTTTTGTATTCGTCAAATTTCAAATTGTTTAAATTAAGTTTCTTAAACAATATGTGCGTTTGCAATTGTTTAATTCTTATATATATTACTAGTAGTGTTTCATAGTGATATGATTTTGAAAACTACCTTAATCACAAAATGGTGATTAGATCGCTGTCTTCACTTAACCTCACCTTAGTAAGTTCTTTTTTTTTAAAAAAAAATTTTAAACTTGCTAAATAAAAAGAGTTTTTATTTTCTCATTGGCCATTAAATTTGACTGCAACCTCAAGGAATATCCTTTTAAACTTATTTCAAATTCATATTTTTATATATATATATATATATATATATATATATATATATATATATATATATATATATATATATATATATATATTATATTTATCTGGTCACTAATAGATGTTAGCAAACCCCTTTGCTACTTTTTATAATTTTTTATTTCAACTTGTATCTGTATTGTAGGCCAAATTGTTTCATTTATTTTTGAATACCAGTTGTCAAAGAATCTGTTAGTAATCCAAATTTCAACCATTTTAATTTTCACATTGTATAAAGTTCAACGACGCATTGACTAAATGCAAAACTCTAATATTCCTTACCAGGTACTATATACCGCTAGTTACGTCTATGGTGAGTTTATATCTCAATATTAGAGTTTTATTATTTCAATGTAGTCGTTAACCAACACCACTTTCTCTTATTATATATAGCTCTGAAGAAGCGAACAATATATTCGCGAAACCTTAGCAAAGACGTAGATTCGTTAAATTTGTCCAATACCCTGCAATCTTTTCGAATAAGATGGATCTTCGACGCAATCACTACAACATAATTCAAAAGAGTTATGAAACTCATTTCATGGAAATTAGTTCTATAACTAGTGTTTCAATTATGTATGAATACTGTTTGTCGAAAACCTGAAGATAACCCACAATCAGCAAGAGTGGTTATTCCTGTGGCATATAAATTACTTCGAAAAAAAAACAATTCCATATTGAAAAAAAACAATATCTCATTTCCCAGAATTATGGGGAGCTTTTCGACTTGACGTCTGACAAATAGTCCAATTTATAGAAACAAAGTTTCACCAAAATCTGACAGAAATAAAAAAACATCTGAAATTCTAGATTCAGGTAGTGAAATGTATGAGGTATCCATTAGGCAATTCTTTACCATGCCCTGGCCCAAAAAATAAAATAAAAAATCCAATAATTCTCCGAATTTTTATATTATGAGCTACAACTCCAGAAATATTGGAGATATGGAAAACTGATCAGAATAAAAGTTGTACCATGTTATTTTTTCAACAAAAATATTGTTCATACGTTTTGCGATACATGATGTTGTTAGGGAGATAAACACTTGGAAGTCCAATGCCTGGTTGAAAAATGGCTTTTATATAATAGTCAGTCGATGTTTCTCGCTACTCAGAGCTGCTTAAAAAAAGGCCAAAGCATATTGAATGTAGAAAAAACTTCCATCTTTCACCTGAGACCAGTTTTGAAGTTCATAAAAAATTAAATCATATTACAAAGAGTGTTTAAAAATTTCCTATATATAATAACTGTGAGTGAGTACACATTTTGGTTGATTTATTCATAAGGAATCATTACTTCCTTAATTCATTGGGCTTTTGTGCTGTTCAAGATATTAGATCTGTTCAAACAGTTAACTCTCGGTTTTGTCGAATGAAAGTATTTTACATTATGAAGAGTAACCTTAACTTTTGTTGTACATTCCATGATTCAATCAATAATGCCAATTATAGAAAAATTATCGGTTGGATATTGAAATATAGTCTTTTTTAAAAAGTATTGTACTTTTTGAATTGTTTCAAATTCCTGGGCATATGTACGGAATCCAACTTCTTTCAAGACGAGTACTTTCTCAACAAAACCGAGAGTAATCCGGTTGAACAGGACTGATATATCCACCTCTTATAGCACAAAGCACCAAGAAATTAAATTCCTCACAAATTTATTTACCAAAATGTGTTCTCACTCACACATATTGTCAAGTATGAAAAATATCACCCAATAGAAATATACCAATCATTTCTTTTACAAAATTAACTTACCAGAATTGAAAATAAAATTTAAACATAATTGAACCCAAAGTGGAGAAATCCGTAGTTCATTTATTCTACAGTAATTCATCATCTAGTATAACATTTATTGAAATACAGTATTTCCTGCAAATTCAAAGTTCAACGCCAGTCATTAATCAGGGATTGGGTTTCAGTCCAGTATTGCATTCATCAATAGCAAGAACGGTGATTCTGCAAGTCAGCGATATTTTTTCTACAAATGAAAGTGTTTATTTTTAATTGGGCTCTTTGGTTTCATGCTGCTGGTCCACGGTGACACATCTCCTTTCCTTGGTTTTTATTATAATGTAAGTGTAACTTTTATTTACTTGTTATGGTCATTGTTCACTTCACTATTTGGGTATTCACCATCATGTTATTTTTTGCCCTTCTATAATTTTCAATAAACCATAATAGTTTTCACTTGACTTTTTTATTTCACTATACCAGGGTGGTCACAATCACGGATGTAAAATGTTTAAACCTCTCGCAAGCCAAGCAAAATAATAATTGAGCACCCTAAACAGTTAGGGGGCCAGGGTTTCACAGGGTCTCCCAAAGTAGGGCGTGACATATTAATAGGAAATCTTCAAACACTCTTTGCATAATGATTAGATTCTATATTAACTTCGAAACTAGCTCAAGTGAACTACAACTTTTATGCAAGACATCTTTTCACATCTCCAATACTTCTGGAGTTGTAGCTCAAAATATGAAAATACGGAATATTTTTGGATTTTTTCAATTCTTAGCACCGTGGCATAGTAAAAAATTGCTCAATGAATACTTCATACTTGCGAAAGTTTTGTTAGGTCAATATATCTGTTGATTGGATTGAAAAGTGTTTCACAGGGTCTTCCAAAGTAGGGCGTGACATCAAATAGGAATTCTTCAAACACTCTTTGCATAATGATTAGATTCTATATTAACTTCGAAACAAGCTCAAGTGAACTACAACTTTTATGCATAACGTCTTTTCACATCTCTAATACTTCTGGAGTTGTAGCTCAAAATATGAAAATAGGGAACATTTTTGTATTTTTTCAATTTTTAGCACCGTGGCATAGTGAAGAATTGCTCAATGAATACTTCATACTCGCGAATGTTTTGTTAGGTCAATATATCTGTTGATTGGATTTAAAAGATACTTTGAGTTTTATGAAGTTGATGGATATATTAAAGAATAAAAGCCAATTTTCGGAAAATAAGATGATTCTGGTTGTTTCTCTTATTACTTGTTTCGTTAATCGAAAGATTACCTAGATAATTCATAATTTACCTAATGTTATGGACATTACAAATGGGTTTCATATGGACTTTCTACAATACAGCACAATTATGAAATACCATGGCTCAATGTTGATCGGGGACTAAAGTTACACGTTTATGATTTTTTCCATTATTTTTTCGATTTTTCTTAGAAGCGATATCTCCTTATACTCGATTTGAATCGCAATATATTTTTCAGTATATCTATATACTCTTCTGATTCTCTTCTACATTCTCATGTTTCATGTCACAGTTATCTCCTTTTCTGAGAGTCTGTTCTTTATACCAATAACAGAAAATGTTGATTTCGATCAAAATCAATAGTTATTCGATATATTGTATTTCATTCGGGAAAATAAAAATAGCAATATTTATATCTGGTATTTCATATATTCGAGTCGTTTCTTACATTTGAGTCGAAAACCATCGATAGAGGGCAAGTAACAAACATTAGGTAATCGCTGATAACTTTCATATCAGCATACTTCTAGTCCTAGCATCATATTATATTTTTCAGTTTCCCCGTGAAAGCAATTTTATTTTTATTTTATGATAATATTCTCCTGAATATTTTCTGAAATATATTTTTCTCCATACTTTGCCCTTCTATAATAACTGCAATTATTACATTTCGTAACCCTATATTGATTTTATTTTTATTTATATGAAGAAGAACATTTTCTGTGGCAATGTTTGTTTCGATCTTCATCACAATTATTTTTCCGGAGATATGCCTCTCAGTTTGTATTCTGGTCTTCCGTAACAATATGAACATAACGAATAATACATGAATTAGATCCACTTCTCCTCTTATAATGAACAGATTTCGATTTTTTTTCCAATAGTTCCAGGAATGAGAAATCCTAGGAAATGCAAACGCTTTATAAAGAACTGTAACAAAAACTTCGCATTTTCAACTGCATGACCAAACAAGTTAACCGTGAATATATTTTTTTTTAGGGATGAAAACAGTGCATGTTTTGGAAACGATCATTGGCCAAATGATTTTCAAACATTTTGCAAACAAGCATATAGTATGGTTCGTTTGGTAGCGGTGAACCACAGTGGAAAACTGGAATATGCATATTTTCCAGTACCAAGCAACTGCGTTTGTGCGTATAAGAAGTTGGGACCCGATATCGATAAAAGTTCAAAATCGTTAGATGATGGAAGGTGACCCTGAAGCAACGTAAAGATTTTTTTCCCAAAACAAAATTGGATATTTTTTAAATATAAAGGGCCTATTTCAAAATAGTCGGGCGATTTAAACACCTCAATATTTTTAAACCAGCTATGAAATGAAGAATTTTGCCCAGGTAGTAATGATTTTTGTTATTAAGATAGGAAAATAGGACACTTTGAAATTGAAATCAAATCTACATTAGGAAGACTGATATGATAGTATGAAAACTAATCGAAAACATTTTATGGAATGAAGGAATCAAGTCAATATCGTCCCTATTTTTTGGAGCTTTCTTGATATAATTCAGAATTCTAGTTGATGTAGATGCATAGTAGTACTGAGAAAGAAGAACAATTCAACCTCACCAATTATACTAATTAGATTTCTTTCTATCTCATAGACCAATATTATCACTTGCGACGTGACACTTCTCCACCAATTGACAATTGAAGTAATGTTACTTATTTATTAATTTAAAAAAAACGTTCGGAAAGGCATTGTTGTTTTTTACTTGTGTGATTTCGCGAGGTACTGCCTGGTTCGACCCGAAAATATTTTAAGTTCCATAATATGAAGCATTTCCTAACTGATTCGATTATTAACTTTTTCTGTAATTTTCTGATTTGATACCTTGCGAATTGTTTTTGTTTTGGGAAAAAGGAATGCTTGCTTTCCCCTACTGGATAGGGGGTTTTGAACAAGCTTTAGTAAAATATAATGTTAGAAGAAAATTCATTTCTTTCAAATGTGAAAGAAAAATAATTTCCTATTTATGTTAATTCTTTGATGAATTTGATCATCACAAACATTATATGGAATTAGTCCATTATTTTGGTAACAGCCCAAGTGTTTTGTGTTATAACAGTTGAAATCATGGGTTATTAGTGGCCCTAGATTTTCACTGTAATTGATTACCTTTGTGGTGGTGAAATATCACAAGAAAATAGGGAATTCCCAAATCCATTGTAAAATCATAGTGAACAGATCGGCTTTAGCAGTCTCCAGAACACTTGTGAAATTAATATTATTTGTATTTCTACGTTGCGAAATTACTTGAAACTTGTGAAATGATAATGTAAAATCACAGTTCAACTAGAATAGTATCGTGATTTCATATGTTACTTCCACCATATGTTTGTGAATGTACCCACTAATTATGCAAAAGTGTTGTGAAATTGAATTGTGAAAATGATTCAATATGGCGAATTCACAATGTTTTTATTTCTCATATAATCACATCAATTGAGAATTTCTCATGGCAAAATCACAATAAAAAATTTCAATAATAATGTGATTTCACGATATTGTTGTGAAATTACCTGAAGCCTGTGATTATGGATTGTCAATTCACAATTATCATTTACAATTCCTTTTGCTTTTGCTCATAAAATTTTTGGAACATTGACATTTCAGCAAAAACTAAAAATACACTGATTCCTCAAAAAATATAGAAGAAATTGAAACATTCATTATTTTTATGATTTATTATTCAACAAATAAATAATAATACAAATAAATATATTAGTATTATATGAGTAAATTAAAATTTGATTTCAGATTTCTATATGGAAAATCGAAATAATTATTGTTTCTCTAATACATTTATAACTACAAAAAAAATTTAAATATACGCGTCGACTAGAGAACCTCCTTCTTTTTAGTTTCGTCGGTTAAAAAATAAACGGAGTTGCTTATAAAGTGAGCATGATTTTAGAAATGACACATTCAAAATGAATCGCGCAATTTGGCGGACAAATCTCACGAAAATAAAATTTTTCCTCGAAATTTTGGAGAATGTTGAAGGAAATGTTTGTTTTATATTTTATTCCATTATTCTTCTTCTAGCCCTCCAGTGATATTTCATGTGGTTTCGTTCAAAAAAAAGTTGCATGCGGTAATTTTTGACATAAGAAAGTAGCAGATGAAATTATCGAATACTCCTAGTTCTTTTCGGGTTGCAGTGAATTATTCCAATTAATTACTGAAAAGGTGCAACTGGAGGGTTGAAAATTCAAATAATTGCATAAAATTCAACATAAAGATAATTTTCCATTTAATAATTTTCGAAATTTAGAGGGATAATGCTATTTTTGTGATTTTTTGGGAAAAAAGTCAAATATTGAATAGATATGTATGTGTCATTTGCCATCATTTTCCAAGCAACATTTTTCAGGCATTGTCAAATTTTACTTTATAAGAAATTTAACTTTACTCCCTAGGTCCTGTAATTTCAGAAGGAATTAAAATGTATATTGGTCGTGTTCTCAAATTTTAAGTTCATAAAGTGGCTGGTGAAAACATATATAAATGGCAAACTTACATTACTTTTCAAAAAAACAACAAATATCTGTGATTTTTTCTTGCGATTTTACATTTTCTGTGGCATTTTACAAAAAAAAAAAAATTATTACTGATATATCTTGTGAATTTTACAGGATATATGAAATTTCACAATATTTCTGAGATAACACATTTTTTTCTCTACGCAAATATTTTTTTCAGTATATAGTGGACATTTTTCAATATTTTCTCAAATATAAATTTCAACCTAAAATATTGGAATAATATATGTAATTAATTACCCTTCAACAATTCAAAAAGTGCGAGAAAAACAAATTCAGCAAATGCTTACTAGTATAATGCGAAAAAATTTCAAAAAAAATTTCGCCCGGCTATCATTTCATGAAAACTTCTTCTAATAATCGACAATCCAGTTTTTTGCAGATATTTCCAGAGATATAATATACTTGTCAGTACCGAAACGCAAACGAAATCGTGATCATACATGCCAATGTTTCGCTTTGTCTTATTGGAAGAGTTATTCTTCTTATGTACCGAAGTGCACAAAACCCTAAAGGAAAGTTTCGCCCTCTTAATTCGATATTATTATTGATTATTAATATATTGCCGAATTTATTTGAGTTAGGAGACTGAATATGAAAAACTATCAACAACTTTAGACAAAACATCCCTACCAAGACGTCAATATAATAAATAATTCGTGCATTTCAATAAGTATATTCCCTTATTTCCAATTCAATTATAATTGAGATATATTGAAAAAGGTTCCTGTATTCAAGGGGGGTGATTGATTTATATTCTCGCAGTATTCTACAAATTTCATTCATGAAAGTGGAGATTCATATTACAAAAGAATGCCATAATCAAATAACATTTCTATAATATTCCAAAAGGCATGAATTTTTCAACTGATGAAAAACTTAATAAATATGAATGAGCCACCACTTTAGGTAAAATATCGTACTTGGAAAAAATGTACCTTCCTCCGTGTGACTAGTTTCAAATTATTTGAGGATTCTGTATTTTTTGAGTTTTATATATTGAAAAGTCAAATAGACGAAAATTATCATCAGAATTCATATCGTGCATCTCTTCAAGTACCCGAATAAAAAATTTCCACATTCTGGAATAACTATAAGACTGCCCCTCTTTCTGTAATCATTGAAAAAGTAGATGACAAAACTTGTCATTCTTCTGTGATATATACTAGTAATTTGTAAAACTTTTTTAATTCACTCGATTTTCAATCCACTATAAGAAATGTTAGAAAACGAATATTATAGATCCTAATCTCATTACCATTATTTATTTATTGAATTATATTTATTAATTTATTTTTCTTACACGTTGATTATGTTTGAGAGCTCAGCTCATCGTTAGTGTTAATAAATTATTGAAGACTGAAAGTGTATGTTTATTTTGCATGGTATCGTTTATTGACACAAGATGACTGAACCAATGTGATGTAATGGATGATTTCAAGTACACCCAGAGTACGCAAACTATGAGGAGTCATCGATATACGCAATTTTGACTTGAATGTGATTCATATTCAATATGGTGTTTGTGGCACTCCCGATGAAATGAAGGTAGATTATGTGGATGATTTGAATCTGCGACTGAATTATCTGGCAGATGGAACATAAGCCTTTTCAGCGGGTTTCTGAGAAAAATTCTGGCGGTTGCATTCGAGACGTGTGATCTGGCTGAATTCCTCACGAGTTCTAATGATTTGGTGATTTATTGAAAATATATGTCTCAATTATATTCAAGTAGTGTACAGCAGACATAAGGCTGTTCGATCAGAGGATGGAATGAATTCGAAATAGTATATATAATTTGGAAAATATAATATAAAACTTATCATCGAGTGAACTTGTATCCTTTCTGAAACACATAAGTTTTTGAGAAGGTGTACCTCTTTGATGGAATATTGGAAATATACAATTTGACATGAGATATATCAATAATGCGGGTAACGGTGTATCTGAGTAATATTGAAATGATGACTTTATTGAAGTTCAATTACTCAATGCTCAAACGAAATGAAAAAACAATGTGTACTTTTGTGGGATTACAGAGTAGGAATAATATTTCATCTTATTTCAAGTTGTGAATAGAGGATTGGAAATGTGCATGTCAGCAAATGCTTTCTGCTAGTTGAGTTCAAAACATTTCCGTTCAATATCATTGCAATATATATATATATATATATATATATATATATATATATATATATATATATATATATATATATATATATATATATAAAAAGAAAAAACCCACAAAAAGAATAATTATTTATCAGCTATTAGTTCCAATAGAATGTTTTTACATATTTTTGAAATTCCCTTTCCTTTATGAAGCCTCTGTATAATATGAATAGATAAAAATATCCAAATACTATAACACAATCAATTTCATACACTGTCATAATGATTACAACCCATAATTGTTTCAAAAGACAACAAAAAAGATCTTGATTTACAAAATCATCCTGAATAAAATGTGATCAGCAAAATTATAAGCTTGAGACATACAGTATATGAAATTGTATCTAAAAGGGAAAAATTTTCAATAGCCAATCAGGGAACAGTATGGTGAAATGTAAGATTGAAAATTGTGAGAAAATAAGAACGGAAAAGTGTCATAAACAATTATCACTGAAAATTGTACATAGTTTATAAGAAAGGAAATATTGTTTTATTTATAAGTTGTGACAAATAACCCTAAACAGTGAAAATGTGACAATATAGTGCGCGAATTCAAAAACTCAAATCGGAGGGAATAAGGAAAAATGGTATCCAGGAGACGGAGAAAACAAAGCCAAAAGGAGATTGAAAATAATTTGAAAACGAATGCCACGTTTTGTTTGGAAGAAAAGAAAAATTCAATAATTTCAACATTATAAGCAGATAACCAACAATACCTTGTATTCCAGGGCTGATTTTTGGATGTGTATGGTTTCTTCTTTTTGGTATTGGAGTTCCTGAGAGCATTGGATTGAGAGGGAATCCAAATTCTGGGTGTATATTGAACAGCGACAGTTCTAGTGTCAGGTATAAACTTTCCTAGTGCACATCACGAACTGAACAACTTCACTAATAACTCATATCCCATCAGAAGAACTTTATTTCATTTGATTTTGAACTATTAAAGAGATTTTCACTGTCAAGGTAAAAGTGAGGTTGTGTCTATTTATCCATGACCTGTTTCTCATGATTATCCATGAAAATTTGTAGATTGACCTCAGAATAAGTTATCTAGCGTAGGCCAGGTAAATTTAAGTTTTCCTGAATAATGGATATAATTGCTTTTTGATACTATCTCGTTTCTTTTCCACAATTATCAGCAATCGTATTCATAAACATTGAATAGATTGTAATTTGACATCAAGCAGTGGCTAGTGGCTCAATTGCCTGAACCGGCTATATGAGACAAGATGCGTACCAACTGAGTTTAGTTGTGGTGAGGAAAGTGATAACAATTGGCAGCAACGTGACGAGAGAACAGTGACGTTAGCTAGCAATTATTATTACATTGCAAATAAAATATATTATACAGAGTAAAATTGAATTATCTATCACATATCTACAATTAGTATTCCAAAGGGAAAAAAAAGAATAAAATATCGTACAAATTTCATTACATAACAATTGTCGCCCAACGAGTTGCAAAAATTATATTTGAAAGCAAAATAAATAAATATCAACTATTATATTTATACAATTCATCATAACATTACAATATATATATATATATATATATATATATATATATAAATATATATATTTATATATATATATATATAATATAATTTTTATGTTTAGAAGTACGTTAAATGTTCAAAGAGTTGAAATGAATTAAAAATTAAAAAAACCCTAAATAAAAAAAAGTTCGTATTTGGTAATCTGTGCTATGTTATTTCACGGTTTTTCTGGGGATTCTACTGTTTATCTGAATCCTTATATAATATTAATTGATACCTATGTTTGAAATAAATATGTTTTCAACATTACAAGCAATTGGAATAATTTAAAATTTTTATAGATCAAAATTTACGAATATATTTTGAGCACAAGCAGATAACAAAATATTGAAAGTTCGAACATCCTGTATAAGAAATTGGATCTGATCACAACAGCCAATGAGATGCCAGGAGAGATCTTGATGCAAAATAAGGAATTTTGAAAATATGAAAAGCAGAAACGTCAAAAGAATGATTTTTACATGTCTTGTATATGGTTTATAAGGTAGTTAGAAATGTTTAGTAAATAAAAACTGTCAAAAGAGTGAAAATAATGAAAAGTGCAACAAAAAGGTGCCTGAAAATCTAAAATTCGAGAAAGAAAACAAAATGTGTTGGTATCAAGGAAGAGGAATCAACAAGCTGAAAGGATTGTAAAAAAATAATTTTTGGAAGCACCAACGATAAAATTCAATCCTGAAAAATCATCAATTTGTATTAGGAAAACGTTATGTACCAAGTCAATATGGAAAATAATATAAAGAACAATAGCAGATAAAAGATCCCAGATGCAGGGTTGAGCTTACCTTCTTTATTGGAGATTTAGCAAGACGAGGCGAAGGTACAATCGACAAAAGTAGCAGCAGTTTCCAGGAACCGGAGAAAAACCCAAACACTGAACATTTTCGTCACCAGAAGTCCCAGGTATTTTTTTGAAACCATAAAAGTTACCACAGTGCAATCCAAAACAAAACTTTCAAAGAATTTTGACAGAACTTTTCACGAATTACTATATTGACCACATAACCAGTGAAACGAGGTTAAATTTCACTTTTAGTATCACATAATTTCACATTTGCTGTATATAATTGCTGTGGAGCACTCATTACGTACCAATACAACATGGGAAAAATATAAAGAAAATAGCAGATAAAGATCCCAGATGCAGAGTTAAGCTTACCTTTTTTATTCGAGATTCACCAAGACGAGGCGATGGCACAGTCGACAAAAGTAGCAGCAGTTTACAGGAACTGAAGAAAAACCCAAACACTGAACATTCTCGTCAGAAGAAGTCCCAGGAATCTTTTTGAAACCATAAAAGTTACCACAGTGCAATTAAAAACAAATTTTTAAAGAATTTTGATAGAACCTTTCACGAATATTGACCACATAACCTATAAAACTAGGTTAAATTTCACTTTTAGTATCAGATAATTTCACATTTGCTGTATATAATTGCTATGAAGCACTAATCAGGTTATTTATTGCAGACTAGGTAGTAGTAAGTTTTTCCTGAATAAAGGAAATTAATATTTTGAGGAATCTCTGTATTATTTTCAATGTTTGAACGACAATGAATTGCTATTTTCTGAAATTGATATCAAGAAACTACTAGGGGGCTCCACAGTAGAACCGACTTCTGAGATCCCATAGGCGTATCGATTGAGTTAGCTGAGGTGAAGAAAATAAGGTGAAAGAGTAGAGGAAAGAAGGTAAAGTGCATAGCCGAAGATATTGAATATTTATATGGGTATTCATTTATCAATACATATTAAATACATTTTCAAAACAGGAACTAGTTTAAAGTTTTGAAAATGGTAAAAAAATTGTAAAAACAAAAATAGTAGTAAAATTATTTTTGTTATGATTGTGGAAAGTAAATGAATAAAATATAAAATAAAATAAAAATGAACCGCAATCAACGCATCATAGCAGTATATATATATATATATATATATATTATATATATTTTATATATATATATATATATATATTATATATATATATATATATATATATATATTGTCGACAATCCACTGCAGGGATCACCACGTGTGTATTTCAATCAAATTCGACATGAATTTGCATATTCAACATGAGATTTTCAAGTAGTCGAAGATGTTTTTTACAAACTGATTTTTAAAAATTTTATTTGTGATGTGCACCGATATTTTCCTGTTAGCAACCTCGAGTTAATGTCTTGATAATGAAATGAAGTATTTCGAAAGCTCGACAAATTAACAAAGAGTCTTCTTTACATGGCCATTTCCTATTGACTGCAACCTCAAAGGAAAACATTAAATTGGTTTTTTGTGTTTCCTAAACTCAGTTTCTTTCAACTAGTCCAGTCAAAAGACTACCCTCTTCTAAATATATATATATATATATTTATATATATATATATATATATATATATAAAGGAGGACTAGAGGAGAAAACATGGAAATTTTTTATCTCTCTCCTGAGGTTGCAGTCAGTTCAGGAGGCCAATGTAATGAGTACTCTCTGTTATTTGTCAAGCTTTCGAAATTTATTTTATTTCATTTTCAAGACATCTAGAAACAAAAAAACAATTGCTAATCACAAAAGGAACTTGGAAAAATATAATAAATTTACCAACGTGAGACTGTTACAAATAAAAAATAGCGAGACACACATAATATTAAAACATACTTTAAAATGCAATTCACTAAAAAACAAACACTTTCATTATACAGGTACATGATATGAATGAGACCTCTGTCTAGATACAGGTCTCATTGTTCAACAACTGCGGCGGATTTTTTTCAGAAAAATGTCAAATCGTCAAAAAAGATGAGTAAACATAGCTTAGGTTGTCTGAACCTAAAATAAGAAGCCCAAACACAGCATGTGAGAAATGAATATGGGTTTCCATTTATAATAAGACACTCTACCCTGTACAGAAGAAAATAATAGTTTTTAATCCAAATGGAGAGCTGAAGAGCTAGAAACTAGGCAAAAATTGAACCGCGAAGAAATATTGATCTACTAGTCGCACATTCCAACCATGGCTAATAATTGATCTCTGAGATGATATTTCCAGTTGAAATGTTGAGGAATTCAGGTCACAAATAGATGAGTATATTATAAATTCCGTATTCCAAACTGGAACTTATTGTCTGAAACATGATTTTTATGAATATGGTGGAGTGCCGAACTTGCGGAATTCAGGAGGCAAGCAAGGGAAAAATTCAAAAGCGCTAAGGAAACTGGAAGGTGGGGTGACTACAAGAACGCATTGACCAGCTACAAAAAGGTAACAAATAAAGCCCAGAGGTACTCCTGGGGAAGATACTTTGAGGAGTTAGAAAGTATCCGAGAATGCGCCAGACTCTAAAGAATCCTCTCTAAGCAATACATTCCCTTAAAAATAAAGAAGAAGAGTACACCACTACAGGAAAAAAAAATTTAAGGAATTTTTGAGGGTTCACTTTCCTGGGGCTCAAATAGTACAAACACCTGCTAATGAGAATGGACAAGACGCTCTGAAAAAGGGTTCCAGGGAAAGTTGGACATTAGCAATCAATCAATCAATCAAGATATGCTTTATTGTCAAAGAATAAAATTCTTAGAGACAAAGCTTAGGTACATATTTGAACATATAAGTAATAGGTTTGTAAAAATTATAAAAATAATCTGAGATTATGCACATACAGTTAGGTTATAACTAAATAAGTGGGTAACAATATAAAAATAAATATAAAAATAGATTGATATTGTCTAAGATACGCCATATACATATACATTTAGGACGTGCAGACCAAAAAATACAAAGTGTGGTAAATAGGCAAGGTTGAATAAAGGACAAAATTCAGTATGTGTGAAAATAAATAAATAAATGAAGACAATGTTACGTATTATGGAGTTATTGAGAAAATTTGTTATAGTCATACAATTTCGTCAAGGGTTATGAGTGAGCTCCCAAGTATGTGGAACTGCGACTAGCTAAAGGTTCATCTAGCTCGTATAGTGATTGTTGTATCAAGATTTTTTTTACCTCTCTTCTGAATCGCCTGAGACATGTAGTTCCTCTAGTGGTTATGGGGAGATGATTATACATTTTAATGCCATTGTATATTATAGAATCGCTAACCAAATCATTAGATGGTCTAGGTAGTCTGATATTATTGGTCTGTCGAGTGTTATATGAATTATAAATTGTTACAAGGAGATTTTTATTTTTATGTATAAGGGTGACAGATTCTAGAATGTATATAGATGTTACCGTAAGTATACTGGGATCAATGAACAACGTTCTACATGAGTCTCTGGGTCTTTTTTTGCCAATATGCCTTAAGGCTCTTTTTTGAATTACAAAAACATTTTTGAGCTGGTAAGAACAGCAAGCGCCCCAAAATGCAATCCCATACCTCAGATGAGATTCGATTAGAGCATAGTACGCCGATCTGGCTGCGTTTATACCCAAATCGTTCGAGATTACTCGAATTGCGTAGCATCCCGAGGACAACTTATTACAGAGATTGTTAATGTGATAATCGAATTTCAGTCTAGAGTCTATACTTAATCCAACAAAACGTGTCTCTGTTTTGTTAAGGATATCTTCATCATCCAGTGGTATATCTGGTAGGTTGCAGCGAAATGTGATTATATTAGTTTTTTTATGTTAATCACTAAAGAATTGAAGTCGCACCATTGTTTTATTGTGATCAATTCCCTTTCGATGTTATCTAGCAGTAGTTGCTGTGAATTATCATGCCATAGGAAAGTTGCGTCATCCGCAAATAGAGTGATCTTGGGAGTGATGTTCAAGATGTTTATATCATTAATGTGGAGCAAAAAGAGGATGGGTCCGAGTATTGAGCCCTGAGGTACTCCCAATTCAATACCAGCCCTATTGGAGTCAGTGCCACAGCGCACTATCTGACTACGATTGCTCAGGAAGGATTTCATCCATTCAAGGCCCGAATTTCTAATTCCATAAATTTCGAGTTTCTGTAGCAGAGTATCGTGACTTACGCAATCGAACGCTTTCGAAAAGTCGCAGAATATCGCCGCTGCGCAGTCACCTGCATTGATATTTCTGTATACTTCTGACATAAAAAAAATAGAGCGTCACCTTTGTTAGGCTGAAAGCCAAATTGTTCTGGGCAGATTATGTTGTTAATTAATACGAAGTTTTGAATGCGGATCTTCACTATTTTTCCAATTATTTTAGCTGAACTAGGGATAAGCGATATGGGCTGGTAATTGGAGGGGTCTCTTCCACTGTCTCCTTTATGGATAGGGATAACCACAGAAGTTTTCAAAACGAGAGGGAAAGTTCCGGTTCTGAACGAGGTGTTGATTAGTTCAACCAAAGCTGTCAAAGCAATATCAGGAAGATTTAGAATGACATTAATTGAAATATCATCTATCCCTGAGCAGTTTTTGTTTTTAATATCTCTCAGGATCTCTTTGAGTTCAGTGAGGGTGGTGTCGGAAAGTTGAAACTCGTTAGCAATATTTATATTTTCCAGGTATGACAAAGGTGAGTTTGGAGCTCCAATATTTTGAGTGAGTTTGAGTGCTATATTGCAGAAGTAGGTGTTGAGTTCATCGGGCTCAATAGATATAGTCTTCTTTGTTTTAGTTTTGCCTCTTAGTTCGTTGATGATTTTCCAACATTCTTTACTTTTGTTATTCGATTCCTCCAATCTATCTCTGTAATAAGTATATTTTGCTAGTTTGAGGACGCTGCGATATATTTTTCTATATTTGAGATAATAGCTGTGAAAAAACGGCTCATTAGTGTACTTGCGGATGTTATGTAGAGATTTCATATTTTCAGCTGATATTTTGATTCCACTAGTTATCCATGATTTTTTTTTCTCTCAATTTTGATCTTTTGAATTGGAAATGCTTTCACAAAGTTGCTTTTGAGTTTGTCATAGAAATCATTGAATGCTATGTCCGATTTCGTAGTGCAGTCCCAATTGGTTACTCGACATAGGTCTTGAAATTTTTTGTAATTACTAGTGCTATAGAGTCTGCCGTATTTTAATTTATTTTGAGAGTTAACCTTTTGGTCAATACTCACCGTACTGATGACAGCTTTGTGATCGAATATACCCGAGGGGACGACTGTACAGATAACGTTCTCCAAGTTACTGCAGAAGTAATCGATAGTTTTGGCATTCTGTGAGGAGATTCTAGTTGGGGATTCTACATGCATATGTTAATTAAAAGATTCCAATAGGTTTTGAAGCCTATGTTTCAGAGTGGAAGATTCCGTAAAGTTTATGTTAAAGTCACCTGCGACTATAATTTTGGATGTGTCAGGCAACTCAGAGAGAAAATTATCGAGTTTCTGAATAAATAACATTGCATCCGAGTTCGGAGCTCGGTAAAGGCAAACAATAAAGAGATTCAACCTAGTACCTAGTACCTAGTAACCTAGTACAGTTCATTCGAACCATTCAAATCACCAGGATCGAACGTTATCCATCCAGTACTGCTGCAGAAGAGAACGAAACACTGCACAGAAGACTCTGTGAAATACTAGGAGGCTGCCTGGCTCTTGAATTCATACCAAAGCCATGTAGGAACATTGGGGATCTGGACAGGAAACTGTAGATCTGGACAGGAAACGGCAAAGTCCCTAAGACCGATAAGTCTCATGTCCTTTGAACTGAAGACAATGGAGAAGCTTGGTGGAGAGGCATATAAGGGACGGTGTATTGGTAGGAAGGTTAATGCATCGAGAAAAATGTGCATACAGGACCGGCTGTCAACAGAAACAGCACTCCAGAAACGTGTAGAGAAAGTGGAGAACACGCTGGAAAATCGGGGAATCTTGCTGGCCTGGATAGACTCAATGCTAGGAAACAGAGTGACACATACCACCCTAATGGAATGGGCTGTAGTGGCACGCTCGACCAGAGGTTGCCCACAGGGGGGAATTATTTTCCAGTACTGTGGACGCTCATGACATTGTTGTCTTAGAACAGGGGAAATTCAACACCAGTGAGGAATCGTTGGCGAGAAGCCCTATACTTGGTAACCAGATGGAAGGACTTCGAAAAATTGTACATCAATCCTCAAAAAGCCACCATAGTGACATTTATTTGGAGACGCAAACTAGAGGGGCTAGGACCCATAAAACTTCAAGGAGAAACAATATAAAGCAAGGCAATATTTCGAGTTGATACTGGACTCGATACTGACCTGGAACCAATGTCTGACAAAAGTGACCAGAGAAGAGGAGACCACATTAATTGTGGCAAGACGCTTTTTCGAGGAAAAATAGGGGTTGAAACCACACATGGTACACTGGGTGTACAACATGGTGGTGAAACCAGCCATAACGCATGCCTCCTTGGGTGGTGGACTCAGACACAGCAGATGAGTGTCAAAGCTGAACTGGGCAAGGTGCAAGGCTAGGTTCCTCAGGACTGAGAAACGCACTGGGCAACATGAACGTTGGGACAGGACACATGAGTAACATTAGCATCGAAACCAGAGACGTGCTAGTCATGAGATCGGACATCGCGAAACGATTCTCATTTGACAAGTTATACAGGGTATCTATACCAGACAGAACCATTTGGAATCACACAGAACTCAGAACCATTCTACAGGGCGAGATCTGGTATACAGACGCGTCTAAGATGGATAATGGTGCGGGAGCAGGAGTCTTTTCTAGAAACCAAGGACCGACCGAGTTCAGTTACTCACTGGGTGATCACACCTCTGTGTTGCAAGCAGACTTCTGGGCAATCTTTCAAACTGTGAAGGAAAACGACAGAAGAGCAATGTAGAGGAACAGATCCACATTCTCTCAGACAGCCAGGCGGCACTGAAAGCTCTGAACAAAACGTAGTTGAGCTGATATGGATCTCAGGACATCAGGGTTTTGAAGGGAATGAAAAAGACGACGAACTGAACAGAAGAAAATCGGAAAACTAACCAGGTTAGGACAGACCCTCGAAGTACCGAAGGCTACGACACGAGCATCTGTAGGAGACTGGATTCATAAAGAACACGAACAACACTGAAATGACATCCCAGGAAACAGTACATCAAAGGCCCATGCCGAAAAAAAATAGCAGACCTGTTAACTCTGAACAGGAAACAACTGCAAAGCATTACGGGGCTAATGACTGGACATGCGCCAGTAAAAGAGCATTGTGATAAAATGGAACTGTTCAATGACGACCTAACTCCAGATTATGCGGTAGGGAACCAGAAACAGTATCACACATACTGTGCAACTGCGTAGCCCTGTATCGCAGAAGACAGTCAATCTTCGGGCAACCGATTGGTGAACCGAGACTGTACAGCACACACCCAGTGAAAATCTCGTACAAACGTGTGCAAGGCACGAAACCACTGGAATATGTGCTGTAAATGTGAACAACAGGCAAGATACAATGGGCGGCAGGCCCAAGTGTCATCGGAGGTCTTGACCAGACGAGCTTACTGGGTTGGAGTTTTCAGTGGGTAGCACGGGAAGCAGTGAGTCCCACACTACTTTGCTACCATAAAGGATTCTCTTCACCATCAAAAAAATAAATATTTTTTTTTCGAAAAAATATTAGTTACTACGCTTGAACTATAACTATTGTCTATTTTTTTCATCATATGCATTCAATTCTCATTGAGAATGTCTCTTGAATGAGAAATGTTGACAAATCTTTCTATCATACTATATGGTATTGATGTATTGAGGTACTGTGTATTATTATATATGTATACAAAGGTGTATGGAAATTTGAAAACCTATGTTTGTTGATTATTTTCATTGAATTCGTTTTTGAACTAGAAATGTATTTATTCAGTACTCAGTTCGGGAAATTCTATAATAGTATTGACGATGATCTTTGTTTGAGTGGTCAATAATATTGTTCGTCCCAGATTGTGACCGAAGGTGGAAATTCCAAAGAAGAGTCCTGAAAATATATTATTGAAAGTTCACTACCAGTCGAAATAGTCATAGACAACTACAAGAAAAATTTCACCCAATCCAGCCCATGGATTACAAATGTTCTATATGAAAGAACAATTCCATGAATTATAAAAAAAAATACTTTTTGCTACCCACCTCTGACTGAAAAACAATTATTTATTACGTGTAGAGAAGAAAAGAGGTGAATTCGACCGTCTATAAAGTTTGAAAATCAATAAACACAAGAAGTTACAATATTTGCTCGGGGACCAGATTGATTTGAATTATTATTCTCATCAAGTTTGTTGCATTGATCCCATTGATCCCATTATCATACCGATAATGGGATAACATTTTATGTTTATGTTTAACGTATTAGATCATGCTGATATTGAAATCTGATTCCTACTACTACCTACTCTTCAAAATGTAATATTGTTGAGGATAATTAGGTAATATTCTCCATGAGAAGCTGTTTTATAGTCAAACACGTAACTTAATTTTGTAAACAATATAGTAAAAATCACATAGTAAAGTTTTTTGTTTACTTCAATGTGGATTATCATTATATCGGTTGCATCAAATTGAAAAAGGCTCCTTACTGAGGTAAGACAATAAACAACACATTTAGAAAATTCTGCGAAAAATCTTGAGAAACCTACATCAATTCTCACCCAATCTCCAAAATATTTGAAAACAAAAACAGTGTATAAAATAGTTTCTTTCAATATAACAACAATCATTAATTTTTGAGATCGATTGGAAGGACTCCTGCAAGGTTTACAGTTGCATAGAAATCAATTAGTCTGGTCAACAAGTGCTATTTGTACCTTTATTTCTCTATGGAAACGGAAAATTGTGGGTGAAGTGTCAATCGATTCGTAATGGCACTTGGAAAAAAGTTGAAAAAAAACTCCCGTTTGCAAAAGTTATGAACAATTGATTAAAAAAGAGGGGTTAGGTTTTTGGCAAATATCTCAAAAACTGTTTCAGATATCCAAAATCGGAAAAAAGATCCAAAGACAGCCGGAAATTTCCTAAAGGAAAGTCTCACAATTATATTACCAATATCCATAATTTCAATTGAGCGGTGAAAATACAGTGAGAACGGGTGGTTGGTACTCGCGCGTTACCCGGATCGAATGCTTGAAAATAAAAAAAATTACCAATTGAATATGATTCATAAGGAATGAAAAAATTCGGGTACTTTCTAAATACAAAAATAAACAAAAATCCGTCGGCAAAAAACTTTTCCGCAATTTTTCTCTATTAGTTATGCTTTCATTGATTAACAATTCCTGATAAGTTGAACATTAACATAAAAACCCTGATAATTGTTGAATCCAAAATTTCTTTGAGCTATTCTTCTGAGGCTCAAAAATGCGATTTTTCCATTTTCGACAATGTGAGACATTATAAAATAAAAATCATAAGGCATTTTTTTTTATAATATGCCAATTGTTTGTTTTTTATTATTAAAAGCTACATGAAATATTTTTAATTTTTTTACCCTCATTGTTTGAATAATTTTTATAAACAAATTCATTGTTTATAAGATAATCCAATATTTTTTTTTGAAACCTAATCATTGATAAAAATTATGATTTAAAAAAAAATTCCTTAAAAAAATGCTCAGAATCGCAATCGTTAATTAATTTTTTTTTTGCAAGTAAATATTAATATCAAGGAACCATCTTTTAATCATTATTTCTATTGTTTTTTCGTATTCAGATTTTATTTTTTATTTTTTATTTGTTTATTTAATTCTACAAAATGAAACAATAACAACCATGTGTCGATTTTTGGGAAAAAATAATTCAGTTTCAGAATTTTGAATATTTTTGTTTTTCTAACTTTACCGTTCGCACCTGGTTTTTTATATTTGTAGTTTATATAACTGATAAACTATTCGAGATTCGACAAGAACATCCGGACCATTTTTATCATTTATTAACCAATGAACAAAGACAACTTCCAATTGAAGCTCTAACTCAATAATTTCTTGCAATTGTTTATAAAAGTACATCGATAAAAAAAAGTAGGCTTTAAAATTCAAATATCTCAAAAACTATTACAGATTCAAGATTACTCCAAGTCTTTCCTTTTTATTTCTGGAAATTTCCTGCTCTCTTTGGATCTTATTTCCGAATTTGGATATTTACAATACTTTTTGGGATATTTTCGAAAAGCCAAACCCATGTTTTTATTTATTGAATTGTTTATACCTTTTGTAATTTTTGCAAACGGGGTTTTTATAATTTTTTTTTGTAAATACAATTACGAATCGAATGACACGTCACTCATGATTTCCCGTTTCCATAGAAAAATAATGGTCCAAAAGGGACCAGACTAAATAGTGCTGCTCTTACGATAGAATTTGTAGTTTGTAACAAGGTCTATACAGAGCACGAAGCTGTTATGAAAACGTACAATCACAAATTTTATATTCATGGCCTTTAAAATAAATGTATTTTTCCGAAAAATAATTTTTGATGCCGTATTGCTTGAAGCAACACTCCTGCACCAAACAGATGAATGTTTTTTTATTGTCTTGAAGCCGTTCAAGTATTTCATGAAATATATGCTTTGGCCAATATTATAATAGTATAATGAATGAATGCACTCCCATGGAATGTGGAGAATGTGGTTGATAGGCGTATTCCTTTTTTACATGACGTACGTCTTTCCCGGAATGGGAGGATGTGGTTTTAGACTTGTGGATTATGTGGTACCTGATTTTTTTCATCAAGACGGATATTGTAGGTATCAGCCAGGCCAGATCCGGTCATGATTCATTTTCATTATATAACAAATCATAAATCACACCAATACTTCTTGATATCCACAGAAGTAATGATAAAGTTTATCAAAATAAAAAGAACGAACAGTTTCCAATAGATGTTTTTCCAAATCTCACCAAAACTCAAAAGAATACCAGATATTGGAAATCAATATTGATTGGATGATCAACATAATTACAACCATAATAAAATCATGCACATTGAGATGTAATACGATAGATATTGCTATGTAAATGTAATGTTTATAAGGAAATTCAATATTATGAAACGTATAGCTCATTAGGAAAGTGAATACGAGTAGTTCAATATTCATCGTTGATCATAACCAACTATTTTATGTTATTTGACATTAAAAAACACTTTTAGGAAAACGTTATTTCGAGGGTAGTATAATTCTGCTGAGGATTCTATAGCTCATGAAATTTTGAAAATGTTCATGAAAGCATTTTTCCTGGAAACGAGTGGAATTTGCCAATGGCAAATTACTCGAGTAAAAATTTCAGAAGTGTATGTGATGGAGTCTCAGCACGAATTATATCTGAATATTTCCCCAATTCAAAGAACTGAATACATCTATAAGTTGTACATTTCACATTTTTATCCTTGCCAATAGGTATCAGCACTCTGAGAGGTTTATTGCGAATTCGAGAAAGACCACAAGCCGTCCTGATGATTGGGAAAAGGAAATAGCTGTAGGCAGATGTTGTGAAGTCCCTTGAAGTTGAAACAAAACTCTCTCTCATCTTTTGTTATTTGTTTGCGTTACTCTGAACGCACTAGAAGCCTAACTTTTGATGTTGGGAATTGACCTATACTGACATCTGTTGGTGACCTATCGATGTTGCACAAAATTTCCTGCCTTCGAACTCCACAGCACTAGGTTGAGTTTCAGTCCGCAAATTATAGATGTCGCGTATATGATTCGTGCATTTCACATTTTGATCCTTGCCGGTAGGTAGTAGCACTCTAAGAGGTTTGTTTCAAGTTCGAGGTAAACCACAAGCCGTCCTGAGGATTGGGAAACCATGAAACAGCTGTAGGCAGATGTTGGAGTCCCTTGAAGTTGAAACAAAACTCTCTTTCTTCTATTGTTATTTGTTTGCGTTACTTTGATTGCACTAGGAGCTTGGCTTTTGGTGTTGTAGATTGGCCTATACTGACATTTGTTGGTGACTTATCGATGTTGCACGAAATTTCCTGCCCTCGCGTGTATATATGTTCGGTCCATTGATACAAATGGTCAAACGATATCAAGGCTGTTTTGTGGAAAATCAAAAATTGCCCCTTTAAAAATAATTACACTTCCTCGTCTCTAGTTATCAGCTTCGTTGGTTTTAGCTCGATTAGCACATAAAGGTGAGGGTTCAATGCGATTGAATTTCAATCAGTGTTTTTTCAAATGATTTCTCTATTGTTTTGGGGTGGCTGAGAACTGAACAGAATAAATTGAAAATTTTCGTCAGTAATAGGGTTGCTGAAATTGGAACCTTGTCAGAATCAGTTACTTGGCGTTATACACCGTCAGAACGAAATCCAGCTGATCTTGTGTCAAGGGGGTCAAACCCAAATTGCTTTGAGAATATGATTTGTGGTGGTATGGGCCAGATTGGTAACTTCAAGATGAAATACTTTGGACACAAAAACGGTTCACAGAGGAAAAAAAGAATGGAAGAAGGGAAAGAAACTTGTGTTTATTTTAACCGAAAGTCAAAAAAATATCATTGCTAACTATTCAAATTTTGTAAGGCTTACGCGTATTATCGCATTGATTTTCCGATTTTGTAATAATTGCCGGTGTGTGTCTGAGAAAAAATCTGTGAACGAGACAAAAAATGCTCTGAATTATTTGTTGAAAATATCACAAAGTGAGTTTTATGGAAAGGAGATTGATAAATGATCAAGAAATAAAACGAGACAGTAGATTGATTGACCTGAATCCGTTTCTTGACCCTAACGGATTAAAACGAGTTGGACGTCGGGTAAATAACGCTCAATTTGATTTTGAAAAGAAACATGTCGTCATACTTCATGAAAAAAGTCATCTTGCACTCCTAATAGTGGAACATACTCATCACAAATTATTGCATTCCGGGCCACAGCATACATTGGCTGTTATACGTGAAGAATACTGGATCATGAATGGAAGATCCATGATCAGGAGTCTCATTCTGAAATGTATAGTATGTTTTTGTTTCCGAATCACCAAAGTCAAATCAATAATAACAGCTCTTCCTGAATCTAGACTGAATCCAAAACACCCCTTCGAAATAACAGGTGTGGATTATGCAGGTCCTTTCTTAATGAAAAGTCGTTCGGAACAAGGCTGCAAAATTTCCAAAGCTTACATCAGTATTTTCATTTGTTTTGTGACTGAAGCTGTACACTTAGATTTGAGTGAAGATGCATTTCTGTTATCTTTAAAAGATTCGTATCACGAAGAGAATTACCAACTCTCATAAATAGAGATAATGGCACTAATTTTGTAGCGGCAAACAATGATCTGAAGAACTTCAATTTATTAAAAGCAATGAAATAGAATTGACAGATCATCTGCGAAAGAATTATATCAATTGGAAGTTCAATCCATCATACTCACCTCATTTTGGAGGACTGTGGAAGCCGGAGTTGAAAGTGTAAAAAAAATCTCGAACGTGTTACAAAAGAAATTCAACACATTTAACATTTGAACAATTTTTCACACTGTTAGTAGAGATCGAATCGATATCAAACTCAAGACCTTTATCTCCTTCATCCTCCTCCCCTGACGATTTACTCTCTCTCACAATTTTTGGTTGGCCGACCATTGCTGAGTGTCCCAGAGCAAGATGTCACAGGGATACTGCCAAATCGTTCAGCCCTTCACAAACATCCAAGCCAAATGAGGCAGCATCTGTGGAGTCGATGGAGCAGAGAATATATAGGCAAACTCCAAGAACGAACAAAATGTAAAATTCATTATGACGATCTCAAAGAAGGCGCACCAGTTTTGGTGGAAGAAGAACCGAATGGAAGCTTGGACGGTCTGTTCGTCCGTTCGTTCGTTCGTCCGTTCGTCCGTTCGTCCGTTCGCCGTTCGTCCGTTCTCCGTTCGTCCGTTCGTCCGTTCGTCCGTTCGTCCGTTCGTCCGTTCGTCCGTTCGTCCGTTCGTCCGTTCGTCCGTTCGTCCGTTCGTCCGTTCTCTCGTCCGTTCGTCCGTTCGTCCGTTCGTCCGTTCGTCCGTTCGTCCGTTCGTTCTCCGTTCGTCCGTTCGTCCGTTCGTCCGTTCGTCCGTTCGTCCGTTCGTCCGTTCGTCCGTTCGTCCGTTCGTCCGTTCGTCCGTTCGTCCGTTCGTCCGTTCGTCCGTTCGTCCGTTCGTCCGTTCGTCTTCGTTCGTCCGTTCGTCCGTTCGTCCGTTCGTCCGTTCGTCGCGTTCGTCCGTTCCGTCCGTTCGTCCGTTCGTCCGTTCGTCCGTTCGTCCGTTCGTCCGTTCGTCCGTTCGTCCGTTCGTCCGTTCTGTTCGTCCGTTCTGTTCGTCCGTTCGTCCGTTCGTCCGTTCGTCCGTTTCGTTCCGTTCCGTTCTCCGTTCGTTCCGTTCGTCCGTTCGTCCGTTCGTCCGTTCGTCCGTTCGTCCGTTCGTCCGTTCGTCCGTTCGTCCGTTCGTCCGTTCGTCCGTTCGTCCGTTCGTCCGTTCGTCCGTTCGTCCGTTCGTCCGTTCGTCCGTTCGTCCGTTCGTCCGTTCGTCCGTTCGTCCGTTCGTCCGTTCGTCCGTTCGTCCGTTCGTCCGTTCGTCCGTTCGTCCGTTCGTCCGTTCGTCCGTTCGTCCGTTCGTCCGTTCGTCCGTTCGTCCGTTCGTCCGTTCGTCCGTTCGTCCGTTCGTCCGTTCGTCCGTTCGTCCGTTCGTCCGTTCGTCCGTTCGTCCGTTCGTCCGTTCGTCCGTTCGTCCGTTCGTCCGTTCGTCCGTTCGTCCGTTCGTCCGTTCGTCCGTTCGTCCGTTCGTCCGTTCGTCCGTTCGTCCGTTCGTCCGTTCGTCCGTTCGTCCGTTCGTCCGTTCGTCCGTTCGTCCGTTCGTCCGTTCGTCCGTTCGTCCGTTCGTCCGTTCGTCCGTTCGTCCGTTCGTCCGTTCGTCCGTTCGTCCGTTCGTCCGTTCGTCCGTTCGTCCGTTCTCGTTCGTCCGTTCCGTTCGTCCGTTCGTCCGTTCGTCCGTTCGTCCGTCTCGTTCCCGTTCGTCCGTTCGTCCGTTCGTCCGTTCGTCCGTTCGTCCGTTCGTCCGTTCGTCCGTTCGTCCGTTCGTCCGTTCGTCCGTTCGTCCGTTCGTCCGTTCGTCCGTTCGTCCGTTCGTCCGTTCGTCCGTTCGTCCGTTCGTCCGTTCGTCCGTTCGTCCGTTCGTCCGTTCGTCCGTTCGTCCGTTCGTCCGTTCGTCCGTTCGTCCGTTCGTCCGTTCGTCCGTTCGTCCGTTCGTCCGTTCGTCCGTTCGTCCGTTCGTCCGTTCGTCCGTTCGTCCGTTCGTCCGTTCGTCCGTTCGTCCGTTCGTCCGTTCGTCCGTTCGTCCGTTCGTCCGTTCGTCCGTTCGTCCGTTCGTCCGTTCGTCCGTTCGTCCGTTCGTCCGTTCGTCCGTTCGTCCGTTCGTCCGTTCGTCCGTTCGTCCGTTCGTCCATTCGTCCGTTCGTCAACAAGAAGGAAATATTTTGATAAACATCTGAAATAAATGAATATTATCATACATAAAATACTGATAAATGATAAATCTTTTGATATATAACATAAAATTGAGAAAATTCGTAGTGGTATGTTCAATATGTAAAGTATTTTTTTTTTATATTTAATTAATATTCATTTGATTTAAAAGATTTACATGACGAACTGAATTATATTAATTATTATTCATAACAATGAATATAGGAAAATAATATAGAATAATAGGATACAGGTATAATCAAGAACCGTTATTCCTTGGAATTTTGGTAGATAATCCAGATGAATTCGACAATTTGGAAATAACATTCCAACAGGATGGTGCTCTCCAAACTTTTACGGTGCAGTAAGACGGTATTTGGATGAAGAGTATCGTGGTAGATGGATTGGACGACGAGGTTCAACAGAATGGCCAGCTCGATCACCGGACCTTTGGATTTTATCTGTGAGGGTACCTTGAATCGAAGGTTTACGCCACTGAACCTGACAATATTGACGTTCCAAAACAACGTATTGTTGCAGAATGTGAGGCTGTTTTTGCAGACACATTTGCAAAAGTACGAGAAGAGTTTAAAAATAGGATATTTCACTGTCAGGAAGTAAATGGAGGTCACTCCGAGCAATTTCTTCAAGTAGATACTGATTCTTTGATCTGCAATTGATATCATACTGAATGGAATTTAAATTTCAATGTTAACTAATGAGCCATTGAAACTGCCATAAACACAAACAAAATTAGTATAATTGAATAGGTTTTTTCGATACCTTTTGAAAGAGGTGTCGCTTTCCGTAAGGTTTCATTCAAAATTATTGGTCACAATGTCCTTGTGACGTCATCTTCGACGATTTCGTCATATATCATCACTGGTAGGGAGGTTACAACCTTTAATATTCAGTTTCCAAATTTCACTTGTTTATGTATAATCGTTCCAAAAATAAGAGGAGGGGAGAGCAGACAGATTTTTTGATACCTATCGAAATTAAACAATTCCTATCACTTGGTCCTAAGTTTAGTGTATGTCCAACTGTTGAAGATTTAAGAATGGATTCATTTCTCGCAGATTTGGAAAATATTATCGAAAATTTCAATGAGAGAAGTTTAAACTTATATCGAGCACAATTCACCAATATCATCACACACTTTTCTCATATGAAAAGTAATCACATAGTTCAATTAGTGCAAGATATAACTTAAACAAACTGAACTTTTTATTATCAATAGTGATGGAGGTATCGTAACTGTTGCAATGTACAAAGACGAATACATCAACAAGAGCCAGTTACTTCTAAATGATACAAAATATCATAAACCACTGGGAGCAGATCCGTCTTGCAATTTACAACAGAAAGCTGATAAAATTGTTTTGAACTGAAGAAAAATGCAATGATTGATGAAATAACTGCTGAAAAGTCAACTATCTATAATCCAATTACACCACGTTTTTATACTCTACCAAAAATTCATAAGCTAGTTTAATCTATGAGACCAATTGTTTCTCCAATAGACTCACCAAACAGTAAAATAACGAAACTCATTACTGAAATATTGACCAACTCATATGACAACGACGACATTCATCATGTTACTGACTATTTCTCCTTCAGTGAATTCATTAATGATTTTCAATTAGCACCAACTTATATTCTGATAAGTTTAGATGTGGTATCTCTATTCACTAACTTACTCTTGGAGTGAGTTGAACTCTGCATTGATGAACAATGGAATGAAATAAACAATCTCTGCAATATTGAAAACCAAATGATTATGAAGATAGTTGATTTCATTTTTGACTCTACTTGTCTAGTCTTCAACCAAAAATTCTACAAACAAATTTTTGGTACACCCATGGGATCTAACATCTCTCCAATAATAACAACTTCCGTTTTATATGAACTCCTAGAATATGGCACAAATTAAATCACTTCCGACATTCCTTTCCTTAGGAGATATGTAGATGACCTTATTCTTTCTGTACCAGAAAACTGTATTGATAAAACTCCTAGTATTTTTAACAGTTTTGATCCCAATATTCAGTTCACTGTTGAAAAAGAAACCGATAATTCAGTTCCATTCCTTGATTTGAAACTAATCGGAACCATCAACAACAAAATCATTACTAGATGGTACAGAAAACCCATGAATAGTAATCGTTTCTTAAATTTTCACTCACACCATCCCATGAAAATAAAACTCAATTTGATTAATAACCCCAAAAATAGAGTTGTTGAGGTCACTCATCCATCCTTGAGAGATGAGTGTCTGAAAGAACTTCAAAACATTCTTCTAGAAAATTGATATTCGAAATCATTAGTTAATAACAAAACATTCTTCCAGAAAATTGATATTCGAAATCATTGGTTGATAAAATTCTATTCAGCTCCTTGGCTTCCATCTTAAATTCAAACCATCCACCAAGAACTGATCAAATTGCAATTATAAATCTCCACCACATATAGATGATTTGACACCAAAACTCATGCAATTGTTCAAAAATGAAGACAATGTTAAAATAGCTGAAATCAGTTTGGAAACTATATCACAAATACATTCAAAATTAAAAACTTTTATACCAATCAAGAATACATCCAATAAAATTTATGAAATTCCTTGCAGCAGCTGTGATGAAGTATACATTGGTCAGACAAGTAGAATGCTCAAAGATAGAATAACGTCTTATAAAAGTGACTGTGGAAAAAATGTGAGATCTTGTTGCCTTGCGGAACATGTGATAGGTAAAGATCATGTAATTGACTATAATGCCAAAATTGTCGATAATAAACAAAATCTCAATGAATAGAAGTACAATATATACATATCTATCGAAAAAACATAAAGAAAATATATCACCTAATCCTCTTTGAAATGATTATTTTTTACATTTATGCAGGGTGATTCAAAAGTATTTTGACAAACTTCAGGAGGTGATTTCTCACAATATTCTTATATGAATTGTCCAAATAAATATATCTCCGGAAACGCTTCGTTTCCAAGATACAGAGTGTTGAAGTTCCATTTTTTTTTTTTTCGAAATACTGACTGAAAATTGGTATTGGGAGGTTTTTTGAGGTGTCAAATTCGAATCTTATATTATCATTGCTCTTACTCGTAGGGGGCGCCACCTACACGTCTTTTTCTTTTTTGAAGATTCATAACTGTTTTGAGCGAACTTCTAGCACATTTTTCAGTATCCTCTATCATATCTACGTAAAAACGCTAACGTTGTTACAAGTCGCTATAAGCAACCGTTTTCTAGATATTTGGACTTGAAAATTTCAAGTCGATTATTTGATAGTCGATGCGTGTCGAAGTTATTACCATTATTTTGCATTTTTCACAAGAATGCTTAGGAAATGAATTTGACGTTTGAGTAAGTAGTTTTGGTTTTTTGTGGGGGGTACCACAAATTCCATTTATTTTTACACGTTTGAAATAGTTGTTTTTGTATCAAGGGTGCAAAATCTGTATTTGTTGTAATAAAATTTTTCAAGAAATATCAACATTTTATTTCAAAATTTTTTGAATATGTAGAATAAAATAAAATAAAGGAAACTAAATTTTATTCAAATGAACTGTCCAAAGTGTCCACCTTCAGTAAAGATACACGCATTCAGTCTTCTAGTCATTGAATCTCGTACCCTCTAAAAAATTATTGGTGTGTTTCTTATTGTTTCACAGATGTCTACTATTCGGTATCTTCGAACTTTCCCGTTCGCTACTGGAGTTTTATAAACTAGTGACACCAAATGTTTCCAATAATGAAAATTAAGCGGGTTTAGATCTGGGGATATTGGTGCCCACGCCTGGTTATGTTCTTCTACACCCCTACCGATCCATCAATTTGGATAGACAGTGTTAGGGGATTCTTTGGCTACAACGCCAAAATAAACCGGAGCCCCATCATGTATAAACTACATGCAGATACGAATTTCTAATGGTTCATTCTGAAGTGGTCCCGTCAATTCATTTTCTAAAAAGTTTCTGTAAGTTGCGCCGTTCAGTCAAAACGGAAGGAAGAAAGGACCTATCAAGTGATTATCAATTATTGCCGCCCATATATTTACAGAAAGTGTATACTGATAATGTATTTCACTTACTGCGTGCGGATTTCTCAGAGCCCACACATGGTTGTCATGAAAGTTTGTGATAGCATTTCGGAAGAAGTTTGCCTCGTCCGTGAAGGGTAAATACCTCGAAAATTTAGGATTTCCAGCCAATTTTCTCAAAAATCACTGACACATAGTGATGCTTTGTGGAAACTCTCGTGGCAAAAGAGCTTGTACCCTTTGAATATGGTATTGATAAAATTGTTGACCGTGAATAATTCTCCAAACTGTGGACTGAGTAGAATTGAGAGCTTCAACAATTATTCTTCTACTTGTTTCTGGATTCTCCTCGAGAGCGTTCAAAACAGCTTCTTCCAATTCTGGGGTTCGGACTGCTCGTGGTCTTCCAATAATATCAGCTGCCCGCTTAAAGCTACCTGTTTCTGCCAAACGACGTGGAGACTGGTAGATGTTGGAGCCGAAGGCAGTAATCGATTAGGAAATCGCTCCTGGTAAATACCTGGAAAATAACCCAGTTTTCCAAAATTAGTGTTTTAAAACATACAGAAAATTCAACAAAATAACGAAATATTTAACTGTCACATAATATGTAATTACCAAAACTACTTACTCAAACGTCAAATTCATTTCCCAAGCATTCTTGTGAAAAATGCAAAATAATGGTAATAACTTCAACACGCATTGATTATCAAATAATCGACTGAAATTCCAAATATCTAGAAAACGGTTGCTTATAGCGACTTGAAACAAGTGTATTGTTTTTACGTAGATATGATGAAGGATACTGAAAAATGTGCTAGAAGTACGCTCAAAAAAGATATGAATCTTCAAAAAAGAAAATGACGTGTAGGTGGCGCCTCCTACGCGTAAGAGCACTAATAACATCAGGTTTAAATTTGACACCTCAAAAAACCTCTCAATACCAATTTTTGTTTAATTAAGGTCAGTATTCCGAAATGTATTTAAAAAAAAGAAAATAAAAATAAAACTTCAACACCCTGTATCTTGGAAACGAAGCGTTTCCGAATATATATTTATTCGGATAATTCATATTAGAATATTGTGGGGAATCACGTCCTGAACTTTATCAAAGTACTTTTGAATCACCCTGTACATACTTTTACATTTTTATATTCTCACTCTGTCTCTCTTTCATTTGTTATTTTGAATATCCCGACATGTGACTGAGTAATCATAATTCTTATTTAAATCTTATCATTTTGAATTGTAACAGCGATGTTTCTTTTTTTGTATTATTTTTTCTGAATTTCATGTTAGTAAGTATTCTCTAATTATGTAATACCATCACATATTTATGTATTAACTCCTAGTTACGTCTTGAAAGAGAACTTTTTTTTTTTCGAAAGCTCGACCTCAAAACGAAGAAATCGTATTAATTGGTCTAACATTGACTGCTTCCACTGAGTTCTACCTAAAGTGTCGAACAGTCACGAAAATATCCCCTCTTATTTAATAAGGAATGGGATTTTACCAAGATATCAAACATCGATATGGACTTACTAGTATTAGAAATCTCAAGATTTTGACCAAACTTAGAGATTCATGTCCGAAATCATTAGGTAATCAAATTCTATTAAGCTCCCCTGCTTCTATTTTTAATTCAAACCATTCACCAAGAACTGATCAAATTGCAATTTATAAATCTTCACCACATATAGATAATTTGACACCAAAATCATACAATCGTTCAAAAATGAAGACAATGTTAAAATAGCTAAAACCAGTTTGAAAACCATATCACAAATACATTCAGAATTGAAAACTCCTATACCAATCAAAAATAAATCCAATATAATTTATGAAATTCCTTGCAGCAGCTGTGATGGAGTATACATTGGTCAGACAAGTAGGATGCTCAAAGATAGAATAACCTCTCATTAAAGTGACTGTAGAAGGAATGTGAGATCCTGTTACCTTGCTGAACATGTAATAGATGAAGATCATGTAATTGACTATAGTAATGTCAAAATTCTCGATAATGAGCAAAATTCTCAATGAGCGCCTCTTCTTGAAAGGTTCATATGAACAATAATGAAAAAACAATGAATAGAATATATTAGTGACCCCAGTACAATATATACATATCTATTGAAAAAACATAAAGAAAATATCTCACCTAATCCTCTTTGAAATGATTATTTTTTATATTCATACATACTTTTACATTTTTATATTCTCACACCGATGTTTTTTTTTGTGTATTATTTTTTCTGAATTTCATGTTAGTAGGTATCCTCCAATTATGTATTACCATCACATTTTATGTATTAACTTTTAGTTACGTCTTGAAGAAGCAAATGAAATTTTCCGTAAGCTTGACATAAAAACGAAGAAATCGTATTAATTGGTCTACGATTGACTTCTTCCCACTAATTTCTACATATATATATATATATATATATATATATATATATATATATATATATTTATTTTCTTTAGTTTCTGATATATATTAATTGAATATTGATTTAATTATATATAGTTCATGTATATCATAGTTAAAATATTTATTTGAGTTTGCGTCATTGAACTCCACAATAACCTTCGTTCAATCGACCAAAACCATAAAATAATTGTTCTTCAATATGTACTAATACAATCGTATGAAATTAATATATATATTATATATATATAATATATGAATGGAAAGAATATCGAGGGGACTGGTAAACAAAATGGAAGAAATTTATTGGACATAGCCCTCAGAGAGAAGTGTTAACCGTAGACATGTGTTTTGGGCTCTCGGCTCTCATCAGTACGGTGAAGAGGTGCAAGGATGAACAACACTTGGTAGAAAACGACAAATCAACGGAGTCAACAAACAGAAGCCAGCCGCAAATTTGTGGTTTCGGTTAGCAGACCCTGTATTCCAGGGCAACAACCAACGTCACCACGGAGGCAGCTATAGCTACCTGAGTGACATCCGAGTCCAGGATTATAGATATGAATGGGAAGAATATCGAGGGGACTGGTAAACAAAACGGGAGAAATTCATTGGACAGAGCCCTCAGAGAGAAGTGTTAACCGTAGACACGTGTTTTGGGCTCTCGGCCCTCATCAGTACGGTGAAGAGTGCAAGGATGGACAACACTTAGGAGAAAACGACAAATCAACGAAGTCAACAAACAGAAGCCAGCCGCAAATTTGTGGTTTCGGTTAGCAGACCCTGCATTCCAGGGCAACAACCAACGTCCACATACAAAGTCATGATGATTTGGAAAAGTGGTCAGAGATCAATATTTTTGTATATAATAATACCAATTTACTTTCCAAATTCATCGCAGACATTCTTATTTTCGAACTGAGCCAAAGTGACCCGAGATTACGGTAATTATCATTTTAGTTGCCCCGTGTACAAAATCATGTCGATTATATTGGACAAAGTGTCCGATAAATTTTGTAGGTAGTTATAAAACAAATAAATCACCCTGTATATTTTGAAATCTTATGGTTATGCAAACCTCATGTGATGTTATTGAGTAACTCAAAATATACTGAAGAAATGCAAGTTCTCATTCTGATAATTTCAAAGCATAATTATTTTCGATGGTTGGCTCACCCTGTATGGAAAATTATCATGACGAAATCTTTTTGTGGCAAAATTGTGAACGGGTAGCTATTGACTTTTATGAAATAATTTCTCTGTGGCGCAATTGTAGAAGTATTGAGTGTATGCAAAAACCTATTGTGAGTCATTCGTAAATGTACCTTTTTATGTACATCTAACCAAACTAACTAACAAAACTGGTCATAGGATCGGATGTAAAATTCATGCATCTCAAGACGTTATTGAAATCATTTTATAGAATAGTTACATTTGCGGGCAAAATTTTATAATCATATTCACTTTTCCTAAAATAGAATACCTTCCAACAAATGAACCACCTTATATATTTTGAAGTTTACAGACACACCTATATTAGTGGTATTACCTTTTTCAAAAAGCGATCCACAAGTACAGGGTTTTGAATAAATCCTCAAAAAATAAGTTGTGGTTCTCTCTATGAGAAACCCTGTATAAAAAATGTGTACTGTGCAATATTTCTTTGAATGGATGGATTTTGAAGGATGCTTCCGTGACGTCACAGAAGAAAAGGTTAGATTTTGCAAAAAACCACGTCAAACATGTGTGGATTACCCTATAAATATAAATATTCTCCATTGTACGTATTCACTGATGTATAACCTGTAGTAAACGTGTGTATGCAATATGTATTCTATCTAGCTCGTTAGTTAAAAAAAATGAAAAACTGGGCAATTTCCAACTTAACTCCCCCGTATCTAGAAAATTAGTCATGAGATTGTGTTGGGCCCATCGACAACTTTGGTTAACAACATACCAATGTTTCAGAAAATGTGACCGGTCGCCACGTCACATTAAATAGTGGGGGGTCCTTCAACATGAGGGATGCCAAAGTCAAGGTCAAAGAAACGATTTTTCAAACATCAAAGGGATTGGGCGGAGCTTCATGTGCCCATGACGACGGTTTCCGAAATACGGCCTGATTACTACTGAAACCTATTTGTTCATGGCTTCTAGCTGAGGGTCACTTATCCAAGAAAACAAATGCGAAGACGGTATCAACTGATAGTCTGTATATCGCTACTGATTCTCTGTACAGAATATGAAGTTCAAACTGAATACGGAAGCTTATGATAAGGTGCATCGGAACTTCAGTTATGGTTACAAAAACAGGAACAATGGACAGAAAACGGTGAACTTGTTGGAAAAAATGAAGAGCTACTATTTGGATCATACTATCTCAAGATGTGAACAGAAAGCAAGGAAAGTGGTCTGGTTAAATTTCCTCATTTGAAGCATCTGAAAATTACAAAAACCCACTAAGAAGTACAACAAGAAAATGTTGGTTCTTGCTTCTTTTCTGTGAAGGAGGAGAATTGGTCATAGGGACCACCATGCTTTTCCTGAGTAGATACAAAAAGAGCTTCTGCCACCATTTTTCATTTCTAGAACCTGCAGGAAAATTAGAAATTTCCCATTCAGATCTGATTTCTCATAATTGCCCGATTATATCACAAAAAGAATAAACATTCTTGGTGCCCAACTTCTGGTCAATCTGTGGAAAAAACTAATTTCATTAACTGCCTAATGAACATTTCTCTCTGAAAGTCAGGCAAATTCAAATAGCAAAGACGAACCTAGACTTCAAAATATTCCAGAGATAAAACAATAAATGAATAATATTAATAAATAAATATTTATTCGACAGATTTCATAGAAGGTTCTGTCAAATGAATATAGAGATGAACCTGGGCGTGGGTTTTATCATATAAGTATGAATATAAGTGAAATAATAAACAAATGAGTATAAATATAAGGGTAAATATAAAAATATAATGAACAAACAATAGCTGATAGATTATGTTACAGATTTAACAGTCTTGTTAACATATACGTATTCAAACTGAAAGTATATAGAATTCGAACAGTATTTTTTCATTCTTCATTGTGGTATTATATATTTTTTATGTCTATATTCGGACTCTAGGTAAACATAGAACCCAAGCTTTGAGTTTATTTTTGAATAATTTATTGCTTACAATAGTTTTGGTATCTGTTGGAATGAGATTAAATAGTTTAACATTTTTCTCCAGTATTTTTTTGCGATTTTTGTACATAGGTTGAATTCATTTTGTGACGGGTATCATAATGGTGTTCAATTGTTTTAAGTTCACGTTAATCATTGTGTTGGTTTATAACAGTTTTTCAAGAAGTAAAGTTGTCTTATGTCTAGAATCGATGTTTTTTCTTATATCGCTTGTGTTTTTTTTTATTTGAGATTATTTTCAGGTTAATTTTTTATTTTTCTATTGGAGAGGTGAGTTTCAAACAGAGTATGGTATAGCATGCGCAACTGATGTTTATGTAGGTAGGGTGTCGAGTATTTCAATCTATATGTGATAAACCTAATTTTTTTACTAAATTGTCAGTGTGTGAGTCCCTAACTAGTTAGTTGGGCATCTTTGTATATGCCAAGATACTTTATGATATTTACTTGTGAAATAGTGAGATTCACGTTTTCGTATGGTATTAGTAGTGATCTGAAACTTGGTCGATTTTTGGCATAAAAAGTGAAAGTAATGTAAAATGTTTTGCTCATAGTTTACTTTCAAACCAATAAATTATGACTTTGAAGTAATCTCCAACTTTGTCTTTCAACCATGTTTTCGATTTATGAATAACTACTGTGTCGCCTGCAAAGCTTATACATTAAGTAGAAAGAGATCGTTTAAGTAGATATTGAAGAGGGTTGGGCCCAGGACTGTCTCCTGTGGTACACCATATTGGAGTATTCGGGATTCACTGAGCGCATCTTGGATATTTACATATAAATTTCTTTTGTGAATTTAAGTATGAAGAAGTTGGTAGGATTCCCCTCTGAATCTAATGCTTTCAAGTACTTCTAGAAGTTGAGTGTAACTGACGGTATCGAATGCTTTCTTCAAGTCTACGAATATACATAGTGATGGTAATTTTTTGTTTCCACATTTACTGATATTGTTAGAAAGAAGTGTTATTCAGTCTGTAGTTGATTTGACTGTTTGAAATCCAAATTGTTTTTTTTTATAAAATTTTCTATTTTATAAGGTATTGTTTCGAATATTTTTGCAAAGTTTGTCATTACGAATATTGGGCGGTAGTTATCTACTTTCAGTTTATTCCCAGATTTGAATATTGGTGAAATGATTGCGCATTTAAATGGAGTCGACATATTCCTCTACTGAATGACAAGTTTATTAGGTATGTTAGTGGTGTTGTTAGTTCCTGTGCTATCAGTTGAATGGTTTGAACTCTGAGAGTATCAGCTCCAGGAGATTTTTTATTCTTCAGGTTCTGAATGACTCGTAAGACTTCACGTTCATCAATTCAATACTTGAATAGATAACAAGGAGAAAAACCCTGACAAGATAGTTTCAACAGTTATTCCGTTACAGCAATGCAATTTTTTTACGTACCTACTGAGAAATTATTTTTCAAAAGTCAATACTAAAGAGGTTTAAACTCGATATTTCAATAATTTTTATCTTTAAAATTGTTAATTTTTTTTTTGTATAGTATTTTGTTGCCCTGCAGAAGTGAACCTTGAAATAAAAAAAAGTTTTGTGTCATTACATGGAATTCGAACGACCATTGTGGTAAAATTAATATGATTATAACCTTGGAATTGGTTGACGCCCCATTTATCATAGGTGATTTTTTCACCATTCGCGTCAGATTTTTCAGTACTGGAAGAAATTCAAATAGTTGACATTTTGCCCAATACGTTAAATCGATCAATGCTTCCAACCAATTCAAATGCTCTCAACCAATTGAAATCAACTATGAGGATAAAATAAATTGAGGTTGTGAGAAAAAAAATTCAATTCCATCTAATATATCAAAATACAAGAGCTCTCCGTGTTCTTGGGAAACATAATTGAGGCAAAGTTCCGTCAGCAGGAAGTTCAAAATAGACGAAATCGAGCACAATTTCGAATAAATGTGTTTTGTTTGGTAATGAACCGAGAGGTACGCTTTTTCATGTACAATAGAAATTTGAATGGTGAAAGATACTTAGAAATTCTTCAAGACGAGCTAGAAACTTTTCTTGTAAATTTGCCACTGGCTAGAGCTGCAGATTCATGGGACCAGATGGATGGGGCACCACCACATAATACAAAAGCCATGAATACCAAATTGACATCATTGTTTGATCACCATTGGTGGGGCAATCGAGGACAATTTTTTGTGCCTGCAGGATATCCAGAACTCACCCAGACTTTTATATTAGGGATGGGGTAATAGATAAGGTCAATTCTTCACCAGTTCGCAATATAGATGATTTTAGACATAGAATAATACTTACTTTTGATAGTCCCGATCCCAACGAAATCAGAAGGGCTACGCGATCTATTCAAAGTAGAATAATAGAATGTTTGACCAAAAATGGTGATCATATTGAACATTTACGGTTGAGTTCTGTCAACATTCTTGTTCGTTAAAAATAATTTGTCTTGTGTAATTGAATAGGAATCCATATTTTCCATTGAATTATCACAATTGCAGAAAGCAAAGAATCGAATGGCGTTTCTTTATTTCCATCGAATTCCTCAGAAGATTCGAAGTTAAGTGTAGGGAATGCCTAAGTTACTCACCCTGAAATCCAATTTTTTTCCGAATGATGTGAAAAAGTTAAAAGAAATGAGTTTTTGACTACTCTTTTTGACAACTCTTTCTGGCAACTACTGGGGCGGATTTTTTTCAGAAAAATCAATATGTCAAAAGCTGTTATAGATGAGTTAACACACCTGCTTAGGTTCACTGAATTCGACATCAGAAGGTTAATCAAACCATGTGAATGAAAGTTAGTTTCCATTTGAAATAAGAATGTTGGTACCGACTAACCAAGTAAACGTTTCGCCTAGAACGGACATGATCGATTATGACAGCATACCAAATTTCTTGTTTCTAATCCAACTGCAAGTTGATAAACCTCTATTGCACGACCTGTAAATCACTTTGTATAGATATTATTGATATGAAAATGTTTTTTATTTCAATTTCCCAACAGCCGCCATTTGAAAACTACCACACAGATTCAAACCATCTTTGAACTAGCCGAGATATTTATGAAAATTATTTCTGTGCAAACTTCGTTTCGGATAAAAAGTGCGCCTCCAGTTTGTCTATAAATTTTGTTATATCTCATATATCACCTAGATGACTCAAATGATTATGTCACCTTGCAAAAACGTGGTTCCTAAACTAGTGTCCACACATACGATATAAGTTTGTTCCATGAATGAATTATAGAACTTACGATGAATTACACAAACAGTGGTTTTACCGTGAACTACGTGAAAATCTTGGTAATATCCTGTGGTTGGAAATGATTTAAAACAAAAAATCCCATTGGAGAAATGAAGAGACTAATGAATGGAATGGACGCACATGATTCACAATGACGTATTTCGGGTAACTGTGGTTTTCAGTTATGATTAAGTTCCTTTTTAAAAAGCATTGAGAACTTTTTACGGTCTTCACCATTAGGTCCGCATAATATACTCACAAAAATGGCTCATGGAATGAAATTAATTGTGTTCTCTGTGATTTCGCTTGTCGGTGGGGTAAGTTTTATTTGAGTATTTATAATAGGGTTAGAAATGATGACAGAGGGTACACTTCAATTCGTGAGTGCTATAGCCACAGTATGCCAAGAGATAAAATATTCTGATCATAAAAGTATTCATTATTATTATTCAATAATATTTGTTTGTCATTCATTTCATTGAACCAACTTTCTGATTATTTGGGAAACTTTCTCTAAATATTGTTGAATGAATGAAATAGAGAATGCAATAAATTCCAGTCAATTTATGTTTTTATTATAATCAGGGCAAACCTTAATAAAATCATAATTCATACAAGTAACATATCTTATGTCATGGATTTATTTGAGATGAACATACAACTTATATTCCTTGTTGGTTCATTCAAATCTTTCAGTTGGATTAGAATTAACATGTATATACGAAAAATGAGAGGGGATTGTCATATTACGTGTGACCCACTTAAGACCGAGCACCCTTATAAAATCTACATTTTCACACCGATTGAATTTTTTTTTTTTCAGCAGGAAGAGTATCAAAAAGTCTACGTTTGCACCAATTTGCAAAAAATAATTCCAAATTTCAGGGAATACTATGATTTTTTTATGTTCTGAACTTCAAGGAATTTCAACTCAACCACTCCATCCTTCATTCAGGTAGATCCCAAAATTTCATTTGAAAATATGCATTGGTTACAAAGTTATAACAATAATAATTTTGATAACATACCATTATTTATGAATATTTCAGACAAATTCTGAGAATCAGCAACACTGTCAAACGTAGGAGATCTTTGAGGTTTCTGGTGAAAATTCATAAAACACATTGTTCTCTATAACATTTAGAAAGGGGTACACATTTGGAATAAAGTAATGAAGTCAAAAAACAGCTTATCATAATCAGTTAATTAAAACAATTTTTGAAAGATACTGACAGAATTTTTGGGATCTGGTATTATCTCCTTATACAGGCTATCCGACTTCTTCCGCAAAGTCATTATGTTTCCTTCTTCGTTCGCTAGAGTCAAAATATTATTATTGAATTCAAAATTTAAAAAGTATCTTACTCGAGAAAGGTAGGCTGTGATGACATTATTATTTCTGATAGTTATTTGAGTAAAACAAAATTAAGCCCTGACAATGACAGATTGAGTCTCATAATTCGAATGTGAGAAATGTATTGATTGATATTCAATTACAATAGGACGATATTACGTTATGGCTTTACAATTATCTCTGCAAGAACAAATTTAAATTGTGTGTCTTCCTGATTACAATGACAGAAGTGAAAGAGAGGTATGCAAAATATTCACTGATCGACATCCAGATCGCCCCCCTATCAGTAATAGTACAACGCACAGATTAAATAAAAGTCTCAATGAAACAGGAGCTGTATCGAAGAATATTTTGAGAAATAATGTGAGAAGAAGGATTGGACACGAACAGGTTATATTGGATTGCTTTAGGAATAATCCCAATGCCAGTTTGAGAGTGGCAAGCATAGATTTGAATTCGCCAAGGGAACGGAGATGCCTGAGAAAATACAAATTGAAACCATTAAAACCCAAGTTTTTGCATACCCTGGAAGACGGAGATCAAGAAAAACGACTGGAATTTTGTTTGCGGGCACAAGGATAATACCTAAGAAACAGACGTTTTTAAAAGTGTATTTTATTCAGCGATGAAGCCACTTTCACAACCAACGGTGTTGTTTCATCTCAAAACACTAGATTTTGGGCAACCGAAAACCCTAATTGGGTTATAAACTGCAAAAGACAATATTCGGAAAAAAGTTAATGTATGGTGCGGAATATTGAATGAACGAATCATAGGCCCAATGTTTTTCGAAGGAAATATTAATTACATGGAATTACTAGCATTTTTCAGAACTGAACTATGGAATGCTATTCATGATCTTCCTATTGTTGAGCGAATAAACTTACATTTTCAATGCTCTTTGCATAATGCTGGAATTATTAAACAATGGCTGAATGAACAGTTTTCTCATCACTGGATTGGTCGGAGAAGTGAATTGATTGGATAGCCACCCAGGTCCCTCGATTTGACCCTACTTGATTTCTCCTTGTGGGGTCTTCTTGTACAGAAAGTTTACAAATCCCGCCCAAGTAGTAGACATGAGTTGTGTGAAAGAATACGTCAAGCTTGTAGATAAATAACACCCGAAGGACTCAAAAATACTATAACAAATATTCGAAAGGGATATGAAAAATGTATAGAATTGAATGCCGATTTGGTGAAAGCAAGAAAAATTTGAAATGTATCGATTAGGGCTAGATAATTATGGACCAAGATCACTCAATGTCGTATTATCGAAGTCATTTGTTAGCTATCGTTAAATTTGGAATCAAAATCAGAATAAAGTTTTCATTTCATTCGAAAACTCTTGGTTCATACAATAATGGATATCATGAGGAGCCAGTTTCTCGACGTTATGGATATTAATTTTTTTCCAAAAATACCATTATACAATATGTTATACTCAGAATAATTTGTGTTATTAATTCGAATTTCTACAGGAACCCCAACGATATTCTACGTTTTGTTGACAGTGTTGCCGATTCTCAAAATTTGTCGGAAATATTCATAAGTAATGTTATATTATCAAAATTAATATTGTTATAACTTTGTTGCCAATGAATATTTGCAAATGAAATTCCAGGATTTACCTGAATAAAGGATGCTGAATCCAGTAGAAAAGTCGAAATTCCACGAAAATAATCGCTAATGAAATTTAGCAATTTAGGACATAAAAAAAAATCATAGTATGCCCTGAAATTTGGAATTATATTAAAAACGATTTTACGGTCAGTCACAATGACAACTCACTATAGATTCTGCCAAATGTCCCTGTTTTTATTATAAAACAACCTCACGCATGAACCTAGTTTTCATGTAACAGATTCAGCTGTTCCTGGGAGATTATAAAACAAAAATGGTTGATGAGTTTCGTGAGCTAACAAAAAAATTACAGAAATGAAGGAATTTCAGGGTAAACAGAAATGGAAAATAAAGTTTTCGATAGCGGTAATATGTATTATGGGTAACTAATGAATCTTGTCATACTCAAGAAGTTCTTTACTTGGCCAATATTGGTATGGCTCACCTTTATTCTTGACCGAAATATAGACAAGTATTTTTGTGCCAAATTCCATTCGAATCCGTGACGAACTTCCTATTGCTATCGTCTTGTCTCCACATCTTCTTCAGTTTGAAATATATATACAGGGTGTAATCTACCCTCTTGCATACCCGTGAATGATGAGTGTATGCCATTTCAAAGCGAATTACGGTGGCTGAATATCTGAAAAAAAAAATTGAAAACGTTTTGTTTTTTGTAAAATTCGAAAAATAATTGGGTAGAGCCACTCGCCCAATTTCAGCTGACCTGCTCAGAGAAAAACTTCAGCAATTGCCGACTGCAATAAACATTTAACTCGACATTTGAATAAGGTAGAAGAAGAAGGTGAGGTAAATGTTTACATTGCAGCCTGCGTCAGATAGATATTCCATTTCAAAGTGAAGAAACCATACATCTAACCTTGTTATATCCAAACTGATGATGAAGTCAGGACAAGTTGACTTCATACTCTACTTTGAGGCACTTTTCATCATCATCACAGTCACTACTGAGAAACAAACGACACAAACACTATTGAAAAGTGAAACATTCATCCGCAATAGCATTTCGTTATGAAAAATCTCGGCCATTATGAATATGATTCAGACATCGGGTGAACTAAACACTGGTATCAAGCAAGATTCTCGCATGCACGAAGGGAAGTTCGTTACATTGTACTAGCGTTTTCTGATTGTCTGCTGAATAGAAGAACGTAATTAGCAACTAATCAGAAAACAGTAAGCGATGTGCAGGAGAATCAATTTGTCTTTTGTTGGCTCTTAAAACTAAACACCGAGCTGTTCCGTTCGTATTTTGAAGAGTAGAAGACAAGATTAATCACTCCTCGCATTCATGAATAAATTAGTGAATTTCAATTCTGGTTGGATTCCGGAGTCACCAATCACTGTGCGGACGTTTTCGTACCAGATATCTAGTGAACGTCCGCACAGTGATTGCGACTCTGGAATCCAACCAGAACTGAAATTTACTACTTTATTCATAAATGCGAGGAGTGATTCATCTTGTCTTCTACTCTTCAAAATACGCACGGAACAGCTCGGTCTTTAGTTTTGAGAGCCAGCAAACGACAAATACTATAATGTTCAAATTGATTCTACTGCACATCGGGTACTGTTTTCTGATTGGTTGCTAATTACATTCTTCTATTCACCAGACAATCAGAAAACACTGTAACAAACCTTCGTCTGTGCAAGCGTGAATCTTGCTTGGCAACAGTGTTTAGTTCCCCCGATATCTGAATCATATTCATAATGGCCGAAATTTTTTATAACAAAATGCTATTGCGAATGAATGTTTCACTTTTCAATAGTGTTTGTGTCGTTTGTTCCTTACTAGTGACTTTGATAATTATGATGAGTGCCTCAAATCAGAATATGAAGTCAACTTGTCCTGTCTTCATCATCAGTTCAGATATAACAAGGTTAGATAGATGGTTTCTTCACTTTGAAATATGCGGCCTGTAAATCCTCCTTTGCAATTTTTTCCCCACAAAGTATTTTACACTAGCTGAACATCCTTCCCCACCTCGCCAGACCATTTCTCGAGAAGAAACGTGGAAAAACTTTCGTTGAAGTCCTTCAGTCGTGTCCTCGTTCCACATGTTAGGAATTCTATTATAATCTTCATAAGATAATGCTGCAGAACTTGATTTCTCTTAGGAGGATCCGTTTGTAACTTAGCATTACGTGCAGATCGAACTTCTACAAATTCAATATCGGAAAATGGATCAAATTTAATCTGAAATTTAGTGAACATCATTTCTTGCAATTGTTTGGCGGTAAGATTCCACATCAATTCAACGAGGCTTTCCTTATAATCGGCCCCATTTCTTCTGTTCATATTAAATGCATAATCTTGCCATATATGAGCAAACTGTTCGAGAGATAAATTTTCTATTTTGTAAGATTTTTCGTTACAAAAATATGTGAACTGTTTCCATACACTTGCCTTATTCCTTTTAGTATTATATGGTGTTAAATTCTGAAATTCTTGTATGTCTTATAACTTCTACACTTCCTTTCCCGAAACGAGACATCCTGCAAAAATGTCACAAAACTGAAGCAAAAAATGTGAAATTTCACTGAGTCAATGACACATAATTTACCTGTTGACAGGCACAGAGCCTACTTGGTAACTTTAGTTTCCTACTGAATTTTCTGAAGGAAAATGTTATGTTATAATTTTGTATATTACTTTGGTGTGAAATTTTATTACCGAATCTCCCACGTTTTCGATTTACTACGTGAAAATATCTCCTCGAGCATGAATTAAAAAAAAAATCATGCTCTCGGAAATATTTCCGATAGTTATTCAAGCACTAGGGAGATTACTAGTGATATTGTATTAAAAATGTAACGAAAACAAAATGGTAACTGAAACCGAAATAAACCAACTAACGTGCAAATTAATCAATTACTGATGAACCAAGGATATACCCTGTTATAACTTTTTCATAATATGGCGTCTGATTGTCGCCATATTTAATTTTCATTATAACTGTCAAGTCTTCATTCACAATATCGCGTCTGGTTTTCGCCATATTGAATTTTGAAAACTGTCATGTCTTTAGTGACACTCGCAAGATTATTTTTATTCAATACTCAATCGAGAATGTTTTCCTTTTCATTATAAATACGCCACAAGAGGAAGATAGTTACTAAAGTTTAGCTTTCAGTCGCATATGATTTCACATCTGATTTTATAGACATCCTGTTTATATTCCCGAACAAATCAATCTATCATACCCCATAACAGGTTTTAATGTCAAAAAAGCACTAATTTCAAAGTGTCTCTCCAAAAGAAATGATTCTAAGTTTTTTACATCTCAGTGATGTGAGATTGCTTCTAAAAGTTGTGTTTAACTTTTTTTTCGGTCTTCTTGATGATCGTGGAAGCGTGAAATAGTTTTTTTTCGTCGACAAAAATGTATTGAAGACCTAGTGAATGCGATGCCTCTCTTGCGTCAATGTAACAAATGATTTCTGGTCAGTACTCTCTCTTGGAAACCATTCTCCTTTATCTCATTCATCTATGTGAGATCCAAATTTAGACAGGAATAGAAAATCAAATAACTATCTGGATGAATTGATTTGTTGAAAATATAAACAGGATGTTCATAAAATCAGATGTGGAATCATCTGCGACTGAAAGATAAACTTTCATCGTCAAGATAACCTCTTGTGGGGTATTCATGTTGAAACAGGAAACATTCTCAATTAAATATTGATAGAAAGATTTTCCTGTGAATTGAGAAATCCACGATTGAAATGAATTTTAATCGTGGATTTTCCAATTCACAGAAAACTATTTCCATCAATATTCAATTGAGAATGTTTCCCGTATCTGGATAAAATTGCAAATTTTTGAGTTTTGATTTTTTCTTTGGAGTAAGGGGCAGAATATCTATCAGCGTGACTTTAGCCGGGAAATTAGTTGTTTTCTGTTGGACATTCACAAAAAGTAATTTAATTTTTATCGTGGATTTTTCAATTTACAGAAAAATTATTTCTATTCAATATTCAATTGACAATGTTTCCCTTTTCAACATGAATACCCACAAGAGGTGATCTTGAAAGATGGAAGATAGTGACATCTGATTCGCAGATGATTCCACATCTGATTTCATGAACATCCTGTTCATATTCTCAAACAAATCAGAGTTTGCAATTTTGAGATATTTATATCAGCAAATACTAGTAACCCAGTCACTAAAAAAAAATGGTTCACTTCACGGAAAAATTAAAAGGGTCAATATTTCACACTGAAACTGACTATTTTCAATATATGGATGTAGCAGCTCGTAGATCACTCAGGTGCCCATTGAAAGTATAATATTCTGTTAGACAATCTATGAAAAAAATCCGGAGTATCTTCAAAGCTGTTGGCAATTGAAAGGAAGCGTTTGACTTCAGAGACTGAGCTCACAAGGGCTGAGTTGACGATGGAGAGGTAGAATTGTTCTGTACATAGTAATAGCTCTAGAAAATTGAACTCTGAAAGATTGGGAGGGTCAAGCAAGATCAAGGAAGTACAAGAATAGGCAAATGAATGTGAGGAGCATTCTGGAAATGTCAATTAGAAAGTAGTTTCAATCAGTTGATGAAGATCTTTATATAATTATGTCATTGATGTTTTATGTCAAACCTCAAAATATTAAGCCATGGAAAGGTATAAAACAGGGTTGATTTGGGAAAATGCCAGAAAGTGAAACAAATACTTTCGGAAGGATAGTTTGTATTGAAAGAGAAATGTTGGAAGATAAATCATATATTCATCAGTATTGTGAGAAAATGAAAGATTTCCAAAAAAAGTGTTCAAATAAATTACCACTCTCTTTTATGATGCCACCAAAAATCATGTAATGAGTTTCAACGATAATCCCCTTCACAGTCCAGACTATCTCAGTTTTCTACAGGTGCTCTGATGCGTTTTCGACGAGCCAGATAGATAACCAAACATAATCAGAAGGACTGAAAACAGTTAGAAGGCATTAATTGATTTATTCAAGTGTTCGGAATCATGAACTATTCCAATAATATGAGTTCCTAAAAACTGTGAGATCTAGGATCATTCATTACTCTTCTTTCAAATCCAAGTAGAACTATAGAAAGCCGGTTCTCCCACAATGTTTTGAGGTGTCGTTGGATGAACGAATTGAAATAAACGAATTCTGTTGATTCTATCAGATTGTTTCCACGAGGTTTTGATAATAAACTCCTTTTTTTCCCTGGTTATAATTGAGATCTAGTTCACATCAGTAACAAGAGTTCGTCAATTCTATTTTGTTGATGTCGATAATTGGAGAGGGTATTTTAATTCAATTGTAGTACATATTATCGAATATTAATAATCTACCTTCATGGTAAATAATTACATATGTTGCGAAGATTTCCGAACCACATTCAAATTGATTTTGAATCTGGAATGTATGTGTCAACTTGGCTTTTATATCCATAACAAGGACACATACTCCAAATGGAATGAAATATTGAATGTCAAGCAATAATTACAGAAATATGGTGTGCCCAAGTATTTTAATTGATTTTTGAATCAAAATTATACATTTTGGAGATGCCGAGAAAACCAAAATTTGTTGCGGTGTTGCCAAGTTTATTCGGAATATCTTATTTTATAGGGTGTTCCGAATCAAATTCGAATTTTGTAAATTTAATTCAAATCTATTGGGATTTTTCGAATTTTTTCGATCCGTTTTTTTCCTTCTTCTTTATCTATGTAAAAAAAATCGTTGCAACTTTGCCAAGTCATAGGTTATCTTCTTATTTTCACCGTTATTACTGGGTCCTTATGTGTAAGTAATAATTCGTTTATTCATTCGAATATGGTGTGCCCAATTATTTTAATGAAGTTGACTGATTTTTTGATAAAAAATATAGGATTTTTCGGTAGAGCTTCTGAAAGACATAATTTTTGGAATTGAATCTGCAACTAGAGAGACAATTTGCAGCAAATTCTAAAAGAACTTTGGACTGATCAGATATGCAATTTCAAGGTGTGAATATCAAAAATTAAGATAAATGTTGTATACTATTTAATTTGATACATTTGTATTGGAATTCTGAGCTTTATCATCATTTTCACGAACTGCAGAAGCCAAATGGTATGTCCAAGCTGTTTAATTTTTCAAGAGAAATCTTCCCATACTCTGACCGTTTCGAAATACTATCTGAATATGGATATCATTTCAAAATATTGACTTTAAAAAAAATTGTTAATTATATCTGCAACCGTAACAACCTGAATGAACATAATGCTACATGTACCATACTTGCAGCAGTTCACAAAAATATATATTTGTCATTAGAATAATTCGGTTTACTGTTACCCGAGAACGCGAAAATAATAATACCGTCCTTTCTCATTTCTTAACTCGTTCCACAGTAGATTTACACCTAACCACCAAATCCGATGCAATTGTCCAGAATAAACTATTTTGTTTGTTTTATGATTTTAATTTCGTTATAATTTTTATTTCAGAGTCCGAAAATGCAATGTTATGACAATTTTTGCTGGAAAGATGCATCTTACCCCTCCGATAAAATCAACAAGGAATTAAGGTCGTCAGAAATATATGATATGGCCGGACATCTAGAAAATCCGAGTGGTGATGTGAAGGACATACAGTCTTGTGGACTGTGTGAATCAAAGTTCCGCATGAAAATTCAACCACTTTCCATAATAGATGGAGAGAAGAAATACTTCATAGTGAATTCAATGAAATATAAGCAGACCGAGATTGAAATAAATGTTTGTGGGTAGGTGATAATATGTTACCTAAGATACCTTTTGATTAACTGATACAATACATATATGTTTTTTCAACTATGTCAGTCAGAAAGGTAGATTTTACAATTCATTTATTGTTTCTGAAATTATCATTAATGGAGTTGACATATTATGGGACATATTCTCCATAAGGTAACACAAACTGTATACTTATTTGCAATCTATCCAAACCTACCTAATATTTATGAGTTATATCAAATCAAAAAAAAAAGAAGAATAACCAATCAAACTGTTGAAAAGGGAAACATTCTCAATTGAATATTGATAGAAAGATTTTTCTGTGAATTGAAAAATCCACGATTCATTTTAATCGTGGATTTTTCAATTCACAGAAAAATCTTTCTATCAATATTCAATTGAGAATGTTCACCTTTTCAACATGAATACCCCACAAGAGGTTATCTTGACTATGGAAGAGAGTGACTGAAGTTTATCTTTCAGTCGCAGATGATTCCACATCTGATTTTATGAACATCCTGTTTATATTTTCAACAAATCAATCAATCAAACTGGTTTTCTTTCGGTCATTAATGACAAATGGTTGACGTTCTGACCTGACATAGATTATTCGTTTTTCAGATATGAGCTATTCTATAATATTCAATTCAGGAAAGGGAAAGACTGAATACTTATGCACGTCAAAGAAAGATATATATCAACTTGCATCTAATTGATGAAACCACTTATGAGAGGAGAATATAGGGCAAACAACATTCATTGATTCGATGAAAAACAGCAATTTATTTCACAGCGATTAACTGTTTTGTGTACATCTTAGGGAAAAACTTTCGAGTAATTCATAGCGATTTTTTATTATGTGTACATCTTAGAGGAATACTTTTCAAGTGAAAGTTGTGGAGCTTCGACCGATTCAGCTTGTTATCAAATAACTACAGAGATATTTGTTTGGAAATATGAACAGGGTGTTTACCATTTTCCATAGTTCAAGATAACATCTCGGAAGGTATTCATGTTGGACAGAAGAACATTCTCAATTGATTATTGAATGAAAATATTTTTCTGAAAAATAATATAAATATAATTGAAAATGTTTCACTTTTCAAATGCAGAGTGTTTCACTGAAGATAGACAACTAAAAATGAAAACCTGTGCTTTTTCCCAAAATTCATTTATTTCTCGTTTACATTTTTAGAGATGCCGAGAGTATCAAAATTTGTTGCGGTGTTGCCAAGTATATTCGGAATATGTTATTCTATAGGGTGTTCCAAATCAAATGCGAATTTTGGTGACTTTAAATCAAATTTATAAAAAATTCCAATATATTTTCGATCCGGAATTAATTTTTCGTTCCATCGCCTCTTTTTCTATGTAAAAAAAAATTGTTGCGACTTTGCCAAGTCATTAGTTATTTTCTTATTTTCACCATCATTACGGGGTCCTTATGTGTAAGGTATATTTCGGTTATTCATTTGATTCGTACATTGAAATATTGTCTACAGACAGTAGAACAAAAGTTTGGCATAGATCATTCAATAATTTTCGTGATATATCCATGGACAGGCTGTCAAATTTGAATTTTGTTAAATTCAAACGAGATTGATTCGGCGTCTTCAAACACCCAGTGTACTCCATATTTACTCAATGGAATTGAGAAGACCTTTTGCATTCATCGAATATGTTCTTATTGTTTGCAGTGCACCCAAATTGAACACACAAGTAAATTTTCTCTAATTCTAATTTTTTCCCAGAACGTTAACCATTTTTACATTGAGAGTAGACAAGCAGTTGTTGGATATATGCCACCATGCTATACCCATATCACCCTAAAGCTCTCGATAGTATCGTTGATATTTTATTTTTTATTGTGTTCTGAAGTTGTCAAAAATAAAAAGTTATTTTTGTCATATATTCCAAGTATAAGTCCCCGTTTCCTAGATAGATGACCAGCAGATTATGGGCCCAGGCTACTCTCAGTAGAATAATAAATATAAAAATGAATAGTTCATATAAGTAATGGCAGCAGCACTGATGCAAATAGAAAAATTGGGTAAAGAAAATTACGATACTTGGAAGTTGCAAATCGAGGCAATTTTCATCAAGAACGACCACTGGGGTTACGTAAATGGAGACACTGCTAAGCCAGCAGATGCAGCCGAAGCTGCAGTTTGGATGAAGAATGATCAGAAGGCTAGAACTGATATCATTTTATCTATTCAAGCCTCAGAGTTATGTATCGTGAAATATTTCACCACATCCAGTGAGGTATGGAAGGAGGTGCAACAGAATCATCAATCTGAAGGTCCCGCCCGAAAGGCTACCTTATCGAAACAACTCTTATTCACGAAAATAGTTAACAGTGATGGTAGATCACCTGAATACATTCCCAAATATCGTGTATGAATTGAAAGAAATGGAAATCGATGTCGCAGATGATCTCCTACATTTTCTCTTGTTATACAGTATTTCAAGAGATTGTGAAAATTTCAGATGTGCTAACGAAGCGAGAGAAGACCTACCAAAACCAGAATAACGAAAAATCAAGCTTTCAGATGAATCCCACGCAAGGAAGAGTTCAGCTGGACATGAAGATCTGGGTGCTTTCAATTGGAAAAGACCACCAAAGAAAGAAATAATAATTCGAGCAGATGAAGAATTCAGCTAATTAACATAAGACATTTCTCTACAAATGTAATTTCTGCCACACTGTGGGTCATAAAGGATCAGAATGTGGAAAAAAGCCGAAGAAGGAGCATTCATGATCGAATGTTTGCCAATTTGTCATGATGAATATACGCATGTAATGACCGCTTAAATAACGGAACAAATATCGAAAGATGTTTGGTGTCTGGAAGAGGTGCCACTTCTCATGAATGCAATAATAAAGAAATATTCACCCGTTCCTGTGAGTATCAGAAGGTTCGCTCACCAGTTGATAAAACAGCCGATATTATGGGGATACAGTGAAGCTGAAATTCAACAATGAGGTTTCCGGAATGAAAACGATCAATTTGGAGAATAGCCTTCATGTACCTGACCTGAAAATAAATTCAATATAAATTTCTGAAGCTGCATGCAATAGTAGATAGACATACTTCCCAAAAGAATATGTAGAAATACTATATTCAAGAGGGATATCGTTTTAAGAGCTCAACTTGAAGGTGAACTTCACTATGTTCAACATCGAATTTATGACCTATATAATTGTAGAATTGAAATCCCACATCAGACTAACCGAATGTTATAACCGACTCTAGGAATAAATAGAAAAACCCCACATCTGAGAATCAAATGTTATGGCCTGAGACTGTTGAGAACTCCACAATTCAAAGTCAATAGTCAATCCCCTTGTATATCTTTTGAGGAGAACACCTCAGAAAACTCGAATATTATGATTTCTTCATGTACACTTTAATGATGTTAAACTATAATGAAATTGCCCTATTTTATTTTGATTTACTCTGGTCAATGCTGAAGTATAGTTATTTGCACACCATTAGCAGTACAAAAGTGTATTTTCCAAAGTTCCCAGAGGTTCTATACTGAGTGTCTTATAGCTAATTTCCATACAACTATGTTTATTTAAGAAGCGTTCTACTCAATTAAACCTCTTCAATATTTCATTCCTGCAGGTTCAAACAATGTATGTACGCCATCATATCTCATAGTTACTCAAAGAGAAAATACTAATAGAATGTTGGTTAATATATAATTAAATCAAATTCAATATTCAAAGTTACAAATCCCATGGAATCATAATCATAGTCAATCAATCAATATACATATGATTTTGCCAGTAGTTATAGGTATAATAATATCAATTAAAACACTTTTAATAGTTAATAAAATTCATAGATGATATTCAGTAATTGCTCCATTACTTTGATATAATATTTTTATCAGCAATTGTAGCTCAAAGTTAGTCATTAGTATAGTTATCAAATAAACCATTTTTCTCTTATCAATTATCTTTGTAATTTATTCGATGATATAAAATGCTATAATTCTCTTACATACAAGAACTGTCCTCTAAACAATGATCATTGTGATTAAAATGGCCATAAAAACTGTAAAATATTTAAATCACTCAACATAGAAACAATCAAAACAAGTTAAATTCATGATATGAGATCAAATCTGATACTTAATTCCATATGGAATATATAGTGAGATATTTATTAATGTTCAATAATAATGCCTTGGTCACACATGATAAAAGAGAGGATATATTGCTCACCATGTATAACTTTCTGCTCATTTTCACACAAACAAAAAGCTTCATTCAGTCTCATTTATTCAAAAGGAAATTTATTTATTTATATTAGTGTTCACACGAGCAATTTTACTCCTTATAACCCGCGCTTATAGTAATTTTCACTGAAAATGTTGCTATTGTTGATTCATGACCCTATGAGGGTCTTTTCTTGAAGTTTTTCCTATTTCCATGGATTAGACATCGTGTGTATAATCGAATCGTATTTCTTCATTAACTATATTACTTCTGATTTCACAACAATAATTTGCATTGACTAACTAACTGAAAACTCTGACATGAAATTTTAATATAATATACATGATGACATGAATCGAATGCGCGAATTGAATTGAATGCTCTAATTCAATAGAATAGAATTGCCAAGAAGACGCTCAAAAATGTCACGATTTAGGTTTTCTCAGATCCCCTACATGGATTTGTTCGGCAACCAACTATATTTTTCATTCTCCTACAAGGAAATTTCTATTGTTAGTCCTAAGTATAGATCAGCCAGTCATCTCTTGTGATGATTCAACGGCCTATCCGTATGAGGAGCTCAAAATTCTTCCGTATCAATGACTTTTTCGAATGCTTCGTGGGGCCTAGTTCACAAAAAGTCACAACTAATAAAAGATTATTTGTTCGTTTTATTTGAAGAACATTTACGTTGGAATTCAATGCTTTCCGCATATGATTTGTTTTTATATTCCTCAAACGTGAAATCTTCGTAATATTATTCCTGATTGGAATTATTCGAGGGCTTCGTATAATTATTAGTTTTTCAAAAGATTCCTCCTATTCTGAACTGTTTAAAGGAAACTGTTATTTATCATTATTTCTGTGTATGGATTTGTCATTCTTGTAATTGTCCTCTTTTCATTTCGAAAGGTGTGTGACAGATCTAATTGTATTTTTTCGAAATAGAAAGATGAGGTGACGCAGACAACAGTTCGGAGTATAGCGGAAAATAATTTAAGGATATTTTGGAGAAGAGCTGTATAGTGAGACAATATTCAACACCTCATGAACCCCAACTAAATGGCGTAGCGAAACGTCTGAATCGCACCCTTGTTGCAGACGCATGTTGCAGCAATCCAGATTACCAGTTTTTGGGCAGAAGCTGTAGCAACAACGGTATATATCAGAAATAGATGTACCTCACGCAGTTTGGGCAGCACAACACCGTTCGAATATGGAATGACAAGAAAACAACCATTTCTCATTTGAGAATATTGGTTTCAAAGCTTTTGGACTCAAAAAAACATTCAAAGCTCGAACAGTTGAATTCAGATAGATGCGTTCATTTCTTTCGAAATGGGAATGAATTCTTATTATGGATGTGTATGAGACGACCTGATAATTGCAACAATTCGGATGTGACAATCATAAAACAGGCAAAGTACTGAGATCTATTTCAATAGCCCAAGAAAATACACAGAGGACATTTTGAAGAGATTCAAATGCAAGATTGTGAACCAATTTCCACTCCTCTAGAAGTGAACGCCGAACTCTCGAAGGAAATGGCTCCTTCATCACATGAATAGAATCAATAAATGGCAGATATTCTTTTATAGACAGGCAGAAGGTTCTCTCCTGTACAGTTTCCACGCGTCCTGACATCACTCATGTAGTTAGCGTTTTAAGTCAGTACCACAAAAATCCAAGAAAAATGCATCGGATAGTAGTGTTATGAGGTATCTTGAGAAAACTGAAAATTACATCGAGAGGACTGAAAAGCCCTCACATGGATATGTTGATGCTGACTGGGCAGGCGACGTAGGAGATCGAAAATCATATACTGGATATGTTTTTTCATTGTCCGGAGGTGCAGTCACTTGGAAAGCTGTATATTTGCGAAATTTTTTACAATAAATTGGCCACAGTTTGGAGCAAGAAAAATCCACCATGATTTTCTGCGACAACCAAGGTGCACAAATAACGGAGCATATAGATATTCGTTATCAATATGTTAGTTTTCGAAAGTGGCGATATTGACGTTCAATATGTTTCCTCACAGAATATGGTGGGTGATATTTCAACGAAAGCTATTCTAAAAGTGGCTTATGAAAATCATTTGAAGAGCTTGAGCATCGGTACTCCACGTTGAGAGGAGGTGTTGGATATATGTCACCCTACTATACCCATATCTCTTTATAGCTGTTTATTGTATTGTTGTTATTTTATTTTTCAGTGTGTTTTGAATTCGTCAAAAATGAAGAGTTCATCTTGTTATATATTCCAAGTATGAGTCCCCGTTTTCCAGATAAATAACCAACAATAGTCGACATCCATTTCAATAGCATGTAAATTATATTCGCTCACAGTTTCACGAAAAATAATATAGCAAGAGATCTGAAGGGGATTTGGGATTCTATGGAATAAAAATTCCTATTGCATCGGATTTCAATTAAGACCAAATGAAGTATGAAGCCGAGAGATACCTGCACCGCCATCTTGGTGCCGTCATCCTGAATTTATGAATTGTGACAAGAAATTCCTAATCTACGACCCCGAAAACCCGCACATACCGATTTGGAATCAAATTGGACCATAATTACAAATCCCGTCCGCCATCTTGGAGCCGCCATTTTGTTTTTTCCTCTTACAAAAATTCCATAATGCATTGTCACCGGCATCATGAACATCTGCCATTCGAACACAACGGAACACCCCGTTTTCTATAGATTCCCATTCCATGTGGGAAATTACATGATAAATCAAACTCTATGAGTCCCGTTCTGTTTTTGATTTGGGTCGGCCTTTGAAACAAGCAATTTTGCGACCGTTGCCGTCGAACTATGCAGTTCGAAGGATGAATTGTACTCAATCTGGTGCAGGTATTGATAATTTCGTACTCCGACACACTTTATTCATCATAGTGAAAATTTCATTTCGATCAGCAGTGAAATCGATGAATATATCGACCCACATTATTCATCATAGTGAAAATTTCGATTCAATATATCGTTCAGAACATCAGCACGCTAACAGCGCTGTATTGGAGATTTTTGTACTTACAGAAAATTATTTCGAAAGATTTGATAATATTGTCGATAGCCACATACAAAATGAAAGAAAACCCCCCTTCCACAGATATTTCTGAATTGTTATAATTCCTACAATTATGCTACCGATTTTCAATTTGGGAACGCCGCGGGCAGTAAAAACATATTGCCCGAATTGATCCCGTTTGAATTGACCGAAATTTCAAATCCAAATTTGACAGCCGTATATAAATTACTGAAACCATATACTGAGGAGTCTTTGGTCTACCATATGTAGAGAATATATCGAATTGAATGAATGAACTATGCCTTACACATGCCTGCGGTATTAGTAAAAATGGAGATATGGCAAAACTACGCCTTTTTTTATATCGATGAATTGGCGAAAGAATAAGAAATCAAGTCCAGGTCAAAAATACAGGGTATTTCATTTGAAAAAAAAAGTCCATTGATTATCTGAATTCACCAAAATTCCCAATTTAAATTTGAGTAAGCTGGAGAAAATACTAGAAAATTGTACGTTGAACCTTCCCACTAGTGTTTACAGAAAATATATTCAAAACCCTAATAAATGAATTAACTATGCCTTACATATCATGCCTTCAAAATTGGCTGAATTAAGAAAGTTAATTATATCTTTAATTCCAATTTTATTAGCAAAAAGACAAAAGGAAGGGGGTGCAGTTGAGCAAATTCTTGAAAACCTGAGTACCTGAAAAAGTAATTCTTTCAAATTTTTTCTCCAATTCTTATGGCTTTCACGATATTTCCAAGCTTATCCATGAATAGACACAGTAATGGGACACTTGAAGTCGACGAATTTTTAGAAAATGTAATATTTTCCATTTTACACAGGGAGGTGGAGGCAAATAATCTGTGCATCCAACTGATACTTTTTGTGATGAAGATTTTGCTACAAAAATCAACAATGACCACCTCACCCATTGCATAGTAGCTACTTTATGAAGTGATAATATGTGGAATTGCAAAAGTTGTTTCTGAATGACATATTTATGTTGATAATTTTGTTGATTATTTGATTAAATATATGTGAAAGAAAATCCGAACATTCGTCAATAATACTCGTCGACAATATGATTTTTTTCTTTTCCAGAAATACTTGGTTATTTCCCTAAATGAGTATTTTGTGCTGTTTTTCAAAATATTTTCTTGCAGTCATTATCATTTCAAATTTAAACTTAACACATTCATTGAACAATATTATTATATTTCTTCATTCTCATTTCAATATGGAAAAAAAAGGACTAAAAAATGTTTGTGTACCTAACAAATGGAGAATTTTGGGTATCATTAACATTTCCCGTATATAATATAAAATATTTAATTATATATCTACGACTAGCAGACCCGACAGACGTTGTCCAAATTTCTATGTTCCCTAAAATATTTTTCCCGAAAATTTTCCCGTTATCCCGTTATCTCATTTTCCTGTTACCCATTTTTTTTTTACCCCATTATCCCGTTTTCCCGTTATCCCCTTATCCTGTCATCCCCTTATCCAGTTTTTTCGTTATCCCGTTATTCCCGTTATCCCGTTAACCCATTTACCACTTGATCCCGTTATCCCGTTTTCCTGTTATCCCATTTTTCCTTTATCCCGTTATCCCGTTTTCCCCTTATTCCCTTATCCTGTCATCCCGTTATCCCGTTATACCTTTTCCCGGTTTTTCGTTATCCCGTTATCCCGTTTTCCTGTTATCCCGTTTTTTATTTATCCCGTTATTCCGTTTTCCTGTTATTCCCTTATCCCATTATTCCCGTTATCCCGTTTTCCTGTTATTCCGTTTTCCTGTTTAAAAAAAAATAAAAAATAGGGGTTGATCGTAGAAGGGTGAAAATTAAGGGTAATATGAATTTTTTTATTCTGAATCAAGACAACATAAAAATAAAAATCTTGCCAAAAAAATAGGGGTTGATCGTAGAAGGGTGAAAATTTAGGGTTGTATGTATTTTTGAATGCTGTATCATAAAAAAATAAAAACAAAAAATTTCGTCTGGAAAATAAAAAAAATTAAGGGGTGGACTACCCTTAACATTTAGGGGAATGATTCGTGAATCTAAACCATTAAATCTTAATTTTTTTCATACTTTCGACACCCTGTATCTCAGAGGGGATGCATTTCACGACATACCTTGATGGCAACTTTTCACCTCGAAATGAGGTGAGGAATCTGTAGTCGGAGTTTGTCGGTCTTATTCTGACTCATCCTGTAGAGACTGGCAGATCAAAATAAATGACAAACCATCGCAAAGTGTACATACATTCACTTTAACCAAGACTTTTCTTAAAATCCACAACGTTTGAAAACTATTTGAAATGTAATAAATTTCACAACCGCACGGAAGAAATGTTGTATTGTATAGCACGTCACTTAGACGATATTGTTTAGCACGTCACTTAGACGATAGGTCCGTTTTTCTATTTTTCAGGTGTTTTTTTGGGTTTTCCCTATTTTTTTTTGTTTTCAAACCACCCCTGTATTAGAGAAAACGAAACAAAAAAGAAATTATTCAAATCGGTCGAACCGTTTTTGAGTTTAAGCGAGACTAACGAACAGCAATTGATTTATATATATATATATATATATATATATATATATATATATATATATATATATATATATATATATATATATATATATATATATTATGAAGAGGTAGTCCTGACTGTTAAGATAACATATATGCATGTAAAGAAAATCTTTAAGTTTTCACTTTCGGAACGTTTATTCCATCATCAGGAGATACAAATGGAAAAAATATTGTGCATATAAGAATGTAAAAACAAATTATATGAGTACTTACATCTATCTTGAGGATGTTTACATATAAGTACATAAGATATAAGATGCATTATTAATAGTAAATGACTCCTAGCTTTTGGATAATACATTTTGTCTTTTCATTCAGAATGTAATTTGAAATTAATTATCCAAAGCTAGAAGTCATTTTATTAATAACTGCACTTAAACCATATTTTATAGTACATCCTCAAGATAGATGTAGTTTCATATAATTTGTTTTTACAGTTTTATATGCCAATTTTTTTTCCTACCCTGATATAGGAATAAACGATTCCGAAACTTAAAATCTTCAAAAGTTTTTAGTTTACATGCTGACAGCTTATTATTTATCTATATATAATATATATATAGAGATTAACCATGACGCATCACTCATTTTGGAATGTGTCAGCGTAGACAATTCATCAATTACTTCACTATTGATTAAATCCACATATATCACTTGGTAAAAAAATCCAACGATACACTTGTCTTGGTCTTTGCTGCCAAAACATGACTCATCTATTATGATTTTTGCATTGAATTGACCGAAGATAAAATATAAGTCACACGGGCGCCATAGCATAGCATAATAGGACTCGTCTTGTTACCACAACTCAGTCTATGTCCTTGTGAATAATCAAGTATTTGAGAAACAATGAATACAAAAACATTACTTCTGAAACGAATCAATATTCAGCACAAAAATCGATAGAACTCGAATTCACATCAACTACCTGAAATAAATATGTCAAAAAATTATGTGAATCAATTATTTCTTCATTATCTGAATTGTTCTATTTTACAATAACTCTGCAACAATCTGTTGTTGCTTTTTTTTAAAGCTGAAGGCAACATCTATATCAAAAGTGTATAGGTGGTTATGTTTCACTTACCTTCTCTATTTGTGAATATTCTTGGCCATCAATATGAAAGTTGGTATTAATGAACATTCTCAATTGCAAAAAAATAATTTACCTTCACTCCATCCATTCAACTCTTCCACTCATCTTAGTTTCTCCGAGTGAACTACTACTCTATACCTTTTCAGTAAAACAAATATCATATGTTTGTATTCTCACAAACTTCTCAATCATACTTTAAATTCAGAAAATATTTCTTCAAAATTCTCAATATTTCTTGATATTTATGTTGCGGATACCTATATGAAAGGAATAATCAATGCTATGAATATCTCACCAACATATTCATCATATGTATTGATGAACTGACTGACTGGGTCTTTCTTAAGTTCCTTTTTTCTTTGTTCATTTCGGAAAAATCATACTGCTGTCACTTTTACAAAACCAAAAGAAATGGGGATCGAAAGTCTGTTGAAGTTATCGATATAATCATTATTTTATATGAATTCTTGCAAAAATAAATTGAATCTCCAGAAGAATTGTTACAAGCTGACACCTTTTTTTTTCAGGGCCAATCAGAGGCAGTCAAAATGTGTTACTGGATGGCAGCATCCACTGGATTTCAACATGGGATGTGGTCAAAAATTCACCATAATTAATGTATTGGCATATGACGAAATTCAAAATGAATTCGTTGGAAAAAATTTCTCATATCCTAGTGCTTGCGAATGCATCCTGAAAAAATAGATTGGATGATAAGGAAAAACGGGGAATTTTGTTCATAAATTTCTGGACATACTCTACTAGCATATCAGTCAGCACTATAACTTTTTACATTTTTGCACCTTTTCACCCTTCTTCCCAAATGACAGCCGTAATATATTAGGACATGAAGGCAATACATATATTTAGAGTAAATGGATAGTTTTTGTTTGGTTTTGTAATACTAGCAAATGCCTGTATTTTATTTTCAAGAAAAAAATAAATTCCAAAAACACTATTTCGCCGATGTCACTAGTTGCGAGGAACAGCAATAAAGACTGTTTTTTTTAAGTTGTTGAAAAGATAGATATTTAACTCCACCCAACCAGTGGACAGAGAGAAATATTTTTGGCAGCTATATCTCTTGCGAGGGGTCGCACACTGTCACTAACCTGACCATAGAAGGTGGCCAGGATTTTATACTTTGAGGTTAATTTCCTCAAAATTACGATTGGCACTGGGTTTTATCACCCAATCATCCGATCTGTAGAAAATTTCGCCTGAAGTCTTATTTGTGATTTCCTCATCAAAGTTTGGTTATTTGAGGGTTTGAGATTATCCCCTTAGGTTCGCAAATTTGTTACGCCGTTCTGACCGGCAAATGATGACACTTTTCAGAGTGAAACAAATATATCAATGTAAAAAGGGTAAATGAAGTCACTTCACGATAATCAACGATGATAGAATTCAGACGTATCTGAATCAGGTAAAATATGTCATATTTATATATAATCCTACATACCAAAATGGAACTCTCGCCTTTTTTGACGAACCGAAACTCGAACTCGCCATTTTACTTTATCTCATGAATAGGTAATGGATCCCTTTGCCTATTTCGGCTACCCAATTGTACGAGAAACCTCTCCTACGTGATTTTGAATTAATAACTTGGGAAGAAAGCATTTCTTGACTCTATTCCTATCCATTCGAATAGCAAATTATGTTAGTATTTCAATGATTTTCATAGTCCTAAAATCACTTACTACTTGCTGTGAATGCCTGAAGATCTTGTAGATTTCTTCCCATAATCCCATAATTCAATTATGAGAATCGACTTTCTATGATTTTTATCGCTTTAACAAAACTCGCGGATTTTGGAACCCGGTTCCTTGCCAAATTTCAGTTGGCTAGTCGCGTCTAAACTCCATGATATCGGTTCTCTCAAGGGGATTGATTTTCGACCCGTAATAACCGCTTATAGCGGGAAAACCGTAAAGAACTTCAATCTTTTGTACAAATCTCGTGTTTAAACGCCTCGAAGAGATTCTTCCAAATTTCGATTGAAAAAACTTGAAAACGCCGCGGGGACTCTGAATTATTCACTTCAAATCGCTCGATGGAACCCCAACTTTTTGGTGTCTCCAGAAAACCAAACGTACCTCTGTCTTCGGAGGCCAACCGAGAACTCCCCGGAAATCTTCTCGCTTGGTGACGCTTACGGTCCCCTTGCGTCCTATTTCCGCTTTTCCATTGGTTCAGTTTATGAATTTAATTTTGATCTATATGCTTGCTTGTGGCCTCGTAAGACCATCGGTTTGATTGAAATTATATAACGGAGTTCAGAAGTTTTCTATTCGTCGGCTGAATACTGCGGGTCATGTTCTAACCCATATATGGAACCAAAAAATCTACTAACAACCACAAGTTGTTACGATACTTCCTCCTTTTGAACAATATTGGTCCATATGCCATTATTTTTCCATCATATTCCAACACACTGGATAGGAACGCCATTCTAGAGCGAAATATTACCAAGTGAACAGAATTATTTGTTAACTGTCAACACTTGTGTGTCCCTTCATGCGGTCCCGTTGAATTTGCTCTTCATCGGGGTTATGTTCTTAAAACTACATACTTAGCACGGCTTAAATTCGGTCCGAATATTTCGTGTGGATAGATTGACTTTTGATACACTACACTTCAGTATTTTGCGACGAAGTTCAGTTTTCGCACTGCCGTAGCTGTTATTCCTATGGACTTGTTGGAAGGCTACTTTACAAATTTTTCTACTTAAGCTGCATTGTGTACAATGTCGGGATACTTTGGGGATTCGTCTGTCCAATACTCAACTTTGGATAGATTCGGGTGAATGTTCATCAGCGGGGAAGTTTTCCCATTCGTGGTATTTCCTGCCTCCATATTTGAATGTGTCACACTGATTTCGTGGCGTAGTTCAGTTCAGCATGCCTCGTGATGCCTGTATGTCACCCATGTAGTAAAAGTGTTCCATACACTAGAGAGTAGTGTAATGCCGCAACCGACAATTTCATATAGGCGTATTTTAATTATGCTCATACACGGTATAGAATCCACTAATGAGTACGCGATGAAAATTCCGATGTCGGTGAACCAGCCCCATAGTTGCTTCATAGTAGAATGCACCAACTCCTTCATTTCGTCTGGATTGAAGAAATTGAGGGTGGAAAATCCTTGTCTCATCGTTTCCAATCCAACCACTCGTCGTGCTATAGAGATGCTGTCATAGAGATTCTGACAATGTGCGAGTAACACGTGTTTGTCGAGCTCCGTGAATAAGTACTCACCAGCTATTGTACTGCAGTAACAGTTAACTTTTCACTAGCTCATAGTCCTACCAGTCGTTGAAGGCGCGCCATGAGTCGTGGTAAAAAAAATTCGGAGGACATCCACAGTGATTTGGAGTCTATTGTGAACAAGGTTTGTAACACCTTCATGGACAAACTTGAAAATAGAATCAATCTGAAAATGGATGAAATGATCATTAAGTTAGATGTCAAATTGTCTATAACTCAAATTGGGAAGGATGTGTCATCCAATAAAAAATCAATCCATGTCTTGAGGATAGATATGATATCTTAGAGCAGCATTGTAAACGTAACTCTCTGAGATTGAACGGCGTCCCTGATAATGATAAGATAATCTTTTGACATCGTAAAGTCTGTGTTTCAAAATCACCCAGGGATCTCATGTTCTACAATGGATTTTGATGGTGTATTTCGTATTGGCAAGCCCCCGTGTTATCTTAGTCAATTTTGTGAGTGGTGTCAAAAGGAATGATGTCATCGAGGCGAGAAGAGCCCTCAAGGATACAGGTTCATCTGTCTATGAAAATCCCACGAAACACCGGTACAATATCCTCTCTGCTGCGAAGAAGAAGTTAGGAAATAACCAGGCCTGGTCTTCCAATGGTAAAGTGTACATTTGGTGTGCCCATGAAAATAAAAGGCGTATCGTGGCGAGTGTAGGCGACCTATAACTTTATCGATTTGGATCACCCATCTCATTTATTCTAATGGTAAACAGTCTGTTCTTTTTCTCCTCACATGTTTCATTTTCAGAGTTTTCTCTCATTCTCACTGTTTTTATTTTTCCCTGATTTCTTATGAATTGATAACAAACAGGTGTTTATCTCTCATATGTGTTAATTCATTTACTCAATAGGGCATATTTCATTATGGACTTCTGCACATTTATGTTGTCATTCGGATGATTGTGAATTGCAGCAATTTAATGTAATTTAAATTAATTTGTTTGAGCCATGGTTGATTTTGAGCTTTTATAGTAATGGGAACTTATTTACGAATCGAGCTCTGACTTGATTTTGATCGGGAGTTTATTATGCGTAACGATAAATTCAGTTTTTTTTAATTTTTTTTGGTTTTTCCGTTTGAAAAATTACTCAATATTTATCTAATTATCAGTTGTTTCTCTCTTAGGGTGTTTAATTAGAGTTGTAAGCTACAGTCCACCCGTTATATATTCATATACTCATTGTTTATTTTTTTCGTTAATAAAGACTCTATCATTATTATTATTATTATTTCCTAAAGCTTTTCGTTCTGATCCAAATATCAATATTTCGTAACTTTATTGACTTCTTCCTGGGTGTATGATCCTGCTGATTTTATCGGCATTAGGTGGAAATTTCGGTTTGGGATAAACTGCCACGCCTAATTACAATGCCGCTCTTTTGATGGTCGGATAGGGTGCTTGTCCGATCCATTCGTTATATATGTATATAATGGGGAAATAGAGTCCGTTACAATCGATTTCCTCTGCATGGTCCTGTTGACTTTGCGTTTCTGAGTCATAAATTTGGATTGATTATTTACTTCAATCGGTAATTCGTGTTAGCATTTGCCTGTTCTCCTCATTACAGCAGTTTTCGGTAAGCATTTCATGATATACATAGCTTCTCCTAGGACTCGGCCTATATGTTCTTTTTTTCCTGCATAATTTGACTGATCAATGTCGGCACTAGATGTGCCATTATCAGTCTATTCTTTAGGACCTCTCGATGCAATAAGCATCTTCGATGTATCGTATCCATATACAACTTTTACAAGTTTTGCTTATACATCTGTTCTACGTATAAAAATTTGCTTTTCCATAATGTCAGTATTGTACGGTAGCAGTTCCATGTTAGGATAGATGCAAATCAATATGCGAGGATGTTATGTTTGCCATATTTCTGTCTGACATAACATGCTTCGTCTTCCTGCGTGAAGCAAATATTCTGTCCCCACTTTCTACCACTTTGAAACGATCCTGGTCAACGGTATTCGTTACTAACTAGGTTCCCCCTTGGTGCAGTAGACTCAGACGGTCTTCGCAAAAAAACTTTGTATTACTTTCCCATACACTTCCTCCTAGATTTGTATCAAAACAGGATCCTGGTAGGAATGGACAGGTCACTTCTCCGAACAGGCTTACCTGGTTTACATCCACAAGGTTACCTTTGCTTGGATTTTTGTAGTGGCCAAAATAATGACATCCTCCCAAGAATGTCTCCTTTCCATAATACGTGTACCCTTGCAAGATCCGATCCGCTGATATTGCTCCTGAAATAGTTATGGCTGCCATCGTGGTCCCATTCAACTGGATACCTCCTATCCCCTGGTGAAATAATCGCATAGTACGATACCTATGTACCCTCTTGCACTCCCCAGCTCCAAGTTCCTGAACAAAATTATATAGTCCTCCTACCACTGCCGAATGTGGCTATACATTCTATATATTCCTCCTACACTGCCAAACTGTGGCTATGCATACCACAGTGTGTCACTGGCCGTGTGACTACTATTCAGCAGGTCCGTACCTGTCTGGTGTTTATTTCGTTTTTCTGAATAACTTTTATTGTCTTTTTGGCACTCGCGTACTCCGATACCGGCTCTGGGCATTCAGATAAGTCCTGTATATAATGAAAAACAAGTTGATTGTTGTGGTAGAATGCCCAGACTAGTCAGTGAAGAGCGGTGTGAAGTTCTTTGGACCGCCTTGCTAGTTTCAAATTGATTTATGTTTCAAGCAAAGGTTTTAGAAATTGTGAATTTGAATGGGTGCCAGAATTTTTTGTTGAATCGGGATGAAAATTCTAATGCTCTATTCACTGATAATTGCAAATCAAATAACTATTTCTTCTGTGAATAACTACAACAATAAAACAAATATCAAACTTATATCAATCTATTCACAAATATACATCATTTTCCAGTTATTACCAAATATGTATCAGATATATTTATCATATATCTGTTGTATGAAAAATTTATTTGGTTTCCAGAATAAGAAAAGAAATATTGTTTATATTAGTTGAACCTGTCGGTTTTATCGATGACTATGTACCTCTGATTGTAGTTTGTGTAGCTCGTAGCTCGACTTCACGTAGTTGTTTGGCTCGCAATCAGGGGGTACTTATAGCTGCTGGGCGACCGATCAGGTGGACACAAGCATCAGCTTCTGGCTCATTGAATGTGTTATCAGCAATATAACATGAAAAACAATATTGCCTGTGTCAGAATTTGATATACAAGAATTCAACTTCTTGAAATTTGGAATTTTTCAATACACTCCTCAACGACAATTGACTGTAATCTCATCAAGAGATTATTGCTTAAAATTATTTGAGGATACAAATCAGCTTGTGCTGAAATTTGTCAGTAATATCCAATACAGAAATTAAAGAATTATTTTATGTTTTGATCAAAATTGATCATTGTTCTATATAAAGAAGAGATAATTGATTCTGATCTGGCAGCCAAGACTATACTTACAGAGAATAAAAGAAATCAGAATTATACGAAAATGACTTCAATTCCTATGATATCCAAGAGGAAGCATATGAGAACTATGTTTGACCAATCGTCGAATACCTCTCCAGAAAGTTTTCTATGAAATCAAACAATATTCCAAATTCCAAGGATTAAATATATACATAAATATATATACGTGATCGCTTCACCTACATCAAAATCACAGCTCGGTGATAATTATCACCAAATAGGGAACCATACCAAAGATATATCCAAATCTTGAAAAATATATATAATTCAACTATATCATACCATACAGTGTAAGTGATATCACATATTTGTGAAACCCTCATTAATCCAAATAAAGCCTTGTCAGAGAAAGCAATCTAATCAGAAAAATTATCTCAATTCAATCTGATATATCACATGTGGCATCCATGATTCTAACTGAACTTCCTTAAAAAAAAATAGTGAACGGCACTGTTAATCGATTATCAGATTGACCTAAATAAATCTAATCGCTGTTTACTGAACAACATACATAGATGACTTGGAATATCATTTTCTTTGTGAAGAACCATCTGGTGTTCTCGTTAAAAAATATATTCCAAGATGGCTTATATTTTTGATCAAAAATGTTTCCACATACCTTACTTGATAACATAATCATTCACTGATTTGAAATTACTTTCGTAGAAGAAATGAAAATACTCTAATCTATTTGTCAATTCAACATGAACAGATTCTACTTCATTGAATCATGGCTGACAAGTTTCAGAACACAAGTTTACAAGTTATCTCTATTATAGCTAGCTCGATGAGGGACGAGAATGGCAAATTCATTCCCTTCAATATCTCCGTTCTGTCAGATCCCTTGCGTTCTTTTTATTCTCCTCAGCCGTAATGACTGTTCCATTGCCCACGGTTAGATGTCGCTAAGATTTTCAATAGGGATTCTCGATTAAAGTGAATGAATGAATCTCTGAGCATATCAATAAGAAATGTAACAGATATATCTTTACACGTAATGATATAGTCATTATATCTGATTTTGGGTCACTAAAATCGTACACAATTATCCTCTGGCACCAATTTGATAGGAGAAAGATTAGCAATGAGGTTACAGCCTGGCTGCTATACCCATCGTGACTTCTCTCAAAAGACATTGCTTCTCTTGACAGTTCTATGCTGAATACCGGTAGTTACTTTTTTCGATTTTCGAACTACCTAAGTATGAAATACCAGTATGAATTCCAATTTTAAAACAATTAATAGAAGTATTTATAACTAACCCATAATAGTAACATAATTCCCAAAATTATCCCATGATTTCATTTAGGATATAAAATCCAGTCAAGGTGGCATTTCCGTTATATCCACTAGTTTCTTCATATCATATTTCATCAATATGAATAATTAAAAAAATTCAAAAGTAAAAAATAATCAAAAAAAAAATTATATAAAATAACCAATGAAATCAAAATATCATTTTGAAGTCAACAGTTAAAATTCATATGTACGGAATCCATAAAAACCAATCACCAAAAATTATAAAACCAAATATTTTATTGAAGTTTTCGATTAAAAAAAAACCTTAAATGGTGATACCCTTTTCCAAAATCGTAGTAATGCACTACTAGTAGTCCCTATTCAATCTATTGCCTCTCTGTGACCTATGCAGAGATCCAATTGATTTTTTCCTAACTGTTTTGTGGAAGTTTGAAGGTACTTCCTTCTATAAGGAAATATTCTGGTCATTTCGACTCTTATCAGCAGTTTATTTACGCGAAATTATTATCTAATTCATTTTAAAAACAACCCGCTGTCCTAATTCATTTTTTTACGAGCTTCCATAGGATACGTATTCCTGTTACACACTGTATATCATCATTTATATATTCTTCACGAACCCCCCAGCTTGACCTTTATACGCTTTGATTATCTTTTTGCTACCGATACCTCTTGTACGCCGCTGCGTACTTTCTTTCGTACCCTCGTATTCGAACTCGAACCTTAACAATATTTCCATAGTCTCAACGCTCTAATTTGGTCAGGAGGGGCAGTGCCTCACTCCTGGACCCATTTTAATTATTTTAAGAGATAACCTCCTTTTCTCTAGTGAAGTGTGGGTATTCCTGTCGACTATTTCTGCCCTAGTCCCGGGGCTAGAAAACCCATCAAATGTCTCAAACAACTCTTTTAGGTGGGGTAACAATGTACCCAGTGACATTGTAGCATTCACCTAGCTAAAATATAATAATGAAACGGCATCAGATCATTCCATTCTTCCAAATATGGCCATTCGTGAAACCTAAATTATTTCCAAGATACGAATGAAAATGTTTTGTTCCTTGGGTCCATATTTCCCAATTTAACCCGGAGTCCTAAAGGAACAAGGATGATTGCCTGCACCGACCTGTTATCACCCATCCCTACGAACCATCATTTATGGGATTTCTACCCAACGAGTGACGTCTCATTCTAGGCAAGACGATTCTTTGGCCCCTCTTGAGTAATCCTATCTCCACACTATGTTTCCTAACTTCACGAGACTTGACAAAATATTTTCTTTTACCCTTTTATATATACAGAACTTACTATATTTCTTATACATCTGGTATTCCATGGTTAAAATAGCCATCCTTCTTCCTCCGCAACAATGGTAGCTCTACATATAAGCAATATATATAAAGTACGTGGACTGGTAGTTCACACGCCTACTTCGTACCCCAAGGTACTTTCGGTGCCTTCCCGTTTGAAACTGAAACCGAGCAGCTTATGCAGGTTCTCAGCATTCTCCCAAGGGTCAGGACGGCTAGTGCCTCGTTTCTGGACTCATCCTACGTCACAAAGGAACCTGAGCTGCTTTCGCAGGTTATCAGCGTTCTCCCAATGGTCAGGAAGGCCATTGCACCATTTGCCTGGATCTATCCTAGGGCTTGTTGAACCATACCCCTGAAGTGGCGTTATTAGGTGTGTCTCACAGACGCTACGGTCTGGCAGTTCATTTCTACCTCACACTGCCGGAGTCATCTTCATTCCTTTCGAAGTACGTAGCGGCTGGTGGATTTCTTATCCTGTTTGACCTTCTCAGTGGTACTGCCTATACTCCAAAAATTCTTCTTCTGATCCATCCCCTCGCTTTCTGTGTCTCCATTTCTTTCGTCTCTCTTCCCATCATGATCCCTTGTGGGATTACTGCCGGGTTCCATTTCAAATGTTCCTTTTCTTCTTCTTCTATCTCGTAGTCCAGTTGTTCTTTCCCTTCTCCTAGTCGGGTTCGCTCCGGATCACCATGTACGGCCCTTCCCATGTCTCGTCTAAATCTTGTAGGACTCCTGTTTTCCTATCCACGTCTTGTTTATAGATCCATTTTCCGAACACCAGTGTCTGTTCTAGGCTTGCCTTGGTGATCGATTCAGCAGCCATTTTGGTATCAGTTCCCATTTTGCCCTTCCGGTTGGCCATGAGCGAACATGGACTACCCGTTTCCAGTGGTCCTTTCACTGCCTTTCTCTCGGAGTTTTTCTTCTCTGCCTTTCCAGATGCTCTGGTAGGAATGTTCAAATTTTTCTTTACCTTACCAGTTTTCTCTCTTCGCTTTTTGTCTACTGCATGTTTTTCCGAGTTCTCTACGTAATTTCCTCGGTTCCTTATTTCTGTCATTCTTCCCTGAACTACCAGTTTGCGTTTTCGCGTCTCCTTTGGCATCCTCATAAGCCACCTCACTTCTATCCAAATCCAAAGCACTCATTTTCTTCGGCAATTTGACAGCTCTTTCTTTAATACTTCCAATTTTTTTAGATTCCTCTGCTCCTTGTACCCATTCCATGGTACAGCTCTGCTTTTTTTGTTCCACGTGTTTTTCTTCCATCGCTTCCGCTTCCAGGTTTTTCTGCTCGAATATCTCGATAGTTTCCGTGATTTGCCGTTTTGCGTTCTCCCTTTTATCGATGTCGTAAATCATCGCGATAGTATTTTCTAATTCCTTCCTGTATTCACTATATTCTTTATCGCTCAGATGGGGTCCTAAATTTTTCCGAAGTTCCATGACCTGGACTTCGATCCCTCGCATTCCGTTCTCCCTGGCTGCAAGTTGCATTTCAATGCGTCGATAATACCGCTTGTTGAGTCTTGTTCTACCGGTTGCCTAATCCGTAGGTTTGTTTATGAATTGAATTTTGATCTATATGCTTGCTTGTGGCCTCGTAAGACCAGGGGTTTGATTGAAAATATATTACTGGGTGAGTTTTCTATTCGTCGGCTGAAAGCTGCGGTTTATTTTCTAACCAATATATGAAACCAACAATTTACTTACAACTACAGGTTGTTACAGTTTTTCTTAGGTTTTGAATTCCGACTGAGACAGGTTTCATGTAAATATTTTTCTAATCTTCATTTGACTTGAATTCACAAAAATACCTACAAGAAATTGAAACACAACCTCACCAACAGATACCAAACGATAAATATCAACCTAGTCAAAAAAATCACCACAACTGCATTTCAAAAAATACCGAAATTCAATTAACTTTCAAAAACGCCACCGCCTGGAAAATATTTCACCTTAAAAAATTTATAGACACAGTTGTCATCTCTGATAACCACATCATCATCTCACTTGACTTCACATCGCTTTACACAAACATATCCAACGAACTCATTTATGAAATATATTCAGAAAAGCAATGAATTCAACCTCATCTTCAACTTATTTCCAATATCAAGAGGACTTCTATGAACAGCTGAAATGGGCTCCCATATCCAGCACCATCGCCCCGCTGATTATAGGTTCAGGAGACAGAGCCCTCCATTAAAGCAACCCCCCCCCCCACTACGGTAAAATAGTCTTAATGAAGTAAGGGAAACATTGAAAAACAACAGCTACCCAATTCATCTAATCAATAAAATCATCAAACAAAGAACACATAACATTTACAACAACAACCAAAATAAATCCCCAAATATACATTGAAATAACTTTTGTCTCACTTCCATATGTAAACGGCCTTTCAGAAAACATGAGAAACATCTTAAATGAACATAATATCCGAGTTTGTCATTAATCCTACAATACATTAAAACAATTCCACACCTCTCTAAAAAGCAGGGACCCAAAACTGAAACAATCAGACCTGGTCTTTAGCATCCCTTGCAACGACTGCGAAAAACAATATATCGGAATGACATCTCAATTATTGTACAACAGAATCAATGGCCATGAATATCTGAGAAAATCCGTACAGCTCTTGATAAACACATCCTACAAAACAACCACAACACGAATTTTCCAGAAACTAAAATCTCATAGTTGAAACGAATCAGAAAAAAAGCTTTTAAAGAAATTATATATATTAAGAACAACAAAACGCAATGAATGGTAGACGAGATATGAATAATCTCACCAAATATACCACACATTCGTATAACAAGCATAATCCAACATAAAACTCATACTCTCAAGAATAACTACTCTTCGCTCCCCCAAAATAATATGAACTGCAGAGACAACATTGATACCCATGAACAAAAAATAATGATCCAGTCAAAACAAACATCAAATCATTATAATATCTACGTCACATCCACCAGGCTGGGCCCAACCAATCATTCGAACCATACACACGGCCTTACAAAATCTAGCGAGTCACAGAGATACAAGAAAACATAAACATCAACCCAAAATATAGAAAATGGTAGAATGGTAGAAAACCAGGGAAAATACACATAATCGAAAATATTCTTAAAATGAAGCGGAACATAAATCAGTTGCTCGGAACAAAAACAACCCTAACGACCTTTTCAGTAGAAAATGTGTAGAATGTAAGGAAACAATTGATAAAGTCCCAAGCCAAGGCCAAAACGTTGTGTGTATTATAGTTGAATGTAGAAAAGAAAAATATTTAATTGAAACCTGTCCCACTCGGATTCTAAAACCTAAGAAAAACCGAACAAATAATAGAGTAGAGTATATTTATTTAACTACATTACAAATACATGTTTGTAGCACGTCATGAAAAAAACGACAATACTGTAGAGCAGAAAATTGTTGAAATATAAAATATTGTTAAATATAATAATTGTTGAAATATATAATAATAATACATCACGTATAGTGTAAAAATATTGTAAATTATTGTAAAAATGGTGCTAAAGTGTGGTGAATAGATAAAAAAAAAACATAGAAAGTGAACATAAAATGGAGATTAGGCGAGACGAATTCTATTCCCTACAAAGTCTGAAATGTCCAATGTATTCCTCTGTGGAATGAAAGCAATGCGTCAATAATATTTTTTTTATCCTTATGTTGAATAAGTTTAAACTTAATAATTTCAATTCTGGTGGAAGTATATTGTAGAGAAAATAATTCAGTGAATTTCTCTTAGATTTGGTTAGGCGGAACCTGTTTGGTCTCAGGTTATCTGCTTGTCTAGTACCATAGCTGTGTATATCAGATTGCTTGGTGAGCATCGAGGAGTTTTTGTGAATCTCTATCAGAAATTGAAAAATATACAAACACGGCAAGGGCATTATTCTGTGCTTAATAAACGAAGGTTGGCAGTGTTCCAGATAGCTTACACTGGACAGCTTTTTTCTGTAAACAAAAAATTGAGAGAGAATCAGGTGAACCACCCCAAAGAATAGTAGCGTAACTGATGTGCGAATGAAATAATGAAAAATATGTTGTTCTGAGTGCATTAAAATTGATTACAGAGCACTGCTGAGTTTGCTTTTCAATTTGGTAATTTGAGGTTTCCATGATAGATCACTATCCAGAGTTACTCCTAGTGAATTTGCAGAATGAGTTTCTGTGGCATTCGTGGACGAAATATGAAGAGATTGCGATTTATCGTTGTTCAGTTTGAGTTTATTGGCTGCAAACCAATTTTCAGATTCATTAGCAAATTCTTCGTGAGTTCTGTCGTATCATCTGCAAATGAAACAGTTTTCACTGGACCATATAGTTACTTAAGTCGTTTGTGTATATTATGAATAACAACGGTCCTAATATAGACCCTTGAGGGACACCATGCTCATTATGTTTGAAATCAGATGAGGAATTTTCAATACTTACCGCTTGAAAGCGGGTTTTTCAGATAGCATTGTATCAGATTGAGTGGTACTCCCCTAACCCCATAATAATTCAATTTGTCAAGTAATATATCATGTGATACGCAATCAAATGACTTGAAAAGGTCATACAGGGTGAAAGCAGCTTGCATTCCATCCTCCAAGGTAGATATTATATCATTCACGACATTCAAGACAGCTAGAGCAGTAGAGCGATTGTGTCGAAAACCATATTGAGTGTTGCTAAAAAAATTATTTGACTCCAAATAGCACCTCAATCGTTCATTCAAGATTTTTTCAATCAATTTCGCAAAGACTGAGATGATGGGAATGGGACGGTAATTGTTCATATTATTTCTATCACCTTTTTCAAACAACGGTGTTATTTTGGAAAATTTAAAGCAATCAGGAAATATTCCTGATATGAAGATAGAGTTTATTATATAGAGTATCTGTTATAATTTAAGAGTTGAGTTCATGTATATCAAGACTTTCAGATTTCTTCAGAGATTTTATGGCATCCGATACTTCTTGAGGTGTTACCGGCGACAAATGAGAAGACCCGCAAGGGGCTGGAGAATTTTTGAAATTTAGAAGTTCACTGGACGATACAAGTGGTAAGGAATTCATTATATCAACAGCAATATTGACAAAAAAATCATTGAAATCATCAGAAGTAAGATCGGGAACCGAATTGACACGATGAAAATTATTTCTTTCAAAGTTTATTATCTGCCAGCATGCTTTCGATTTGTTTACGGCTCAAATAATATATCGATCATAAGCTGCCTTTTTTGCTTTCTTCAACGAACAGTTGTATATCAATTCAAATTGAATGTAATTATTAACGTCAGTTGTTTTTTTAGTTACATCAGTTTTAAGTTTCAGAGCTGATAACGAATCTCTCATAGATTCAAGACTTTCATCCAACCACTTAACTGGAATGATTTTTTTATTTGTAGAATATTTCACCAAATGAGTGCAAACGTTTTTAGGGGGTGATTCGTTGTCGACAATTGAAGGGGGTCTTTCATGTAAACAAAAGCTCTTGGGCTTTTTCTTGAAAAGTTACACGCTTCCAAAAATGAGAAGAAATATATTTTTTTTTTAATTGCTAAAGAGTTGAAGAAATGACATTTCATGGTCATGTTCTCCAATAAAAAGGCTATCTATGAATGTTTTTCTAATTTCGTTGTGATCTTTTGAAGGGGTGAAACATGCAACCCCTATTCCATTTTTTACCAGAACTTACCACCCCACAAACTTGCCAAACATCTAGCAAGCACTCTTCAGCCTCTAGCAAAAGAAGCTTCATCATATGTACGCAACTCATACCACTGCCTGGAACTCATTAAAACACATAGATTCCAAAATACTGATATTCTCGTGAGCTTTGATATAGTATCCCTCTTCACGAACATTCCTCTGGCTCAAATCCAAACATAACATACCCAAAGATACCCTAACCCTCATCGACCATTGTATGAACAGTTCATACTTCCTTTTCCAGGGCACATATTACAAACAAGTGAGAGGTGCACCAATGGGATCTTCCCTTCCTCCAGTTCTTGTAATTCTATACATGGAGAATTTAGAGACTAAGGCTTTAGCGTCATTTTATGACAAAGCCACTTGTTGGTTCAAATACGTTGACGACATATTCGTCATATCGCTCCAAAATCCTACATGGATTCCTGGATCATCCAAACAACATCCACTCCAACATTAAATTCACAATGGAAACCGGAATCGAAAACTCACTTCCTTTCCTTGACGTCCTCATCACAAAAGCAACGAAAAATACAAAAAACCCAAAACACACACCGATATCTACACGCACCTCTCATCACCATCCTGGTCAAACAAACTTCGTCTTGAACTCTCCCATTCACAGATCTATTCAACTCACCGACAATCGCAACAGAATACAAGAGTTGAACAAACGCAAACACGCTCTCATCAAAACCGTTCTCCTAACTCCCAAAATCAAATAACCAACCACACAAAGCTTTCCTTTCCTATATCAAAGGTGTCACGGAAAAAAATGGCAGTATCCTAGAGAAACGTGACATTAAAACAATTTTCACAGCAAATAATCAAACCTCTGAATTTATCAGGTCTCCAACAGATAACATAGCTAATGAGTCTCAAGGAATATATGAAATACCATGCTCCGAATGCCCTAGGACATACTTAAGACAAACTGAAAGGCGAGTCACCAGTCGAGTTTACGAACATCATCTTGTTGTCCGACACTTGGACCCTTCTTCGGCACATTCCAAGCACAACGAAGAGACAGGCCACCTTAAGCGAGGCATAGTTACGACCGCCACCGGGGGGGTCTGGGGGGGGAGCGGTTAGCCCCCCCCCCCAGTTACGATCAAGTCCTCCCCGAGTGTCCGACTGTGGAGGCCAATGGCTTGCTTATACCTATTTGAGGGCGGAAACCGGGGTTTTCCCTTACATCGCACATACCGTCGTTCGATTACATACAACCGGACCATCCCGCCCCTCTAACCCAGCATTATGGATCTCAACCACACCAGGACCATTGCCACTGAGAGAACATTGTAAGCCCTAGAGATCGAGGAGTGCCCGAACTGCCTCAACAAACGCGATACTTGGAGACCTCCACTTTCCCGCCTTACTCCCAAACCAAGCTCTATCCATTGTTCCGCTCCACTGAATTCACCTAGATAAAATACTCCACATCCACCATCTCATCCTCAGTTCTCTCGAAGAAGCAGATAGATCGAGACCTTAGAGAAAGGTTGTGGCGAAACCTGGGGAGAAGGCAGATTGAGACCCCTGTGTCGAGTTACAAAATCCTGAACCCCACAAGTGACAACAACCTAGGAGTAGGCAGATTGGGACCTCGGATGGAAATCATTTTCTTCCCTAAGTGACAACACCTGGGGAGTAGGCAGATTGAGACCTCAGGGGAAATCACATTCCTACCTCAGTGACTACAATCTAGAAGTAGGCAGATTGAGACCTCGGTTAGAAATCACTTCCCTCTTTTTACTCTTAGCAATAACTTGTATTTTTTTACTTTTCTTGAAAATGGCTCCAAAATGGGAGACGAAACGTCGAAATGACCAAATTTCCATACGCGGTTCAACCCGAACTTTCATATATATATATATATATATATATATTTATATATATATATATATATATATATATATATATATATATATTTCCTTTTATTAAACAGCGGATGTTGTTATTTCATGTTCTTTAATAATAATAACCAAACGTTTCAGCCAGGGTTTTGGCCTTTCTCAATGGATCAGACATCAGCACAAACATCATGTTGTAATACAAATTATAAAAACAAATACATACGGGCCCACACAGATTTAATCACGGGATTGCGATTGCTTTGCAGGTTATGTTTATGTTAGTGTATTGAAAGTTAGGGTTCTTTAAATAGATACCTACTTTAATTCATTTCCAACGTTTCGACCGGGTTTGCTTCAGGGTATATTTATTTTCTTCAAGGTCTGATTCAGTCAATTCGTATGATTTCTTCTGACGACGTTTCTACATAGTATGTGTCATCATCAGGTTGAAAACACCAAAAATAAAAAATATGGAGTCTGAGACATATTCAACTTAGCACAATATTAAAAGGTATGCATTAAAATAAATTATTGATATATATATATATATATATATATATATATATATATATATATATATATATATATCTTAACTAATCGCTTCCATTTGGAGCTTGAAAGCACATATATTCAGGAAGAAAATGGCTTGCATGTGAAAGACATTTTTTCAGATAATACAGATATAAAATCTCAAATTTATGGCGCTATAAAAATCAAACATCTAGACGATTCCGCTAAATACCTCGCGTTTAAAGAAAATTTAAAAATTAAGCCCAGCTGATTGAAAAAAATGATGTCCATGTGTCTTAACCCTATTTGAACCGCTGTTAAAAATATGAGCAAAGTAATAGATTTAGTTTTTTTGATCTTCCCACGAGTCTAACTGCCGATAAATCAACAACATACCCCTTCCCCTCACATGAAAATAACTAACGCGTGAAAAACGCATGGGGTAAGCGTCATCACTAGCGGACTATGAAACGGATTAAAAAATGAAAATCACGGTCATTAAAGCATCAACTCTCAGTTCACATCCTTCCATTCGATTTCGATTTACCAATTTTCAATACTCTATGTAGTCAGAGAAAAATTAGGTCTTAGCGATCAAATAGAAATATTTAGAATGTTTAGAAAATCAGCGAAACGGAAAATGATTTACCTAGGGAGTGCGCGTCATTATTCAAAGACTAAAATAATAACTGAAGAAAATATTGAATAAATTGAAAATAAATAATCAACGTTTAGAACACAATTGATAAGATATTGTGTGTGTAGTCTAAAAACAGGAAAATTGGTGAGCTATATATTTTTGTTGTTTTATTTCACTGCGGCATATTGAATCTTTTCCAACAATTATCTACTGAACTAAATGGCATTATTCGATTTTCTACGAAATCTCTATCCTAAGTAATAATGTTTTATATGAAATTTTAATTTACTTGTTTGAGTATGGATATTTGTTATTTTTGTCAAAACATAAATTGAATTAGCCTTGACTTTTGATATACTCTATGGAATCTCCAGTTATCTGTGTTATGAATGAAAACAAGACTTTTATCACTGCGGAATATATTCCAAATATTTTGACTTATTGTTGTAATGCAAATCTAGGAATATTCCTAATTTCACAGTTTTATTATTGAATCGAATTGATTTTATATCTAGTGTGTGGAGAGAATCACCAAATTTCATGAATCATTCATCCAGTTTTGTTTAATAATATGTGCTTTTTCAACCAATATTAATTTTTTTCATTATTGTTTAATTTTCTTAATTAGTAGAGTTTCAGATATTTGTTGTATGCATTTGACCTATAAACATTGTAGAACTTTCTTACAATTCATTTGGAATGATACTTGTCCATTCACCATAGTGTCCTTATTTTTTTCAGATTTTTAAATTAATAAAATATTTAAAATTATATACAGTGTGGTTGGAAAAAGCTGAATTTATTTGGTTGCTGGTTGAGATAGATTATTTTATATGGAAAAATTTTTGTTCATTTCAAAGTCATTCCTAAATTGTTATATTCTTGAAATCTCAGTTCCCTTATATAGGGGCTCTAGAAAATTGAAACAACTTACCGTCAGTTCTAACGAAATTATCAATCAAGTTGTTTCACTTATTATATAAATATATATATATATATATATATATATATATATGTATATAAAATGGAAGGAATTTAATGGACATAGCCCTCAGCGAAAAGTGTTAACCGTAGACACGTGTTTCGGGCTCTCGGCCCTCATCAGTACGGTGGAGAAGTGCAAGGATGAACAACACTTGGTAGAAAACGACAAATCAACGAAGTCAACAAACAGAAGCCAGCCGCTCATTTGCACTTCTCCACCGTACTGATGAGGGCCGAGAGCCCGAAACACGTGTCTACGGTTAACACTTTTCGCTGAGGGCTATGTCCATTAAATTCCTTCCATTTTGTTTTCAACAGTCCCCTCGATATTACTCTCTTTCATATATATATATATATATATATATATATATATATATATATATATATTTGGAGGACGATGCTTTTTTGCCGCTCGATAAAAATCGCCAGTGAGTTTTTATAAATTATTTACACCCAGTATATCCCTTCATAAACTTGGTAACAACATCATAACTGAGTTGAATAAAGTATGCAGGAACGGTTGATGACAATAGCTTCAATAAGTGGGATTTAAATTATGAAAGAATTTTTTACATTTTTTTTTAACGCGACTTATTATAAAAAGTGAAGATGGTTACTCCACCAGCAACGCCGTCAACAACGACTATTCAGCCAGCACCGACAGTACAGAATTTTGCACCAACTATTACGATAACGTTAGATAATATACCTTTTTATAATGGTCAAGTTTATACGCATAATTACAACATAACCCAATTGGTCGGACCTTCAGACCGTTTTCATTGTCAGATTGAAATTACGAGGGAGAGCTAATGACTTAATAAATTCAGATATAATTCTTAGGAATAAAGCAAGTTGGAATGAATTTTGACAAAAATAATTGATATATCAATCTTTAACAGCTTAAATACAAGGTCAGGATAAACGTGAACTTCTTGAATGCAAGCAGAAACGCGGCGAGTCGTTTCGACAGTACCTGGCGAGATAGAACATGTGTGCTGCGAAAACTCTAACACTTAGTGGAAATGGCGTCGTTGTCACAACGACATGAACAGGCCGTAATGGGATTATTAGATCCCATCAGAAAGAATATTTTTCTCAGCTAGTCCGGATACTTTCTAGCCGACAAAGAAAAAATTATAGAAAATCCAACGAAGCCTGTGGACAGAAATTTCAGAAGTTTCGATTCAAATGGTCCACCTAGAAATGTGCCAGTAAATCAACAGTGTCGTTGACGAGGGATGATAATAGACATTACAGGAATTTCGATTCACATGGTCCACGCAAAAATGTTCCAGAATGTGAACAGTGTCGTAGACAAGGGCATGACGCTAGAAATGGCAGGAATTTCAATTCGAAGGGTCCAACCAGGAATATACCAGTATGTTAGTTCTGTAAGAAAACAGTATAATGAATTGCAGGAGAAAAAATGTTACTTGCTACCGCTGTAATGAAAGAGGGCTTATATCGTATAAATGCCAAAACAGGAATAGACAAAGAAATTTCCCCAGGAAACATTTAAACGAGGACCTGGTTTCCGTCGAGCCTCTGGAGGAAACCGAAAACCATGGAAATTAAAAAGCAAAACAGTAGTAATTTTAAATACAGCAAGAATAATCAGAAATCGTATATAGGCACGAATATGTTGCCTATAAGATTGAATTGAAAAAAGAAAATTTAATTTGAATTTATTATTTTCGAAACGGATAACCTTAGTACTAGGTGGGATTTTTTTTTTGAGATATTAAGTGAAGCTTGATTAGAACTCTAAAAGAATGTTTTAATGAAGGGAGTGACAAAATTACACTCGAAAGTGAGGCAAAGTTTTATTATGAATAATGAGTGGCAAACTAAATTGCAAAAAAAAACTTTAACAGATAGTCGAGGAGCTGGAGATACGTTTTCTGGGAAAACATCTTCAATCTACATAACAAACAGGGATGGCCAAGGAACTGAAGCAGACTACGACGGAAGGAAGTTCACTTCTGAAGTTGACAATCAAGGAAAATAAATTTGTTTTTTCTAGGAACAGATTCCTTTCACCTACCTCCATTTGAATTGTTGCACAAGGGAAGTGAAGATGAAAGTGGGAAGGTACGAAGTTTTCCAAAAGGAAGTATGCAGGGTGGGAATAACCTGTCAAATGTGGTGTTGAGAGGGGATTGAAATTGAGATTGAAATGAAAAAACTGGTCGTGAAATTGTCGAAAGGAAGTAAATGAGTTGGGAAAAAATATATTTATGTCAATTATATATCAAACAGCCTTTAAAAAAAATACATTAGTATGTAAAGATGGAATAACAGAAGTTATATAATTGAATATAGTGACCATTTACGAAGAAAAACAGAAGAAACTGAAAAACCAGAAGATTAATGTGAAGGAATTGAAGGAAGTTATTGAGGGAAATGATGAAATATCGTGAGTTCAACCAAAAATTGTTGAAAATAAAAATAAATAGAATAGAATTACTTAGGAGAAGTGTGAAAATTGTTCTGAGTATCAATAAAATATGAAGTGAAGTTAGGATGATTATGATGTTCAGCTAATATGGGGAGTATTTGGTAATAAGAATTAGAGAGTTGTAAACCTCAGAGAGCCATAAGTAATATTTTTGCACGAGACCCAAAAATCAATTCAAATAATCAAAAATAATTCCAGCAAAGGAAATGGACAGTTGCCAAAGAAAATTATGAGTATTATTCTCAAATATTGCCACATTGAGCAAATAACAAATTTGTTACCATTCGGAACCATAGGTCTGAATTTTCCCTGAAATCAGATACGGAAATGGCACATAATTTTTACTTTTTTCGCATTAGTATAGAAGATAGACAATATCGGCGGAACGAGACAAGACATTTTCGAAAGGGTGTTGAATCAGAATACACCAATCAACCGCGAAATATTTATGACGGAGACACCCAACAGAGAAAATATGATGTCAAGTGACAGGCACCATTATAATTGTAAATATACAATGGGTTCCATAGTTATATTCGTTATTGTTAGTGGGTCTGTAACGCAAATAGATTGAATTATTGCGTATGACTGCTGAGATGCTACTGCTAATTCTACTACTACCTCCCTGAGAGATGTACGGAAGTGTTCTGATACGCCAGAGGCGTACGGAGTGAAAGCACGGGTGATCGCCCTAGAGAAGCAGAAATATGAGAGAATTCAAGTTGAATCCCGCTCATTAGAAGTCACAGACGGACGGACGGACGGAAAAAGAGTGAAAAGATCGAAGCAACAACTCATATTCTTTTTTCGCATTCAATTCGATAGGGGTGCACGGGCATTGTAAACTTCCCCGAACAAGATATACTCAACTATAAGACGATTTTAATGCTCATCAATGCACACAAACTACCCAACGGAACAATAAATATTGATAGTTCATGGAAATATAAGAATATAATTTCCAATTCGTTTCCAAAGATAAAATTGAGATCAAAGATAAGCTCAATTATGTTTAATTATAATCGAACTTCCAGAAAGAAGCATTCGCGAACAATATCAATTTATATGGAAGTTTGCATGGGTTGTCAGGTGACTATCATTCAACGTTCTGCGTGTTATTTGCTAGGAAAGTAGTTGTTTCTCGCCTGTGGTCTACCAATTGTGTTTCAATTAATATTGAATTTTTTTGTGAAGACGACTTTGTTTACTTTATGCATTTCATTTCTTATTTTATCCTTCACTTGGCTTTTTTTTCTTCAATTGGAGTTAATAAGATAACTTGAGCTACTCCTAATCATTTTATATCTCGGAGCATATCAATAAAAAATGTAACAGATATATCGTTACACATCCCCCTTTCTCCGCAGAAAATTTTTTAAAGCAGCGCTTTGAAATTTTTTAACTTACAGACTAAATGGGTGGAAGGTACTTATAATTCAAAGATATATGTGAGTTCCAATATCTACAAGTTGAAGCTCCTACTCGTTGTACTCACGACAACCCAAATGGGATAAGGGGAAAAAAAATTTGAACAAGTTCAGAAATAATATATTTTGGTTTGTAGCAACTAAAACTTCAACTCTCTGCAACTGTGGCAGACTAAACGAGTAAAGGTAAAAATTGAAATGAATCCAATTACGCAAATCATAGTATTTACCACCTGAAACTTCAACTCTCTGTATTCATAACAGACTAATGAGTGAAGTAAAAATAGTTTGTGATAAATGACGATTCTTAGGTCGGAAAACCATACGATCGGAGCCCTCCCAAATAATCCGGCCAAGATGCCCTCGTCGCTGCCAGATGTTATCGCTGCGCTGGTGAGGAACATCTATATCCACAAGTCTCCAGATTATTTGAGACAACAACCGATCCCACCGAATCTAGACAAGAAAGCCATCATTCAGCACACACCTGGTGAAAAAAAATTAATACAAAAGTCAACCAAATTGGTTTAAAAAGCTATCACCAACAACTGTAGTAACTGTAGTGTCGTCAAACTGAAAATGAACATAGGGTTCACAAACGAAGTGCCAAAATTGTGCGGGAGTGTTCCCATTTTTGCCACTGCGAGAAAATCTTCAGTCTGACAAATCAAAAGGAGCTCAGGTCAATATAGTAGCCCAATTCAGCCGCCACTTAAGGCCTAAAGTTATGATCGCCCGTAGGCTCACTACCAGTCAAATATGACCCCCCAATATGTTCCCTTCCAGTGATCCCGTAAAAAATTTTGACAGCCAGGCTGAACTGTACCCGCACCCAACAAAAGCGAGTCCCTTAAAAATTTTGAAGTGTTGAATCAAAATATTTGATTCCGCCCTACATCGTATGACTACCCAAATGTAAGTGATGGTATGAAAGATATAAGTGCTCAGAAATTCACCTCTTCAAAGAGTCCATGCCAAAAAAAATTGAGGTAAGGTATGTCTAATTCTGTGTCTAAAATTAAACCTAATTTTTACTGGAGCATAAAAATTGACCCTAATTTTGCTGGAACATTTGAAGTATCCCATAACTCGGATGCACCCATACGATACGAGCTTTCAAGCTCCAAAAAGGTAATATGCACATATATCAATGACAAGATAAATGCATATGCACAAGGTAATTTGAGTATTTGAACCCACGAAATATTATACCCAGTATCAACATGACAAAGATATATGCACACCAAAAATCACTTTGAGTTCTCTAACTCACAAAAATAAACAGGTAATAACTACCTTCTATAAGCGCATGTGTATTAGGTACTACAACGGTTCAAACTCACATTAAACTCTCAACTCATGAGAAGGTACTACACATGTACATAAATAATCAATATGAATGCATACATAATACGATGATTTGAGTACTCAATTCCTGAAAAGATAACATGCAAGCATTCATCGATCAAAATATAAACATATGTCAAAAGTAAATTTAGTTTTCTAACTAAAGTTCAATTTTCTAGCAGAATTCCAGTTCAACCACAATATATAAGATATATTTTTATTCGAAGTATATGAATGCAAAAATACACCAAATACTGAATAGATAAAGATAAATCAACCGCTCCAGTCGTCACATCAACAGATGAAACCACAATTTTGGACCTCAAATAAATTTGCAAAAAAAAATATTTTGCCAAACCGAAAGTTTTGACCAACTTCTTATATTTTTGCCAAATTATTCGAAAATACTCATGTTTTACCAATAGTATCAAGGTACTAAATGTTTCTGAATACACTTAGATAACTTTCCCAAAACTCAGATAAAATATAAAGATATCCAAAAATAAATTTCTCAAAACAGAGAAAATCTCAAACGACAAAGTGGCCAATTGATCGGAATTTTACCGTCAGGTTGGTTAATGCCCCCACAGCGATGGTCTCAAGCCGTTCACTGCGCAGCTAAAAAAATAAACCAAAAATCATTAATCCCCAAAACTAGTTTTCCATTATACAGAATATAGAGATAAATTTTAATCCATCAACTGCCTAAATTTCAAAAGCAATACATTTTCAAGTTTACATAAAATCTTGAAACTCAAATCATAAATGAAATAAAACGATCATCTAAAGCCATCAATTGCCCAAATTTCAAAAGAAATACGTTTTCAAGTTACCACAAAGTTAAAGTAAAACTTTGAAAGTCAAATCATAAATGAAACAAAATTCAGTAATTTTTTCAGGAAAATATCAAAACCTCACTAATTTCCTTGGGAAAATATCAAAACCTCAGTAATTTTTTCAGGAAAATTCCAAAACCTCAGTAATTTTCACAGGAAAATTTTACAAACCTCAATGATTTCATGAGATGACCAATAAATGAAAATATGAAATCCTATAATACTCCAAGCCAGAAAAATAAAATCCCAAAACCTCAAGTTGGGAAAAAGTTGGGAAAGATAGTCTGAAGCCGTCACTGCACAGTTCAAAAAAATCATAGCTCTTCCTCTGAGTTCTGAGAGGTTTCTGATCTCGACTCATCTGAGTCATCATCTGAATAAAAAAAAGTTGGGTCAGATTTTAAATTTGTCACATGCCAGTTACCTAGGTCAGCACCATTCTAATTTTTCAATGAATAAACTGAAGGAGATATTACTTTATCTACAATACCAGGAATGAATTTAGCATAAAATGCGTTTTCAGCTTTAGACAATATAAAGTTCTTTTTTAGTACTCTATCACCAACTTTATATTTGGTATAACGTTTCTGGAGATCATTTATCTTGGTATTTTTGACATAAGCTTTACGAATTTACTCTTCTGGTAATTCTTGAAGATCATCAATTTTCGTATTTTTCCAGTTATAGTGACTACATTTTAGGCCATGCTTCAAAAACCTAAAACTCTAGTTCAAAATGTGATATCAAGATTTTTCAATGGTACTTTCTAAAGCTTGTAATCTGTACCTCAAGAAGGTTTGATTGGTTTTATTAAAAAAATTGAATTAATAATAAAATTTCGTCAAAAATAAACAAATGTTGCTCCAAAATACGTGAACATTTCTGTTAAATAAAATTTAATAACGTTTATATAGAAAAAAAAAAATGTTTACCTAACCAACAAATATTTATATAACGTATACGTAGCGTAAAATTTTTTTTTCTTTTTCAATATAAGTGTAAATTGTATCAAATACGAAAATATTACGTTCGATGTGCTTTATATTGGATCGAAAATATTATATTTAAATGTTAGAGAGAGATTGAACATCAGATAACTTGATCGGTGAGTTAAGTGCTCACCTAACGCTCTACGTATACTAGTGGAATAATATTAGATTTTAGAAGTTGGGGGATGATGGTACCTTTTTACTGTACATTAGTGACGATGTTGGCAACAACATATAGAAAGTTACCAACCGTAAAGTGTGTGCTCGATTAATTATTTAACAAATAAGTTGCCAAATTACCAAAGTATATTGAATATTAAAAAAATATTAATACATAATGGTGCCACTTGCAAAAATGGAGAATTTTACATCAAAAAGGTAACTAAAATTTTTTTTTGAAATAAAAACTGTGAACTGCAGAATTTCTTCGCTGAAGTGCGAAAAAAATATGAAGTGGCGATTCGGAAGTGCAGCACTAGAGGAGCACGTAGTCACGAGCGCTTTACACTAAATTTGTTATAACTTTTGATCTAATTGATTAAATTAACATAACAAAAATTCACTTGAAGATAGAAAAATGCATCTAACAGAATTCTGTCTAAAGTTTTTTTTTCTTTCGAAAAATACAGATTTCAAAATATTGAATAATTTATAAAAATTGCAAATTTGAATTTTGAGGCCATGCTTTTAAAACTCTAGTTCAAAATGTGATATTGAAACTTATATATGGGATATAACGAAATTTGTTGAGTGGAGGCCACATTTCTCAACCGAATGAAACGAAAATACTTCTCATGAATACCTCGGCTAATTTCGAAAATGGTCCAATAGAAAAGGAGTGTTAAAAAATTCGAATATTTCATTTCCATACCCAATATTGGCAAACTAAAAGTCGTTTGATGAGGCTTCATCAGGTCCACAACTTCTACCAGAAAACTTTTCTCTTAGATGTACACATAAATAAAAAATAGGTAGCTGTAAATTATCATTCATGAAATCTACCATTACGACTGGCCACGCTATCGTTTTTTCAATGTCATTTTCTGGTTCAGCGACCTCAAGAACCCCTATGTCATCAATTTGGGTGGAATTTGCCCAACAAAATTGTTTTTCATTGCTTAAACAATTAAAAAACAAGCAGCGCACGAATATAAGTTTATAACTTCTTTCTGCAAATAAGAAAGTGATATCAGAAGGTTTTAGGAAAATCCATGGAGTCCTCCAGGATTCCAAAATAATGCATGATTTTGAGCTATTTTTACTCCGCTATATGAAGGTAATTTGAGTTCTTGCGATATGAAAGTCGTGTTGTCTGCCAAAATAGTGAACACCTCTTAATTTGTGAAAAAGCTGAGAGGTTTTTTCACTCAGATAGGATTCGAACCAATTTAAGCTCCGTCCTCTGAAGCTGTGGGGATGAAGCTTACGTAACAGTCAAAAGCTTCAGATATGTCGCGAAACACTTCCTTCAGACTAGAATATAGATTTTTCAGAAAGCGAAAGAGATTGCATATCCCGTACTCCTATTGGTTTGAAAGCTAAATCAAGTAATTTTATGTAATTCACAGCACTCCATAAAATCATTATCTGCTCCATCATAAGATTTTTATCATGAGCAAACAGGGACAGAAATACATAAGTACTAACTCGGTGGAGCCGTATCAATAGAAAATTAACCATACAAAATAAATTGGAACGGTTGATAATTCGAATTATTTCGGAACACCTCTCGAAAATTCTATATAACACTGACACTGACAAGTACATGGAATAGTTTGTTCTACAATATGTTACATCCACAGACCACATACGTTACATCGATCAATCAACCTCAAAATATTTCACAACGAATTGACATAACCTTAAAGGCAACAAAAGCACAATCACCGAGCGGATCAGAGACACAAATCACAAAAACACCCTGTATGGTCTGTAATTGAAGTTTACTGAATTATGGCGAAAAACTACGTCGGCGCCATCTGAAACTCTAGATAACTCCCTTTATCAAGTGAGCTGGTGTTCCCCAGTTTGTCCCAATAATTCACAGGTATAAGTGAATACACCATGGTTTTTAAACATCTTATTCAGAACAAAACAAAATCTGACATTTTCGAGTAGATTCCATACGTCATTCCAAGATATAACCACTCAATCCAAAGCGTGATGGGGAATAAACCGATTTATGTTCTCATTGGGCTTCTGGATACACAAAATCTATTCGATATCGATATCAACGGAACTTTCTTCAATAACTACACTCAATAGCATCGGGAAAAAACCAAAGAAATCTACGGAGAACTCAACCAACATTAAAAAACGCAACGAAAGAAAAAAAAAAACAATTCCTCACAAACCTAGTACGAGAATGTAGACTTGGACCACCATAAAACGTAATAAACCACTTCCATGATTCATCCCTAGAGCTGTAAAATCAAATTAAACATGACAACATGTCATAATGAAAACATCGAAGACAAGATGGAAAATAACCTATTCAAGAACTATGTTGCAGATGGACCCTCGTGATGGGACAAGAGATGAAAATCCCAGATCCGAAGGAAAACCCAGGAATCCTTCCTCTCCAACTGGGACCAACAAAAATTCAAACTGGTACACATGACTTCATCCATGACTACAATCTGATACTAATAGCTCAAGAAATCGATGCCATCCAAAATCAATACGGAGCAGTTGCTATAGCAATACATAACAGACTTAGTCATTCTCATGGGACCAGTCTCCAAAACACCAACCAGGGACTCCAATACCAATTCGAAGCAGTTATATTGAAGCAAGAGAGTATTGATCAATGAATTCGGCAGCATGATCAAAGCCATATTCATAAATCTGGATAAGGACGATGCTGAGAGATACGACACTGCCATATCCACCTTCCTGCGTAACCAGGTGAACGTAATTCAACAACGAAACTGATTTAGAATTTCAACACAACCGTGAATCTTATCGAGCACAATAAAGCAGTGATTGCTCCATAAATCGAAAATGTGCGTTCCAAACTCAATACATTCATCTACAACTTCAATGACTACAGGAAAACTAGAAGCGTTTTCGATAAGTTGAGCTTTTTTTTGCAAATCATACTAAAACTAATAACCTACCTCAAAAATGCAGTCACCTGCTCAATGATAAACTCACTGCTCAACAGCATCATTGAATTGAAACTTTGGGGCTTGTGGCTCAGTGGCCCGAGCGTTGATCTTGTGTCGACTATTTCCACCCGGCGCGGGGTCGACTCCCGCAGCTGGTGAGAAATTTTCCAAGGACCCAAGAGTGGTTTTGTATCCCACTATAGAAGGTTAGGCCTCCGTGATCTCAACTCGTACAAGTTTCCATTAATTCCTGAGGGTTGGTCAGTCAACTAAGACAACGGTTAAAAATAATTCACCATTTTTTTTTTCAAACGAAACAAAACAATTGGAATCTATAGTGGATGCCATGATCAAAAACGATCAAGGAGGACAACTACTATATACAACTGAAAACGAATTATTGATATATTTCGAAGTCATCTTCATCGATGCATATTACTCCAACGATATGATTATCTTCATACTGCACTTTCCTTTCCGACACCCCGGACCACCACGCACTAACCTATTCAATACCCACTAGTACCATGGATACTGCATTCCATCAGTACGAAAATTCATCGTGCAGAAATGTCAATCCAGGCTATATGTGCCATAGCAACTCCACCAGAAGATTTTATCACACAAAAAGTAGACCACCAAAAAGTAAGCCCATATGGTGGATTATCATTTGAACCACCTATTCAAGCTCATTTTCTGACTGGCGATAATTGACAGTTAGATTTTTCCGGTGCATATATTTGTCCAGAATTTGTGTGTATAGTTTTCAATATGATATTATTTATGTTTGCTCTTTATTGGAATATTGCTCAAATGTTTCTTTGCAGTTTATTTGAAATTAAAAAATGATATAGGTAGGTTTGAAAGAAATTTGTATTTCCTCCAAAATTATTTTTATTTTTGAAATCGTAGCATAGCGCTTTTGACTATATAATAGTGATCATCAGTGCTTACGTGCAAGTAAGTAATGAAATTGTGTATAAAATATTTGGACATTTTGAAAAATGAAGATTTCAGGTAACTTACTCGTCAGGTTTACAAGAAGTCCATCAGAACAGTTTTCAGTTTGTATAAAATAGGTGAAAACCTTAGGTACATATAACATGTTAAAACATTTCTTAAAAAACACTCAAGTGTTATAAATTGATGTGATCCATTATTTTAAAATTGAATTCCACATGGTTTCATGGATGTCAATGTTGAAGTGAAGAAGGGAACGGATATTGTCGTTGACAATGACAAGAGTGACACATGACTTGGAACCTTAGAAACATATTATGAGGAAGGTGGCAAACGTAGATGGCGTTCTATTCCATTTTGGAGTGGAGAAGAGTGACTCTAGAGTGAAAAAGTGTTCTCAGATTGAAATATGGCTAGGAACAAATGCTAAAGTATATCTGAAGTGAATCATCATCGAGAAATCAGAGATCAATTAAATGATATTGTAATTCTTTTATTTATGTATTGCAGACGTCTGTGAAGTGGGATAAAAGATCTATTTAAATTGACTTGTGAATTCAGACAAAGGTGATTGTTATTAAAACCGGAATTTTTTTTTTTTTAATTTTTTAATTTCTATTCGGGCGGAAATTGTGTTTATTAACTCTAAGATGATTGCCAAAGCCTGATTTTTTATTTTCATTAAGGTGTTCGGTTATCAAAATCAGCCTTTGGCCATCAACTTAGATTCAATAAACACTATTTCAGCTCGAATAGAAATTCAAAAATTCTCCATGAAATCAGACAAAAGAACAACACTAAGTTAGACTTCATGAAAGACCTTTATATTAACAAAGAATTGAAAAACAATCACCTTTTTCCGAATTCACAAGTCAATTTAAATAGATCTTTTATCCCACTTCACAGACGTCTGCAATAAATAAATAAAAAAAATTCAATATAATTCAATCAATCTCTCATTTCTCGATGATGATTCACTTCAGAAATACTTTAGCATTTGTTCCTAGCCAACTTCCACTCTGAGAACACTTTTTCACTCTAGAGTCACTCTTCTTCACTCCAAAATGGAATAGAACGCCATCTACGTTTGCCACCTTCTTTATAATATGTTTCTGAGGTTCCAAGTCATGTGTCACTCTTGTCATTGTCAACGACAATATCCGTTTCCTTCTTCACTTCAACATTGACATCCATGAAACCATGTGGAATTCAATTTTGAAATAATGGATTATATCAATTTATAACACTTGAGTGTTTTTTAAGAAATGTTTTAACATGTTATATGTACCTAAGGTTTATACCTATTCTATACAAACTGGAAACTGTTTTGGTGGACCTCTTGTAAACCTGACGAGTGAGTAACCTAAAGTATTCATCTGTCAAAATTTTAAGTATTTTATACACAATTTTATTAGGTATTACTTACTTGCAGGTAAGCACTGATGATGACTATTATATAGTCGAAAGCGCTTTGCTACGATTTCAAAAATTAAAATGATTTTGCACGAAATACAAATTTCCTTCAAACCTACTATTTCATTACGTGCACACAGCTCCAAAAAACTTCAATGAAGATGATATATTTTTTTCCAGGAAATGTCATACAATGAAGATTTTCCATCCCGTTCAGTGGTAATGAGTCAAGAAGAGCTAGGGAATGAGCTTGAGGACCTTTTGCCTACTCTTTGCCGGCTGGTGATGAGTCAGAATTAGACAACATAGATATTGGTGACAACACACACGTGAATTATATCTAATGAGCGAAAGTTCTTCAGATAACAATGAACCTTTGTCAGTGCTTCAAACAAAAATGCAAAAAAGGACTACATATCAGTAACCACTCCTCTGAGGTAAGAGATAAAAACGTTACACGCTTCTTCCTTTTCTCGAGCTCACCGGTATTCCAGAAGAAATTGTCAATTCAAAGCCAACGCCATATTCCTTTTCTCGACTATATTTTTCTAAATCACATAGTTTTATATACGAACATCTCCGCTGAGCAAGAACAAATGCGTACCGAAAAAAATTTACAAAAAAACTACGTTTGATGAAATGAGTGCATTTTTAGAAATAAACTTACTCATGATAATGAAGCGTCTGCCAAATTACAAGGATTACTGATCTACTGCACCTGATTTTCATAACGGCTATATTAGTTCCCTCATGTCACAAAAAAGATTTGGTTGGCTTTCAGGACCTCTACATATCAACAACCGTGCTATGCCTAACCGTGATTCAGACAAGTTTGATCAACTTCACAAAGTACGCCCTTTGTTAGAACATTTGGAAAAAGCTTCAAAAATGCTCGTATACCAATAGTTCAGTCGGCAGGGAAGAAAAATGGCCGTCGTAAAACATGAGGCCACAGTAGCGATTTTCGTTTTTCTCGTGATAAAGGGATTGATCCTGAGTATAACTCTGAGTTGGTGCGGCACGGGAGGAGGCTGTGCGTTAGCGGCCATCTTGGAAAACGCGCTTTGTCACATATTTCCTAAATGGCTTGTCGGACGCAAAAAATACAGGAGATCTTTTTTTTAGATAATTGAATGTTCTTCCATTATTCCATGATTACTTCTGCTATAAAATCGATATTCATGCGAGTTTTCGAGTCAGTATTGGAACGCATGCTTTTTCTGCGAATTACTCAAAAACAATTGATCCTACGTGAAAAATAATTATATGAAAAGTTGTAGAGCGGGAAATTGTCTACGAATTTCCATCTGAACTTTTTGTATCTATAATAGTTTTCGCACAGTAGATAGTACAAACGAAAATTATTTAAATATAATGAGACAGTTGCACGTAACAGGTAGACTGACGATGTCAAGGTAGTGATGCCATATTGTGGCAGCTATAAAGAACCTAACGGAAGCGCCTAGGACGTCAGTTGCCGACATCATTCCACTTCGACGCTTGGTGTAAACAAGTCATTTCCGTACGTTCAAAATTCGCAAAATCAGCAACGAAGACTACAGTGAATTCATCATATCCACCAACAACGTACGCCGCAGCCAGACTACACACTCTACGAACTCATCATCAAGTTCAAACATGGCTTGGAATGAGCCTTGACCCTAAAGAGTTGGGTTGGAAACAAACAACACAGGGTCTAGAACCAATCTTCAACACCATGCCACCCGCAGCACCTGATTTAATGAAACTGCAATAAGTTTAATCAAATGTAAATGCAATGGAAAATGCGGGGCTTCATGTGGTGGTTGTCGAAAATGTTCCATTATATGTAGTATTCTCAGTGACAATATTGACAATATTGATGATTATGAGGATGATATCAGAGCTGACGACATCTTTTTAGAAGATGAGACAGATGAAATTGAATGTCAGAGCAAAACTCAAAACCCTGGATTGTGTAAAGATATAAGATGGAAAATTAGAACCAGGATCGTCAACAATGGAAAGAATAGAATAAATAATGTGAATTACTGATGTATTTCAACCTATTTCAATATTCATAATAATATAAAGGAAATTAGAATAGATATTATCGATTATGTGAAGGAATATTCGAATAGAGATAGCAATAATATTCATTATTAAAAAAAATATATATTACATGTATACCAAATCATTTCTAGCCTTCTACCGGTTCCAAACCCCCTAGTCGTTCCTGAACATTCTTCCTCCCAAATTATCCCTGTAAATCACTTCACAGTTCTTCGAATTCACTCTGACAATTACCCTTCAGCCCTTTATAACCTTTGCCTATCTTCAACCCTATCCTGGCCTCCGTTCATCGTGCCTCAATTTTTTATCTCCGTCAATGACCTTTCTTTTCACAACAATTTTCTCTGGAAATAATCTCTCTGCTCCTCGTTCACCTTTACACTGTTTCTGTTCCTCACCTCAGTCTCATTGTAAGTAAATAATTTTCATTTAGTTATCTATTGTGCGAAACCTATTGTAGATAGAACAAAAAATAGTGACAATTCTCCGCTCTACAACTTTTTTTTAACTATTTTTCACGTAAGATCAATTGTTTTTGAGTTATTTGCAGGAAAAGCATGCGTTCCAACTTTGACTCAAAATGAAAGAACATTTGATTCCGACAAACCGTTCAGGAGATATATGACAAAATGATTTTCCAAAATGGGCTCTTAAGCAAACCCCGGTGCAGCGACCCCTATCATGTAGAAAAAAATCGCTACTGTAACCCCATTCAGAAAAAAACCCTGCCGATTGGACCAAAGTGAAGTTTCAGCTTTAGACGAATCAATGATGAAATTCAAGGGCAGAAATATAATAATACAATATGCCAAAAAAAACCATCGAGAGATGCTATAAAGTGTGGATACTCTACGATAACTCAGGATATTGTTCAGAATTTGACTTATATACCGGAAAATCCATAGATCAAACTGCAAAAATGAGCTTGGGAATCAGGATTATTACCAAGTTGACTGACGGTTCTGAAGGAAAAAACCATCAACTATATTTTGAACTTTTTTTAAGCATTGAAATATGCAGTTGGGAGAGTAAATTTGTCGTGCAAGTACTTCTCCAAGTTCAAATCGGACAAGCAGCTCCAAGGAGGTGATATTGATTTGTACACAAGTAATACAAATCTGTTGGCAGTGGAATGAAAGAGATCTATATACATTTTATCAAAGTATCACAACCCTGAAGACCGAACAGAAGTTAACCGTAAATGAAAATATGGAACCATTATGCGAATACCATGTTCGAAAGCACTAACTGATTATAATTCCAACATGAATAGTGTGGATGAGTTTGATCAACGTTTAGCCATGAAATAGATTGTCAGAGCAATAAATGGTGGCATCGCATATTTTTTTATTTCTTAGACGCTTGAGTTGTGAATGCATAAATTCTCAGCTGAAGATTTCAGAAGAGCTATTATAGACGGTCTTGTAGCCCCAGTATTTGTATCTGCCTCCAAAAGAAGTAGATAATTGAAACCATAAATCCAAATAAAAAAAAACAAAGCTGTTTATAACAGAGAGTCTTCGAATAAATTCAGCTGCGCATCAACGTGAACGTAGCACAAGACGAAGAGCGGTTTATGCAGCACTAAGGTAAAATCATTATGATTGAAAGAACAAAAGTCTTGCTTCCAGACTTAATGAAAAAAAATATTTTTCATTATACCTATCTGAAAACGCTATATTTACATGCTTATTTAGAGCAACGAAAGTGGGCTTTTTCCGTGCGCCCACACGGAAAATTTTACGGTGCGCTAGTGTCATTAGCTGCCTACTTACATGTCAAAATAATAGTATATTAAAGTATAAGTGGATAAAAAGGGCTTTAAAACACGCGCGATTTTTCGAGCACGACGGCGCAGCCGGAGTGCTCGAAATAGAGCAAGTGTTTTTAAGACCAGTTATCCACGAATACTACGTTATTTTTATTGGTGCACTTTGAAATCATATATACTGGTATTATTACTACAAAAATAGATATAAGAACTAATAATGCAAGAAGGTTGAATTCGTGATGTGACATCAGTATACCTTTCGTTGTCATGGAAATGAAACATTCATTTGCAATTTATTTCCAAAGATCAATATTTGATTTGATCACCGAGCTCAAAATAGATTATTCTAATATCGATTTTTTTGAATAGTGAGTGTGAATCGCGTTAATTCTCACGCTGAAAATCAGAGATATATATAGAAGTTAGAAATGTTCATCAAATGGATGGAGGACACATATAAATGAACAACTGTTTATATTATAAGTTTCGATTTACAAGGTGTCACAAGTCAGATCAATAATACAAATCTTTGTCATTAGAACTTACGTTTCTCGATTTGTTGAAATTTGTTATCTTACCTTTAAAACGCGCTTTTTAAGTTCATTTAGAGCAACGATGGGCTTTTAATGGGTAAAAAGGGGAGGCATCCACTAGAAAAAAATAATATGTTATTGACAGTTCTCTAGAAATCGCAAATCGTTTGTATATTTCCTTAGCAACGGGGTAAATAACGCTTGTTTTGTGACAATATTTGGATATCACGTGAAGCAGCAAAAGTAAGTGCAGAATTACTGCCCAAAAAGTCACGTGAGAGATATGAAAACCAGTGTCGTCTATTTTGCAACTGGCGCCAACAAAAGAAAGTTATAAATGTAAGTGATGATATTCTTCTCGTTCATTTGTTAGAAAAAAGCAAATCTATGAAAGCTTCAACTTTATGTAGTCAATTTTCAATGTTATCTGGCAGTGAAAGAAAATGTAAATGTTAATAATTTACCAAAACCTACTGCATTTCTCAAACGAAAAAGTGTTGGTTACGCACCGAGAAAGTCCAAAGTATTAACTGCTGACCAAATCGCCAAATTTATATTTGAAGCACCAGAGAATGGTTATTGAATAAAGTAATTTTAATATTTGGCATATTCGGTGTCTGCAAAAGAGATGACTTGATTCGTCTGACTTTGGAAGACGTGAAGATAATGGCCGGTTTTTGATAGTATTCCTTTGCGATGGCAAAAATCACAAATCAGGAAGTTTCACAATTACAAAGGAAGGATGTCCCTTTGATCCATGCTCTTTTGATCGTAAATATATCAATCTAACACCTACACACATGAATATTATTGCGAATCGTAATGGTAGATGTTTTGCTCAATATGCAGGGTGTCATACAATCAGTGGTACAACAAAGCAGATTGCTGAATATCTGAACCTAGAAAATCCGGAAGATTATACTGGACACGGCTTGAGACGTTCTTTAGCATATATGTTAGTCGAGGGCAGAGGAGATGTGCTCACTTTGAAAATGCATGGAGGTTGGCGTTCCTCGACTGTAGCTGAATGCTACATTGAAGAATCGGTAAGCAGAAAGATTGAAGTTTCTCGTAAATTGTTCAGCCATTCAAGAACAGTAAAAACAACGCCAACATCAGAATATAAAGCAGTGGGGAGAAATCAAAAACTGAATACTTCTACTAATATAGTAGCACCTTCGACTTTATCAACTACAGTTATCGAAAATGAAGTAGCTGCTGAAGTATTAGCTATTTACAACCTCACAAATTGTACCATAAATATTTCAATTATTAAAAATTGAAAATACATGTTTTTGTTCGTTAATCTTTGGAGAATGAATGATTTTCAACAATCTGTGGTTTTCAGGTAGATATAATGAAAAATATCGTTCATTACACGTCTATAAATGCTTTTTCCGTGCTTGCACGACTTTCCGTGTTCAGTGCGCCTCCCACGGGAACTTGTCGCGCACGCACGGAAAAAGCCTATTTTCCCGACTCCTAATGAAATATACTATTTTCGTATTTTTTCATCTAATACATTCAAATATAATATATATGTTTCATTTCTGAACAAATGGAACGGTGGTACGAAAAACAGACCTGCAGTTTTTGGAAAAAACATGCGTACTGTGGTAAAATATCAATAATAATAAAAAAATCCCTGAAGTGGTTTTGCTCCAGATACATTGAAATGTATGTTGGATTCTTTCCTCCAGTAAGAGTTAATCCTTTCAGATGATCCAGGGACATGAGGAATTATGTTATTTTTGAAAATATTGGTGGTAGTTTTTGTACGGTTTTCATCACTCGGTTGTTTTGTGTATTATTGTTTGTAATTTTATTGAGAGTGTTTTCCACAAATTCATCTGGATACGCATTGTTCTTCATTATGGATTTTATAGATATATTTTATTTTCCAGAGTTTTCTGTCGAATTGCATATCATTTTAGATCCATTGTGAAGGCATCTAACTATACCTTCCTCAACATTTGCATGAGGGTTTGAGTTGTAGTTGATTATTATCATTAGGCCCGGTATTTTCACCTCTGGTTATACTAGGAATGAATTAACCAACGGTTAGAATGTGCTTTTGTTTAACGTTTATTGTTGCGAAAGCACATTCTAACCGTTGGTTAGTTTATTCCTAGTATAACCGGAGGTGAAAATACTGAGCCTTAATGTTATTGATTATTTCAATTGATTTGATGGAAAATTGTAAGGACCATCCAATATAGGCTAGTACTCGGTTTGATTATAAGCACACTCATGGTATATCACCCCATATTCGTTGATATGAAAAACGCTCAGATCAGTTATTTTTCTAGTTTTCCTCATACAATCAAAATCAGATGCATGTTCTGTAAGAGAATTTTGAATTCATCCAAACTTTTGTTTATGCCCCGAATATTCATATGCATTAATTTAAAGTTACTGTTTTTCCCATTTGTCAGTGAAATTTCTGAACATCCATCAATTGTATCAATACTATATGTCTTAATCGACTGTGATTCAAATCACGTAAGTATTGATCCATAATGAACAAGAATTCAGATCAGTAAACTTCCGGATGTTGAGCTATTTCCATTGTCACTTTATCGATGTGGGTTCTTAGAGTTTGATATTGGAATATTCAGAGATAATATTGTAATTTGGGTTTATAAAATATAAATTATTGGAAAAAAATCAGTGACCCACTGTTGTATCGTACGTTCGTGTTAGGGGTGGGAGAGTGAAAAAACATGTTTCTAAAGAATTTTCATGATCGTTTTTTTGTTCAGGAGCTAGTGTGCTAGTTTGCTACGTGATTTTGGCTGGTGGTAGGGTTACATGTTCTCAAGTTCAGATGGTGTGAGTATATGGTTGTTCAAGTGAAGTTTGTTATTCCTAATGTAGCAATTATCATTCCTCATTATGTTTCGCTACGTATGAATACTTCCTTATAATTCAATTTTCTGCCCTTTGTAGTTCAATTGCGATAATAATTGGAGTTCCTTTTAAATTTGAGGTGTTTCTGTGAACTGCATTTTTTTTCAGCTCCGACATAAACTCAATTTTAACTCGACAATTATAGGTTTTCTCCAACCAGTTGAAAATTTGAAAGATTTTTCAGTAGCTCAATTGATGCTTTCTGTTGTTCAGTAACGTTTTTTTTGTCCATTCCAAAAATCATTATACTGTTCCTCTTCTGGTTATTTTCTAGACATTCTATTATTTTTTTAATTTTTTGTCTTTTTTTTCTGCTTTGATTAGTCTGTGGTTTATTCCTTCAAATTTTTCAGAACATTGAACTTCTACTGTTTGTATTGCCGATTTGAGTTCTTTGTTTACTTTTACAATTCCAGCTAGAAGTTGTGTGTTCGAGATCTCTGTACCGGATATTTATTTCGGTGTATGATCACCTCAATTTATATTTTATCGATCTTGGCAAAAACAGCTATGTTTGAGATGATAAGGATATTGTTTGTATATGAAAATTGTTGTCAATCTCTTTGTTTTGGGCTTGTTTGGTTGTTTTTTAATGATTTTATATTATATGTTATTCAACTTCCCTCAATGAGTTCTCTTGCAACTAAGGAATGAGATCAGATGATTATGGCATACCGAAATTCATTGATTTGGTCAGGAGCTCTTCCAGTACACCATACACACCTCCTTTTTTCAGGTGAATATACCGTTTATTGCTTTTAAAATTTATTTCTGCTGATTCTTAAATGTGCGGTGAAGAGTTATTGGAGTCACCCAAGGATTTTTGAAATCTCGAATATTGGATTCGTTTGTTAGTTCCGCAGGTGTGTTCTTGGGTTCGCGACAACAGTTTCATGGAAATATAGAATTGATTTACCTGTATGTAATTGTTTCAAGAGAACTGCAATTGTTTTCAATATATGCCATCTAGCAAAAAAATTGACACGAAAATTCATACGTAATTTGGTGACACAATTTGAGGAAACGGTCTTCGTAAAGAACAAAAAGAATGAATTAAGCTGCTATTGTGGAGGTATTGGGACAATTCGCAATGAATCCCCAACGCTCGTTGTGTAAGGCAAGGGAAACAGGAATTTGCATGAATCAGTGCGGAAAGTTCTGGAGCATCATGATTTTTTTTCCATATAAAATGGAAATTTCGCCAAAACTAGGCGATGATGACCCTGATAGAAGAATGGAATTTAAGAACTGATGACTAACTCAATTGATGCTGCACCTGCAACAATGAAAAAACATTTGTTTTCGTGATGAATGTTCTTCCTTTCTGAATGAGGAGATCAAAAAATGAAATCGTTATTGAAGTGATGAAAATTCGAACCTTTTCAGGGAAGGATACACTCAGCATCTTCAAAAACTAAATGTGTGGTCTGTCTGGAATTCATGGAGATGAAATTATAGGATCCCCTTTTATGAATGACACTCTGAATGGAGAACTGTACCACAGTATGTTGGAAACTACGTTCGAGCATTAATTGTGGACCAGATGGAAAATCTATTGGATCCAGACGGCAACCAAGTCTCAAATGAATTTCAGCTTCATTACCAACGTGACAGCGCTATTACGGCCCTGTTGAAAAATATTGGATGCCATTATAACGACCATTGGATTGGAGAAAGAGGACCTATCTAGTGGCCTCCAAGATCTACAGATTTGCTACCCAATTTTTTTTATCTATGGGTCATCTGAAGTTTATAAAACTCCACCAGCCTCAGTTGGGGGAAAACTTTGAAGGATCGACATTAGTCGAACAATAGTTGGTTTTGCAAACCTTCAAACGAATGTGAGTCCAAAGACTTTGGAAAATAAGGCTCTTTATCTCCCCTCAATCTCTGGAGAATAAACTGTGAAATACATTTTGAGTCAGTACTTTACCCTGTGAATCGATAAATCAAAGCATTTTCAAAGAATAGTCTCTCCTAACCCCAAATAACGTTTATTCTCTTTGAGAGTATCCAGATTGGCTTGTATGCCATTTTGGTTTCTCCGACCTTGCTTCGAAAATTTTTCGAGTATTTTTTTATATCTCTTTTCATTTCGAAGTTATTTCTACTGGTAACTTTCGAATTTGACATACTCTAGATGCATCGCCATGTTAACGTGCTATTACGAAAAATAATGATTCTGGGTGCAGTTTTGCTTAGAGAAACACTCTTGCACCAAATAGTTAAAGTTTTTTTTGTATCATCTTGAATCCATCCAAGTATTCACTATGAATGAAAAAAAACTCATTGTATAGATTCATTTTCATTTTTTAAACTTGCAGAAGTTTTTTTTTCCAAGAAACCTCCAAGGAAAAAATGTTTCCATGAAATATATGCTTTAACTGATATTATAGTATATCATTCCCATGGAATGTGGGGAATGTGGTTAAAAGGCGAATTTCTCTTTGCATCACTTACGTCATTCCTGGAATGCGAGGATGTGGTTTCAGATCTTGTAGCCGGTTTGTTTTATCTAAGCGGATATTCTAGGTATCAGCCAGGCCAGATAATGCAGTCATATTTCTTTTCCATTATATAACAAACCTAAACGATAAATATAATAAAAATAATTGTATCAACGAAAGTAATAATGAGAATTATCAAAATTAACAAAAAAACATTTTCTAATAGAAGAGTTTTTTCCAGATCACCAAAACTAAAAAAATTACCAGATATTGAGAATTACTATCTATTGGATGATCAACATAATTATAACCGTAGAATCATGCAGATTAGGATGTAATATTATGGATATTGCTATGCAAATATATTGATTATAAGAAAATTCAATATTACGTCAATGTACAAACTCGATCAATATTTACCGTTGATCGTTCCCAACCGTTTTATATTATTTGACATTTGAAAAAAATAACACTGCCCGCATACATCTAAAACAAATACTTCATTCGCAGAAAACGGTTTTTTTCGTGCCAGCTCTTCATAGTGAGGTTTCAATTTGCACGAGTTGAGTTTGCCACTGGTAAATTGCTCAGTAAATATTTCAGAAGTGTATGCGATAAAATCATGAATTATATCTGCATACTTTCTCAATAGAAAAAATTTCAAAATTGAAAATAGACACATTTTTTCCGTTAAGAAATCGGAGGAAATGTTTTTATATAAGTCACCACTTTTGTTCTTGATTATTTTTTTTTAATTTTGTATTCTTTACTTATTAAAGAAAATTGTGTGAATATTGTTGGATCGATTCATAATCGCCAAAAAAATTATATCATAGTAAAATATCATGATATGATCAGAACAACTGACGATAATAAAATCATGAATTTTCGCATCAATTATGTCACCATCTCTAGCCATACTTTCTGACTTCAGCAGAACCACCACTCCATCCAAGATGCTGGGTGGATATTATCTCATGGGACGAGCCATCTTTGAACGATCCGGGAATTCATTCAGATTTCGCACTCGGACTTAGCAACACGTATTTCTAAAACAGAATAATTAATTATTGTAATAAAATTCATTTTTTAAAAGCAAGTTTCGTGCGTATTGAACGGGTGATTTTCGTTTAACGATTGATTGGCAATCGAACTTTTGTAGACAGTCGAAGTTGGTTTTGGAAACAGAGTGGTTCTTTGGACTTCAGGACACCCAGTCATTAATAGACCTGCGGAAAAATCTATCCCAGCTGTTCACGAGAAGAGAAACTCCATTGTCCCCTTCTGCAAGGAAAAAATTTTTGGTGAAGAGAGAATTCGCTGATCTAGGGCAGACTCCTTATAGTGGTTGAAAGTGATTGCCGAAACCTTGCTTATATTGTAAATACAACTGAGTTATATGTCGCTCGAAAATATTTTTGACAGATTTGAATCATTGTCTTCAGCTGACTCAGACAATACCAATTCTCCTCCAATTCAAATCCATACACAATCTATCCCAAATCAAATCAAAACAAACAATCATTCAAATTCTTAATTGAATATTTCAAATACAAATCTCAGTATAGCAAATAATTTTAAACCCGAATATTTGAACTGTGTTCCCCAATTTGACGGGCATCCAAACGAATTGAATGAATATTTGAGTAGTTGCGAAAGTTTGAAGACTCATTTTCATGATACTACTAATGGAGGGTGATTTCAAAATATATATTTGTTGAATTCTTTGATCAGAAAATTGACAGGTAACGCCAAATTAGTAGTTAGTATTCAAATCATTACTGATTGGAATGCTTTGAAAGAAACTTTGTATATGAATTTTGCTGCTCAAAGCGATGAAGCTTGTTAGATAGAGATATGGTAATGATAAAACAATAGCCGAGTGAAAAACTGCAACAGTTTTTCGATCGAATTTCTCAAATATTCAATCAATTATGTTGTTATATCAATTATTATGATGCCAAGCTTCTGAAACGAAATTTTTATAACTATTTAACATTGGAAAGACTTGTCTGATTCAGGGAAACTTCTAGGGACAACAATTTGCTGTGTGCGCCCTACTTCCTCGAATCAAGCTTTGCAATTCATTATTTAACGAGAAAACGTCAGATATTATCAGAATCAAACCAATGAAATTTCAGTGAGGTAAAACAATTCTCAAATGGAATCAAATTACCAACAAAGACCCAACCATCAAACAGCCTTTCCAAGAGTACCATTCAATCTCATACACAGAATAATCAATTTCGAAGTAATCAATATATTTCGCAAGATAATCAATATCGATCGAATAATGGCTTCCCTTCGCAGCCTATTCATATCCAACCCAGAGTAAATACGCCACAGCCAGAATTCTTCAGGTTACAAAAAAAACTCAAACAACCTGTTAGAATCAAAATCAGAATCAAATCGTCCCCAATGAGCACCTCGACCAGGCAAACATTTGATCGATTCCAACCAGGATCTTCAAATTATAAAGCACCGCAAAGAAATTTCGTTTTCAAAGAACTGTTAATACAGAAGTAGATGACACCGATCATCCATTTCCAACGTTCGAATCAGATGGAAAATGACGAATCGAATCAAACAAATCATCCCAAAAATTGTCAAACAGGTCGCCAAAATATCAACCAAACATAGAACCAATAATAATTTCCATCAACTCGTCTAATTCGAGCGAACTACCATATGTTGTTTTACCAGAATTCAATTTGAAATTTCCAATCGATACGGGTTCGACAAGTCATTTATCGATCCGAATTTAGCCTATGAATTGTTCCCAAATCGAATACAGAATGATCCATTCATAGTATCCACGGTATTTCAAAAATATTTCCATAAACATACTATAATACTGTTACGGTCTATGTTCAGATAGGGATCTTTCAAATTGAGTGAATGTTTCTAATAATGCGTATTAATATTTTCAGTGAACCTTTTCCTTGTTTCTACAAATAATTTGGATGTTCTATCATTTGACCTCAGGATAACGTAGAAAATACCTGAATAGTCAGTCGTTCGATATGCAAACGAATACAGCAATGAAAACCGACAATAGGTCGCTAATTACAGCTAATATTTAATGTGATGAAAAAGGATGGCCAATCGGGGTACTCCACTTGGAGTTTTTCGTGCCTTCCTATACGAGAGTTCCATTTGACATATTCAAATACCGAATCCAGTAGCAAAATATTTCAAGCGAGAGCATAGTGGTATCTACGTTCATTTAAAATTACGTTCTGTTAATTTTATTGAATATTACCCAAGTGTGGGGATTGCATCTCTGTGATCGTTTTCTGTGATTATCAAGATTATTTGGTATCTGTCTCCTCACTTTAAGAGGGATATGCTGAAATCAGACTCTAAGGCCACATGCCATCCAAGGTATGAATCAATTACCTTTTATCTCGGATCATGGAATTATTCTTCTCCTTTTCATTTATTAGGCCTTTTTCAATCCGTCATTGGGTACACTCTCTGGAATTCCGCGCGATGAAAGAATCTTCACAGGACCCGCTGTAGTCCTTAGAAGTAGGAACCACCCTCAGTGCTTGCAGTTCACGGGGTTGCAGGGATTTGGATGAGTACCTCCCCTTCTCCACTTTCCCACTGGGCTATCCAGTGTTCTACCCTACTCTTCAATACTGGCTAACTATGAATTTTTGGTACAATTCATTATTAGAACACTTGAGAAATAACTATACTAGCTTCAACTCTTGAAATTAGCACTGCCAGAAAAAACCATATCAATGTCGCCCAACGGTGTTTAGTGATTCAGGAGGTAATGATATTTTTTTTTAATTTAAATTGAAAATATCTTATAACCCAGTTATGTGAATTATTCACTGTTATTTAAAATATTAAGCATTTGAAGTTTTCATAGGGTCAGAAAGGAAAACGTATAGCGATCTTTAAGTTTTTATACTAGAGCAGGTAGCGATACTCGGTCGGCTACCTTCCATTTTTTTTTTGTAATCGGTTACAATATTGGTGGATTTCTTTAAGTGATATATTTTTCATCTTCCAATTATCCTTTTTTCTCTCAATTTATAAGAACTTTTCAATTGAATTAATTCCAGAAGATATTCGCGGGTGAATCCATTTTTATCTAGAGCATTGTTTTTGCGAGCTGGTTCGATTCCACTGTTTCTTTTTATCGGGGGAGCCCGAGCTCGTATTGTTTTGTACTCTTTATCGGCGATACGGAATCATGGCGAAAAATACGATTTGGAAAAACGAAATAAACCGTTTAACTTCTGCCGAGCTGTCATATGAAATGACTAGCAGAGGTATGAGTGTCGGTACTATTGAAGCAATGCGAAAATCATTCAGAAACATTCTGCAGAATGAGGAACAGTTCACTCATTGTGCTAAGCCTATCACATTCAAAGACGACTCAAAACAAATAAAAACAAATAATAAACAGTTGCTTGAGTTGTTGAAATATTTTGATGGGGATACAAAAGTTCCAATTTTGCGCAAATTTTGGCGTTGCTGATACACAATTTACGCCGAATCCAACATAGTGAACCAAGCAGTAGTGAGAAAAATTCTAATAAAAACCAAATTCTTCTGGATTAGTATAATATAAGAAGCGATTTTGAAAAAGCAATAAAAAAATTCAATAAAATTCTAGTGGCTCGGCGAGCGGTTATGGCTTGGGAGCGGTGTTGTTGCAAGAAGAGATGATGGCGAACAGTTATATAAGCGGGTCGTTGAGTCGTAGTGAAAAAAAAATTGACGGTAACGGAAAAGAGTGTGCGGCGGTTGTTTTGCGGTCGAAAAGTTTCACCCATATATTGAGGGCATTTACCTCAAAATTTATACAAATCAACATAGTCTTGTGTGGCTAAACAACCTTCGTGATCCTATGGGTGGATTAGCGCGCTGGAACCTCAAGTTGCAACAGTATGATTCTACTATTTTTTATCGCAAAGGTAAAGATAATGTCGTGCCAGATGCACTTTTGCGTGCAGTACCTATTTTGGACGTAATTCGAATCCCCCTCACTTAATATGAAAACACTGCTGACAGCTAGTACAGAAAAATGGTGAAAAACGTTTCAGACCACCCGATAAATTTTCCTTTGTGGATGGTTGAGAAAACCATTCTCTTGAAACGATTCAAAAATAAATATAATTATCTTGGTGAATTTGATGGAAAATTGTGGTGCCAAAAGACCATCGTATTGACATAATAAAAAATCACCATGATATTGAGACTGCAGGGCATTGTGTATTTTCAAAACTTTCCACCAATTTTAAATAAGTATTACTGGCCAAAAATGAAATGTGATATTACTAAGTATATAAAAAATTGTCAAATTTGCATAGCAACTAAACCGGAGCAGAAAAAACCGGCAGGGTTAATGTGTGTCTATACTAGGTGAATTATTTGAAACAATAAAAAAAAAAATTCTCAACAAAAAATTAAACCGACGAAAAAATCAACTGAAAAGCAAAAAATAAAATAAAACTTCTTGGTCTTAATGAATAATTGAGCTCCTAACCTAATGTGAGTAACTAATTTTGAGTCCGTGTCAACTACTAATTACTACCTACTCAATTTTTGATGACTTCCAAAATACTTACTTACCTAGCTTACTTCAACTATTAACTGTTAAATAATATGATTATCTACTTTAACTAATTATTGTTATATAATTGAAATTATTTTTGGAAGTCCTGGTCAGTTGTTTCATCACTTTTTATTTAATTACATCCTCTCATGGAATGTAATTATTGTGACGGATGTAGGAGGATTTGTCAATGTCAACTACATACGTGTGCCAATGTTCGCAGGTGAAAAATCAATCATTCCCTATTGTTCTACCTATAGGGGTGGATTATTTCATTTCAAATTGATATATGATCAAACCCACTACAAAGTTATGCCTGATAGAATCGGTTAACGGACCAAAATTCAGAGGGTGAACGATCAATATTCTCCATTTTGCTACCCTCAGTTCAAATTCAAATGGGACCAACTTTGAAGTACATCCTATCCAATGGAAAATGAATCATCGGAATCAAACTGCTCTGTGAAAAGTTATGCGTGAACATACATAAAGAAAATTATACGCGTCGACTAGAGAACCTCCTCCTTTTTGGTTTCGTCGGTTGAAAATTCTCTGTTTTACGATATAAAGCATCTGATCATCGAAAAACAACACGGCTTCTTCTCCGGGCGCTCTACTGTAACCAATCTAGCCCCTTTCATTCAAGATGTCTACAACAGCATGTATCGACTTGAACAGATTGATGCAGTGTACACCGATTTTCCAAAGCATTCGATAAAGTTCATAAGGAAATACTCAAAGTGAAGTTGGGAGATATCGATGTAATAATATCATATCTAAATGATCGTAGGCAATGTGTCCAAGTTGGAAACTCTAGATCGTCGTTTGGTGGTGTGACATCAGGTGTTCCACAGGGGTCACACCTGGACCCGCTGTTATTTCTTATCTTCATTATTGATATTACCACATGCTTTGAAAATTCCAAGTTCAGTCTATATGCCGACGATCTCAAGATAAATAGACCAGTCACGAGCCTATCTGACTGTCCAAAACTACAGGATGACATCACGAGAATAACTGATTATTGCCCACAAATAACATTATCCAGATCACATGGTGAATTGGACTTCAATTATTGCATTGGAAATCAGAATTTGACTGATGTTTCAAACATTAAAGATCTGGGGGTACATTCAGATGAAAAACTCTCCTTTGATTTGCGCATTGAACATATCGTTAGGAAGGCTCACGTAATGTGGGTTTCATAATGAGGGTAACTAGGCAACTCGATCTCATAAATGTGTAATGCTACTTTACAACTCCTTGGTATGCTCTCATCTCGGATATGCGTCGTTAATTTGGAATCCCCAATATGTAAAATATATTAGAGAATTGAGAGAGTCCAGATTGAATTCGTGAATTATTTGAATTTCCGATTTAGCAGATTGTATATCAAAATTCGTAAACAATAATATTGTGAAGTATGGTATATCTAAACTCTCCTCTAGAAGGACGGTAAGTTACATAATGTTTTTGCACAAACTGGTATCTGGTTTCATTGACTGCTCAGATATATTGAGTGAATTACAGATCAATATTGGAAGACGTTGCTTACGATCACCAAATCTGTTCTACCTTCAGAAATATAGAACAAATGCGTCGGATAACTCACCTATAATTGCTTTGCAGAGGTTGTTGGACAATCGTTAATTTCATATATTTCGTCATGTAACTTAGCATAGCCCTGTATAGAACTGTCGTCAGGTAAAAAAAAATAATGATATGACAAGAGTGACAGAGACATTGTCAAGAAAAAGCTCTCATGTAAAATTCGTACAAATCGACCGAAATAGCAGTTAAGCCGTAAAGTTTCATTACGTTCATCATTCACAATCAATCCCGTAAGGGTGGTCCTTCAGCAAGCCACGTAGAAACAGTTATATGATTTTTTTGTGTCATGTTGATATATTCCATCGTTCACTCCTAGTAGCTAGACATGCCGCTTATTCTATTTTTTGGTGACATGTATTACATAAAGAATGGTTCAAAGTTGTACATTCATTGTTTTTCAGTTTTCTAATCAAGTAGAATTATATCAAACTCACTTATTGTATAGCAAAGTCAAAATGGTGTATCTATTTTAGCAATAATGATTGTTTTCAGGTCAATATACCTAATTCAATTATTTTTGAATAGTGATTGTACCGAAATTACATGATCTGTGTTTAATGTATTGTGCGGTTTCCTGTTGATACTGGGTTGTTAACTCAACCTTTCGAAAACCCGAATATTAAATGAATAAAAATAAATAAATAAATATATTTTGATAACAATTTTGATTCGTTGGGTCGATATTCATTTCGAAAGATCTGCATTGACTGAAAGAAAATTGATGAAACTAATATTTGGTAGATAGGAACAAATTGAATATATACTAACCATTATACTTACAAAATCCTTATCTGGGTCGTGGCTGTTTCCGGTTCAATTCAAGTGCCTCTTTCTATTTATTGTTGACATCGATCTTCTTGATGGTACTTTCATTGCATGAAAATACAATCAATAATTGGAATTACAATTACAGACTTGAAATCATACTGAATCTGCGATGAGTCATCCTGAGGAAGAGTAGCTTTGTTAGCAAAATATGATAGTTGATATAGAACTCCCATTCGACAAACGATATTTTTTCCGCCGAACTACTTATAAGTATAACACGAAGGCCATATGAAACTACATTATGTCATAATTTGATTTTTATCGTATTTATGATAAGATAAAATGAAATATATAGTAACGAGGTTTACCCTCCCGTCTCTATACTTTATTTGGCTCTATTACGAGTACGATAAAGTGGAAAGATTCAAGCCCCGCTTTTGGGTATAAAATAGAATTTGCGACCCAATGCAGAGGCACGCAATCTCACGTGAATGTTATACCAGATATAAATATCTTTCATCATGTTATGTACATCTGGCTATCATGGGTTAGATTTTCCAGGGCGTCATCATCACTTCTATTATTGTTGATCGAAACAAATCAGGCGACTTTGACTCATGCACCAAATATATTATTCCTATACACAGGGTGAGTCAGAAGTACTTTGACAAACTTCAGGAGGTGATTCCTCAAAATATTCTAATATGAATTGTCCAAATAAATATATGTCCGGAAACGCTTCGTTTCCAAGATACAGGGTGTGAAGTTTTATTTTTATTTTCGTTTTTTTTTAACTTTCGAAATACTGACTTCGGAAAATTGGTACTGAGAGGTTTTTTGAGGGTGTCGAATTCGAACCTGATGTTATTATTGCTCTTACTCGTGGGGGAGAGGGGCGCCAGCTACACGTCTTTTTATTTTTTGGAGATTCATAATTTTTTTGAGCGTACTTCTAGCATATTTGTCAGTGAAAAAAATCAATTCCTCTATTATATATTCGTGAAAAAACACCCTTGTTACAAGTCGCTATGAGCAACCGTTTTCTAGATATTTGGACTTGAAAATTTCGTGCGTAAGAATGTTTAGAAAATGAATTTGACGTTTGAGTAAGTAGTTTTGGTAATTACATATTATGTGACAGTTGAACGTTTTGTTGTTTTGTTGAAGTTTCTGTAAGTTTTAAAACACTAATTTTGAAAAAATGGATTATTCAAACAATAATGCTCATTTAGCCGATATGCATTCCGTTTATGGCCTTGCGGATGGCAATGCTCGCGAAGCAAGACGTATTTACCAGGAGCGATTTTCTAATCAAGTACTGCCTTCAGCTCCAATATTTACCAGTCTCCATCGTCGTTTGGCAGAAACTGGTAGCTTTAAGAGGGCAGCTGATATTATTGGAAGACCACGAGCAGTCCGAACCCCATAATCGTAAGAAGCTGTTTTGAACGCCCTCGAGGAGAATCCAGAAGTACAAGAATAATGGCTGAAGCTCTCAATTCTCCACGATCAACAATTATCCACGATCAACAATTTTATCCATACCATATTCGAAGGGTACAAGCTCTTTTACCACGAGACTTTTCCCAACTCATTACTATGTGTCGGTGATTTTTTAGAAAATTAGAAATCCTCAATTTTCAAGATATTTACTCTTTACGGACTAGGCAAACTTCTCCCGTAATGCTATCACAAACTTTCATAACAACCATGTTTGGGCTCTGAAAAATTCGCACGCAGTTAGTGAAATACATTATCAGTATCACTTTTCTGTAAATGTATGGGCGGCAATAATTGATAATCACTTGATAGGTCCTTTTTTTCCTCCGTTCCGACTGAATGGCGCAACTTTCAGAGACTTTAAAGAAAATGATTTGCCAGGACTACTTCAGAATGTACCATCAGAAATTCGTATCCGCATGTGGTTTATGCATGATGGGGCTCCGACCCATTTTAGCGTTGTAGCCAGGGAATTCCTTAACACTGTCTATCTAAATCGATGGATTGGTAGGGGTGTAGAAGAACCTAACCAGGCGTGGGCACCAAGGTCCCCCAGATCTAAACCCGCTAGATTTCCATTTTTCAGGATATTTGGAGTCACTAGTTTATAAAACTCCAGTAGCGAACGCGGAAGATCTAAGAAACCGAATAGTAGAGGCCTGTGGAACAATAAGAAACCCACCAATAATTTTTGATACGAGATTCAATGACTAGGAGACTGAGTGCCTGTATCTGCGCTGAAGGTGGACACTTCGAATAAATTATTTGAATACAATTTAGTTTCCTTCATTTTATTCCATTCTACATATTCAAAATTTTTTGAATTAAAATGTTGATATTCCTTGCATATTTTATCAGAACAAATACAGATTTTGCACCTTTGATAGAAAAATAACTATTTCAAACGAGTAAAAATAAATAGAATAGGTGGCGCCCCCTACAAAAAACCAAAAATACTTACATAAAGGTCAAATTTATTTACCAAGCATTCTTGTGAAAAATGAAAACTAATGGTAATGACTTCAACGCGCATCGATTAACAAATACTCGACTTAAAATTGTCAAGTCCAAATATCTAGAAAACGGTTGCTTAGAGCAACTTGTAATGAAGGAAGCTTTTTTACGTAGATATGATAGAGAAATAGATTTCTTTCACTAAAAAATGTGCTAGAAGTACGCTCAAAACAGTTATGAATCTCCAAAAAAATAAAAGACGTGTATGTGGCGCCTCCTACGAGTAAGAGCATTAATAACATCAGGTTCGATTGATCTGTTGAAAATATGAACAGAATGTTCATAAAATCAGATGTGGAATCATCTGCGACTGAAAAATAAACTTTGGTCACTATCTTCCATCGTCAAGATAACCTCTTGTGGGGTATTCATGTTGAAAAGGAAAGTAGTTGTTTTCTGTTAGACATTCACAAAAAATAACTTCATTTATCGTGGATTTTTCAATTCACAGAAAAATATTTCTATTCAATATACAATTGAGAATGTTTCACTTTTCATCAGGTTCCAATTCGACACCTCAAAAAACCTCTCAATACCAATTTTTAAAAAAATGAAAATAAAAATGAAAATTCAATACCCTGTATCTTGGAAGCGAAGCGTTTCTGGACATATATTTATCTGGGCAATTCATATTAGAATATTGTGAGGAATTACCTCCTGAAGTTTGTCAAAGTACTTTTGAATCACCGGCCTTGGAGAAAAACAAATTTCTGACGATAATGATAGTTTTTCGGAATACGCGCAAGCATATCATTTGCCATTTTTATCTCGCACTAATGTAGCAAATTATCACATTTTTGTCACATCATGGTGTACCTCTTTAAAGTATTGTAGACAATGGCTCTGAATTCAAAAATTCCATCATTGAGAAACTTTCAAAATGGCATAAGGTCAATGTTCATTTCATTTCCCCAAATCATCCGCAATCGAACGGGCAAATGGAAGGACTCCACTCAACTAATATTGAACATATAGACTTGCAATACCAAGGGTTCTCCAAAACACTCCCTCAAATTAAAATGATTTACGCTATTCTCGTATATAACCATTCAATATATTCAGCTACAAAATTAAAACCAATCGTTTTAATCCCATAGAAGTACGAAAATTCATTCAATACGCTCATTTTATAAGTTCCACTAATAACACAAACAAAGAACTGAATCACTTTACACAGATAAACGAAAAAAAAAGGGCATTTTAAAATTAACAGATTCTCGAGAGACCAGTCTTTTCAAAACAAATTCAAAATCTTTTGTAAAGAAACACTTGAGACAGAAACATGCAAATACATTTGAAAAACCCGATATCATCACAAAAACAGACGAAAACAGCAAGACTATTTCCACAAACAAACATGAGAACCTGAAGAGTCCCTGAAAAAAATTCTACAACTTCAGTAAATAGTTTTGCTATCTTTTTCAGACTACCCCTTGTTTTCGGGAAAAATTTTCTCTGAATATTTTTAAAATAACCTGGTATTATACCCTTAAAATTAGGAACCGCCAAAGTTCAAAAATACCATCACATAACCATGACTTGAACCCAATAGTTATCGAAATCAATAAATTACAACATCAATATGGACAAATTTTAGACGCACTGAGTATCAACAATGACTCATCAACAGACACTGAAAACAACATATATACTTTGAATATAAAGAAAGTGAATCCTGAGAACAAACTGAACAAAATAATTCCACATCCTGAAAGAATGAGAAGAGGATAGATAAATGAAAGAGGATCAATATTTTAATCGATTACAGGAAATCTCGACGCAGAAGACAGCGAACGTTACGAGAAGCTGATTAGAGTACTTGGGGAAAACCAAAAAGAAAATGGTTTCTAGTGTTCTGGGACAAATTTAATTCAAAATATCTGATCAATAAATTCAATCAAACCATTCAGCAAATATTCCATGCCAAAAAATGTATTCAATCAAAAATATATCATATTGTCGTGACTAACTAGGTAGATTCTGACCCTTTCATGATTGAAAACACTTTGTAAAAAAGTAGAGAAAAATATTTATTAAAATGAAACAATTAATCCCTCCTAGGACCTAGTCATGAATTACAAATGTAGACAGATATTTGTTACTTACATAACTACATGTAGACTAATTCCAAAAACCATAATATTCGAATTGGTAATAGGGCAATAGGGCAATAGGGCTTCTTAACCTTTCAATTCTCTAGCTGCCCCCATTTCCCAATCTAGCTTTGGGCACGGCAAAAACCCAACGTCGACTCCCCGATCAAACCATCAGTCGTCACTTTTAAAACATCTTGTTTATGTTTGACACTAATTCGTGTTTTGCAGACTAACACATTTGTGACCCACTTGGAAATTATATTCATTGATTTACTCTACGGGGTGTTCGATACATTTTTGACAATACCCCCCCGTCCAAAATCGCGCGCCCCGAGCGATAATATTTCAGAACAACTGATGATTCGATACAGGTTTACAGGTACCACGAAACTTGCAATACAATAAAAATTACAATTATAACAAATTACAATACAATTATTCAAATGGAAATCTGTGGAAGACGTCCGCTTGCACCATCTCCTTCTGGATTCTTCTATCCTCCGCTGCATATTCATTCATCTTCTGGCATTGGCTTGGTTTTTCCCGGCATGGATCGATGTAGGACTGTTCGGTGTAGCAACTGGGTCCAACTGGCTTGTCGGTAACCGACTTTTGGTTCGGTTAGCTTAGTTTGGGTTGACTTGGCTTGGACCAGGTATGTATGGTTTGGCCTATTGGGTGGACTCAATGATGCTAGGCCTGGTTAGACTTGGTCCGATTTGGCTTGGCATGAATCTGACCAGCTGGAATTGGTATGGCTCCACCTGACTGTACTCTGCATAGCTCGATTCAGTTGGAGTGGTCTGGGCAAGGCTCAGCCTGACTGGACATGGCATAGCGTGGCCTGATTGGGCTCGATATGGCTCAGATTGACTGGAAGTGGATCCTACAACTTGACATAACTATGCTCTCCAAGACCTGGCTTGACTGGTTTGGTTACCATGTTTTCGTTTCATCTCTGGACTTCTCTTGGAGTGGTACAAGGCTTACGACTCTTCAGCATTTCTTACAGGGGTTATTATCTATAACAATAACAAAATCAAATACTGAATATAATACTACCATTGAATTACATGTCAAATACCGTGCCCCAGAATATACAAAAAATAATCAACCTTATTACTAACAAATCCTTGTCCATATATAATCATTATAATGAATACATTTTCATTAAAAATACTCTTCAAATAGCATAGTAATATTTCTTACTTTTCATTGTAACCCCAGTAATATTTGTAACGAATTAAAAAAATTATTTCATCTTTCACTCAAAACAAAAGAGCCATTTTCACATTGCGACTGTAAATTTTGTAATGTGATATCCTGAAATTCATTGCCTAGGATTAAAAACAGGATACAACAAAACGATTTCAAAATCGCATTTCACATTTGACCGCATTCATTTATATTCGATCTCATTCAAATATTCATCCACTTAAACACTGTGCACAGTTTCTAAACTAGTTTTCTACTTCACCCTTCAAATTGAATCGACATGTCGGCCATGGCCTTATTTCCTTCTTACCATTTTCCATAAATCATCTCCTTTTTAAGATCAAGATATTGTTCGTGGACATTCCTTAACATCTACCTAAAACATGAAATGAAAATTAATTAATCAAGCTTCATCAACAACTGGACTCCATGGGTCATTATATTTCAAAATGCGGCTCACGTGAATCACATCCGTTTTCGCATTCTTTGTCGGTCCCAGCTTAACTCTATATGTAACGGGGCTCAGCTTCTCTAATATTGTATATGGACCGTGGTATTTGAGGAGCAACTTTGTACTTTTACCCACCTTTCTCATTGGTGTGAAAACATTAACTTTCTCCCCCACGCTGTACTCAATATGTCGATGGCATTCGTCATATCTTTTTTTATCTACTGCTTGTCGCTTCTCTATATTTTGAACCGCTATGCTTCTTGGTGCCAGTGCCTTTTCCCTCATTTGAATAACAGTGTTATTTTGCACGGGAGCCATCAGATTTGCTTCTGTAGGTAGGGCTGTCTTGCATACACAAGAAAAAATGGGCTGAGTCCTGTTGTACTTTGGGGCGTAGTATTCCTAGCAAATTGAGCATGTGGAACATATTGATCCCAATCCTCTTGGTTAGTGGCTGTAAATATGCTCAAAATGGCTGCTATTGTTGAATTCATCCGTTCACAATTTCCATTACATTGTGGATGATACCCAGTTGTCTGCTGCTTATGTATGCCCATGATTAGTAATAATTCTTTTATCATATCTGATCTGAAAACCTGACCTCTATCCGAAAGAATTTCTCTGGGAAAACCATAGCGGGCTATGATATTACTCAAAATGAACTTTGCGACGGTGTCTGCCTTTCCATCTGGAACTGCTGCAATTTCGACATATCTTGTTGCATAATCTGCCGCTACAACTATTGTATTGTTTCCATTACTGGAACGTTTAAATGGTCCCATAAGATTGATGCCTATTTTCTGAAATGGTATCCCAACTGGAATTGGCTGTAGGAATCCCAAAGGTTTCCGGTTTGTTTCACCTTTCCTTGCCTGACAATCTCGACAGCCCTTGATATATTTTTCCACGTCTTTCTGTTGTCCGTCCCAAAAATAGCGATTTTTCATTTTTTGATATGTCCGTGAAATTCCCAAATGTCCTGCCAATGGTTCGCTATGATTGGAAAATAGAATTTCGCCAATCAAATGTCTAGGAATAACTAACAGGTTTTCTAGTTCTTCCAGCGAAACATTCTTCTTATATAACACCCCATCGATTATTTTAAAATTTTTTGCTCTCCTTCTCAAGCTAATATTGACGTTTTCACCTTCCGGATTCTCCAGGGCTCCTATCAATTTCCCGATATTTTCATCTTTCCTCTGTTCTTCAGCCATATCTTCATTTGTCGTGAGAAAAGTAGGTATATCAAAAAATAAATTTTCTTCTTCCACTTTTGGTGCTAACACTGCATTTCTGGACAGACAGACATTTCTCCCTGGTATTCCTGCAATAATATGACTCCCAAACCTTCCTTGCATGCATCTGACCTCAACTCGCATCCAATGTCTGGGTTGAAGTGAGTCAGTACTGGGGCCCCTGTGAGTTTTTCCTTAAGAATCGAGAATGCTTCCTCCTGTTCTTCATGCCAATAATACCCCGGCTCATTTTTCGTTATTTCATAGAGCGGTCTCGCAATAATTGAAAAATTTTTGATGAATTTCCTGTAGTAATTTGCAAGTCCTAGGAAACTTTGGGTATGTCTTTTGGTTTTCGGTCTGGGAAATTCGAAAATCGCCAATAGTTTTTCTGGGTCTGGAGATATACCTTCCTCGTTAATGATATGCCCCAATACCTTGACTTCCGGTGATGCGAAGGTGCATTTACTCGTCTTTAATGTCAGTCCTGCCATTCGGAGTCTTTCGAAAACTTTTCCTAATCTTGAAAGATGTTCGGAAAATGTATCAGAAAATACTACCACGTCGTCCAGATAAACTAGTACGTTCGACCACTTCAAGCCTTGAAATACTCTATCGGCTAAGTCCGAAAATGTTGATGGGGCATTACAGAGACCGAAGGGTAATTTATTGAATTCATACAGTCCAAAACCTGGTGTGAAGAATGCTGTATATTCTTTTGAGTTTTCTTCGATCCCTACTTGCCAATATCCACTGAATAAGTCGAGGGTGGAGAAGTACTCGGATTTTCCGAAATATGTGAGAATTTCATCGATATTTGACAGGGGGTAGTTTGACTTCTTGGTGATGTTGTTCAATTTCCTGTAGTCCACACAAAATCGAGTTTTTTCTTCTTCGCCTTTTTTCTTCACCAAAACAATAGGGCTCGAGAATGGTGACTGTGATGGTCTTATGACACCGGCATCCATCATTTCCTCTGCTTGATCTTCGATTATTTTCCTTTCTTTGGGGGAAACTTTGTAGGGTTTACTCTTGAAGGGTGTATGTTCTAGTAACTCGATTTTATGTTGAACAATATCTGTAGATCCCATATCTTTGACGTCCATCGCAAAAATATCCTTGAAATTATCAACGAGGTTCTCAATTTTGATTTTTTCCTGTTCTGTAAGGTATGTTCCCAATTCATAACATTTTTCAAATGGTTTGATTTTCTCTTTCGTTGTGTAGAGTACTAAATTCATATGATTATCTTCTTCCATAAAACCTAACGATGTACCTTCAAAGATAACCTGTCCAACACTTGAAATATTCTTGAGTTTTAAAGTCGAATTTTCCAATACTTTTGGTAGCTCCATACAAACCAACCCTCCTTTAGTCAGATACTCTTCTTTGGGTCTGAAAAAAAAATTATTCTCTTCATTTCCGGGTAGTTCCTGGATGTCAACATCGACAACTATTTCTTCTTGGGCTTCCAATCGACAATGATCCTTCGACTTCACTTTGGTTTCATTTTTCTCCGTTTCTAAGATAGCTGAGGGGTCCCAATTTTGTAGAAAACTTGATTCTTTCTCTTCCATAGAACTATGATCAGTATTGATATCCTCATACTCCTTATTTTTAATATTAACTAGGCGGCTTATATCTTCATTCAACTTCTCGAAATTTCTTCTTCGGATTTCATTTTCCAGGATTAATCTTCGTTGGTTTTCTATTCCATGACAGGGGATGTCCTTTTTTGTTCGATTTTTCGTTCTACCAGTTGCCTGTCCCCAATTGAAATTTCTTTTGGCGTGCCTATTTCCAAAACAATTTCTCCGTGATTCATTTCTCTGAATGGTAAATATCCATGCCTCCCTATGTTTTCAATTTGGTTCGTATAATTTTGCCGCTTATTTCCATTCCATTTTGACAACAAATGCGATTTGCCCTTATCATATCCTACTTGACAAGGAATTGTAATTTCAAAAGACCCCTGACTTAAATTGACAATTTCCGTTTCTAAATTTATAATCGATTTTGCCTTCTCAATAATTCCTTTCCCTAGAATTAGGTCACAAGGTAGGTGTTCGATAACTAAAGCTTCACAATACGTTGACATTTTACCCAATTTCAAACTAATATTTGTGGTTCCCAAAACTGGTACTCTGAAACCACCTGCTGTCTGTACATTTTGTGAATACCGTAATTTCTGAATATTTTCAACGAAATGACGTGACACTATATTCTGTTCTGATCCCGTATCACAAATTATGGCTGCCTTCTTATTATTAGCAAGTCCATTTATTTTAAGAACGCCCGTTTCTTTGTTTCCGAACGCATTTGACTGCACATTTAATCCCACATGAAGTTTTCCTTGATAATCTCGTTTATACCGACAATTGGAGGTGAAATGCCCCTCTTTGTCACAAAATTCACAGAAAATAGTTTTTTTCCCATTTTTGAATGAATTATCCCGATTTAAATTATTATTGGAATTCCATACAACATCGTGTTTTTCGTAATTATTTATGTCCTCAATTTTGAAAACTATAACCTTCAAATCATCCATATTTGTATTTTAATTTTTCAAGAGTCGATAGGGAGGGTAAAATCTACTCAGAACTCCTCGTTCGAAATGTCTCACAAACGTCTCTATGCTCATGTCTGGGTCAAAATCATAAGCTAACGCCCTGAGATCGTAGAAGTATGAACTAATGCCTTCATCTTCTTTTTGTTTCCTAGTATATAACTTCCATTCTTGTTTTCTCAAATAATCTTCATGCCAAATTCCAAAATTCCAAATTCCCTGACATAATCTTTTGTATGATTCTAACCAATAGTAAGCCGCACCCAGAAGTAAACTCCAAAATAATACATTTTCAAACTATCTGTCCATGCATTCGCTGCAGCACATTTCTCGTACTTTTTCAAAAATTCATCAGCACAATCTTTCCTGGGATCGAAACCCTGTGGCGCTACGAACTTTGGAAGGGCAGGGGAGCACCCTTGCTTCAGTGCTTCTGCCAACGTAATATTCATTTCAATGGGCTTGGAGGAAAAAATTCAAGTTTCAAAAGTGAAATTATTATACACAATTGCTCCCAAAAACCGTATCAAAACCGAAAAAATCGAAACACAACTTATCCAAATTTTATAAAAAATCAGTACGAAAAACACCAACAAAAAATATCATTTTTCTGGAATTAAATTGTTAGAGTAACATTTGCATCAATAGCGTTTACTAAATTTCCTTAAAAAAATCGAGTTCAACAAATCACTTAGCATGCATGCAATTGTCCAAGTTATTATTCAAACCGCTATTGTTGCACATACCTAGAAGCGATTCATTTACTAAAATATATGGGTCAGCAAATTCTACCTAGCTGTACCGGAATCTAGGTCAAGTTCGAGTCCTACTGTGAAATTGATGATTACTGAAAATATTTATTTTCTCAATATACATTCGAATGGATTACAAAATTGAAATTGATCCATTATGAAGAATGGATCCACACAAAAAACACGGCGCCTCCACCACTTGTCGTGAATTGGGGTTTGTTCACGACTAACTAGGTAGATTCTGACCCTTTAATGATTGAAAACACTTTGTAAAAAAGTAGAGAAAAATATTTATTAAAATGAAATAATGAATCCCTCCTAGGACCTAGTCATGAATTACAAATGTAGACAGATATTTGTTACTTACATAACTACATGTAGACTAATACCAAAAACCATAATATTCGAATTGGTAATAGGGCAATAGGGCTTCTTAACCTTTCAATTCTCTAGCTGCCCCCATTTCCCAATCTAGCTTTGGGCACGGCAAAAACCCAACGTCGACTCCCCGATCAAACCATCAGTCGTCACTTTTAAAACATCTTGTTTATGTTTGACACTAATTCGTGTTTTGCAGACTAACACATTTGTGACCCACTTGGAAATTATATTCATTGATTTACTCTACGGGGTGTTCGATACATTTTTGACAATATTGCTGCTAAATTCCAGAAGAAAACCTATAATGAAAATAGAGCATACGTTCACGATATTGTCAATCAACTGATAGACATGTACGAAATTATTTTAATTTAGCATTACAAAATATCGAAAATCCTTTTATCTTTGCTGAACTCAATATTATGCATTCTAGTATAATAACTACCACTGATCTATTGATAGAATTGTCGAAATAAGAAGAAATCATTGCAATCAATCAATTTTCTTTTGAAATCACTTTGAAAAACACTTTGAAATTCGAAAAGATCTCAAATATATAATGTTTCAAATTGAACAATAAAATAATCTATCTACTTCATGTGCCAATGACATATCGATACAATTTCTATTATAACCATTTATATCCAATCCCCGTACATAGTCAAAGTCAGTTCAAGGCATCGATCCCAAAAAATTCATATTTGTTGAAAAACTCAGTGTACTTCACATTTCAAAGCGACATTTGTGTCAAAGTCAAGCCACAATTCTATGTCTGCTTATCTTGAGTTTTTCATTGCTAGCTATTCATTAGGGTAGATTCATTATAAGGAGTAAGTACACACTTTTTTACATACATACATTCATACATACAGGTGAAGCTTATATATCGAGTATATAAAGGAATTTGGCCACCATTTTCCATGTGTTTCCAGAACTTGAGGAAAAATTAGCAATTTTCCATTTGATCTGATTCCCCATAATTGTCCATTTGCATTAACAAAAAAGAAACACTTAAGTGCCCTATTTCTATATGAAAATCACCAATAAACAATTTTTACTAGCCAGTCTGTGAGAAATACTAATGTCATGATATTCAACAAGAAAATTGTGGGAAAACTCCCTAACAAACATTTCTACGAAAATGAAACGAATTTAAATAGCCAACCTTTCTGAAAATACTGCAGAAACATAACAATACCTTAATAGATTACGAGGATAAAAACTCTGAGAAGAAAGTTTTGAGAGTTATGTTACCCTTAATATGTTCCGACCTATACAATCGTTACAGCTATGCAGAATTTTGTTTCATATTTAAATCATGCATACTAGGCAGTTAAAGCTACTCTTGTTATGAAATATGTTATATCTCAATGAGTTATAGGATAATTACGTACTGATGAAGTATTTTTCGAAAGTCCTCATCAAAGAGAGAACTCCTGAATATTTAAATAATTTTTATGTTAGATTTTGTTAATTCCTGTAGTATTTTGTTGCTTTTTAAAGGTTAACCTTGAAACTGGAAAAACGGCGTAGGTTATTACATAGATTTCGAACACCACTTCGATCTTGGGATGTCATTCGCGTACGATTTTTCAGTGTCAGGTAAGTTGAGTGATTTGCAAATTGAGATATCAAGACATTTTGCCCAATATAAAAAGTTGCTCGGTGCTTCCAACCAATTCAACACCTAAAATCAACTTCAAGGAACATTGAGAAAGGAATATGTTCTTTTTTCAAGTCCATCTGCACCAATAGCGATTTTTTTTCTCAAATTACTTACATTAGGGAACGAGTAGTGTTCACGTGGCGCCATTCATTGAAATTGTTTTCACGGGTTCTTTTCGAATTTTTTGCATGGAATAAAAAGATTCTATGAGAAAGCATGTACTCGAAATCTGGACGGTGGAAGCCGCAGACATAAGTTAGATGGGGCAACATTGAGGAAAACATAGATATGTACAAGATGAAAAAATACAAATTATACGCCGACGAAGTCGAGGGAGGGCTAGTTTGAGAAAACATAGGAAGAAAACAATTAGATTCTGTTCTGTCAAAATAACTCAAACATTCGCTTATGTGATGGAATATGTGAGTATGAGGAAAATGATAAATTCTTCCAGTCAGTCTCAAGGTCGACATTTCGCTAAGCCAACTGATTGGTGAATTTCGTTTATCACCAAACATATGTCGTTCCTTAAAATCTCTTACCAATGTATTAGAAAAAAAATCACTTATCGAAAATACTAAATTTCAACTCTATAATGTACGTTATAGTTCGAATATAATTCCAGCTGATCGTCAGCCAGCAAAACACTATCATGATTTCTCCCGATACGCAATCTCTTTTTTTGTTGTTGTTGATTAAAAACGTTTTTGGTCAACTGAAAGTCAAATATGCAAAAGTGTAGAAGTGCGGATCATCAATACCATGAGTTTCTTCTGATAAATTAAATGAAAATATGTTTAGTTGGTAAAAATAATTCAATTACAGTTAATGCGATGACATGTTGAGTATTTTATCCAACTGGCTAAAAAAACACAAGTTTCGAAACTATTCAAAAAATATGGTCCTATTACGATTCTGGTATTTCACAAAAACTGTTCAAACTTCTTACCATTCGTTTGATGCACGCATAGTGTTCATGAATTCAGATCACACGCATTTCTACAACTTAATCCACTGAAAATGTACAGCTTAATGATTCTCTACTACCCAAGCAAGTGTATTATGGAAATCACTCACAAATAGAGGCGTGGAGTAAGTAATGAACCCTCATTTAGTATGCAAAATCCTACCTGGATTCAATACGATAAACGGTTTATTACTCCATGCCTTTATTCTGAGGACTATATTTCTCGATGTTCTCCTGAAGAGCACATTAAGAGACAGAAAATTTATAAATATTTGAGGTGTTGGGTGATGTCTCGGAAATAATGGAAAAAGTGGTGAATATAGGGCAGGATTTTGATGAAATTTCTACAGATGGCTCAAAACATGATAAAATGTCCCAAGCAATCTGAAATTCAGCGCAAAAAGTCTTCTTTTGATTCTTCCCCAAAAACATAGTTTGAAAATGCAATTCTTCATATTCGATATCTTGCGTATTCATCCAATTCAAATGCATATTTTCCAAACGTAAACACTGTAGATGGTATAGTATTTCTAATCCCAATTGGACCGACATAAAAAGTTTCGAGAAGGAATTATCTTCCACACGACTGAACTTTTTTATGATTGTACCAGGAACGCTTTGAAAGTAAAAACACTAGTAGTATATAAATTTCCCATTTGCCGGGCAGTGCATATGAACACTCCTCGTAGTTTTCTTATTTTTATTGCCGTTCCAATTAGGATTAGAATAACTATATATTTGTTAGGGTTTATCCACGGAAAATATTCATTTCAACATGGTTCCTTAAGGTAAAAAGCTTAAATTTCAACTTAATAACTACTATCGAATTAACAGTAACAAAAAAAAATTTGAGAAATGAGAACTATGAATACTTTTAAAACAAGAATGAGACGTTGTAATTTGTTCCTAGAATAAGGAGATGTATGTATACTAATAAGAAAATATGAAAAATCAGTCCGTAAAAAAATATACTCGCATATATTTCAGTTAGAAATTTGAAGCAAACACAAAATTGAAATGAGTTACCGCTGCTACTTAGTGTCCAAGCTGGAATTTCTTGTGAACGAGACATGCAGGAGATCACCTTTCAACGTAAAAGAAGGGCTAGGGTACGAACTGAGGCGCTGAGGATGACCTAGCGATACCATGACGATGTAAAATAACTCTCACGAAATATATGGAAAGTAGCTAGTAATTGAATCAAATTCATCAATATATACACATTTTCATCAGTGTGTACTGGAAAAAATTTCTATACCAAGAACTATATGCGTAGCATTGGATAAATTTCGGTAATATCCATCCACTTCATAGAATTTCGTTGGGATTTCATTAGCAGAATGAAGAACACCATTAGCTGACGTCATTCCATCTCCACTTCTGCAACTGAAACATCAACATCTCGTTAAACAAATAACTACTCTCTCACTTTATACGATGGATAAACGTGCAGAGTTTTTTTGAAAGAAAGTGAGTAAGTTTATTCGTTCAGAATCACATATTGCTTCACAAGAAGTGATTTGAAATATATCTTTTTATATTACAATCTGACTCATTGAGTCACTGAGAGTGGAAGTGAAATAGAGAGAACAGAGATAGAGTCCCACAAGAGATGTTACAGACTTCTGTCTGCCATTGCAGATTTTTATCCTGAGACTCAGGATCACATGTCAGTTAGTAATGTTTCAGTTGCAATAGTTGAAATGAGATGACGTTAGATAATGGTGTTCTCCATTCTGCTGATGTTATCCCAGCAAAATACTATGAAATGGATGGATATTAACTGTTTCAGTCAGGAGCGCATACATTCGTATGTCTGCTTGACCTACCCGTACTGACAGGGGGGCAAATACCTCGAAACCAGTCTACGGTTGGTCAGCTTGACTGAAGTGGTTGATATTTATTCATTTCGCAAAAAAACATTTGCAAAGTACCTTGTAGGACTTTGTACGTTTACTCATCGGGTGTGATTCAACGTTCGTTGTTTTTCGATTAATATGCGACCAACATACACCTACTGTATGGTTATTCGTAGTCAGCCGTCTTGAGGACAAATACATATATCAGTTTCAATGAAATAATAGCTGGCCATCGAGATGTTCCAGACTCCTGTCTATTATTGCAGATTTCTATCCTGAGGATGACATACATGTCAGATGGTAATCTTTCAGTTGCGGTAAATGAGTTGAGATGGCGTTAGCTAATGGGGTTCTCGATTCTGCTAACGAAATCCTAGTACAATACAATGAAGTGTACTGATGAGGGGCAAATACCTCGAAACGGGTCTTCAGGGAGTCAGATTGAGCAAAGTAGTTAATATTTATACATTTCGCAATACACGTTTGCAAAGTACCTTGTACAACTTTGCACACGTTTATCAATCGGATGCCAGGGAAGTAGTTGTTTTTTATGGATATGCGACCAACATACATCTATTGTATATGTATTACAGTCAGGAATAAGACATTTTTCATTCATAATAAAATAATAACTGGCTAACGAGATGTTACAGACTTCTGATTGTAAATTGAGAATTCACTTTCTCATTGTGATTTGGAAAATAGAAGAAAAAAAAACAGAAAATTTAAAATTTTCAATGTTTCATCTGCTCAAAGCCGTTACTCGAATAAGAGTTCACCTTCAAGTCCCGCGCTTCTGAAAAATTCGATGATGACGCTAGGTTGAAGCTTTCACAGGTTCCAGCTGGCCATGATCCATACCGTAGAATCTTGTTCATTGCAAAACGTTGCACCTTCACAAGGTGTGCTCTGCTATGTCTTCTTCGCCTTGACAAAAGCGACACTTTCCACAATTGTCTACAGTGACCTGTAAGTAATCCTGTTTAGATCCTCGTGTTTTTTCCATTCAGTTCTGGCAAGGCTGCAGCTATTCTTTCGGAAGTGTTTGGTATGAATGTGGAATGGTCCAGTCTGAGAACACTTATTCGGCATGATATCTTTGAGATCTCGAAGAAAGGCTCTGTTTTTATGAACTCTTTCGTAGTTTAGTAAAACCATTTACAATTGCGAAAGCATGAAAAACAAGTTTTCCAGACTTGAGACGGAATCATTTGAGCAGCAGAGGCAGAGATAACTGATTTTCTTCAGATATTCAAATATTTCAAAACTACGTTAAAATAAAAAAATATACGATACACGAGGAAGAATGTATTAAAAAGGCAATCAAATCATCATAATTTCATTTTCTCATGGTCGAAAAAAACCTTATTCTCCATAGAATATTTTGAAACCTATTTCGATCCCAGACCAGAGACGCTTCAAGCTTCCATTTACTCAGACTCCTGAAACACGTATATTACCGGTGATTAATTAGTCCCAACGTAAACACAACGTACACACCTACAAGCATTACCATTGTCTTGCTGCCACTCAAACAGCTGTCACTCAAATCCACGCTGTCTGTCGGCTCTTTTGATCTCCTTCTGATCTTTGCCGACGGAGAATGTTTACGAGTAGTACACATTATTTTTTGTTCCGTTTCTTCGCATATACGCTCGTGTTAGCGAAGTGAGTTTTAGATTTGCTCCCTATAGAAATAGCTTTTGAAATTGAAAATGGTTGAAATATACCTCTTTTATCGAAAGGTCGGCTTTTCCATTCCTTTCAAAACCTTTGTGTCCAGGGACTCAATACAGAGTGATTCTGTTGTCTCTGCCTGAGCTTTTGAGGGCCTTCACGCAGTTCCCTACTAATCTGAAGTATGCTCGACTGGATTTTTTTGTCAATTGATTTTTCTAGGGAGTGATTTCGAACCTTCCAATGAATGAATTCATACTGGAGGAGTACGTATTTGGAATATTTGAGTAGGTATGTGGAACCACTATGAATACCGAAGAAATTAGGTCGAATTCATTGGATATCCAAAATTGCGATAGAAATCGAAAAAAAGTCAGATATTGCCAGGATTGTGGCCGGAACTATCATATTTCTCCCACTATATCATATGTACTTGGATATATTTATTTCTTGAGCAAAGCCATATTCCAAGTCTCTAGTTACCAAACTAATGATAGGTGTGCAACATTTCAGAATTTTTAAAATTAATTGCACAACCAAAATACAAATAAGGAATTGGTGTATGTGATAATTATATTAGGTGCACTTAGAATTGTTGCAAGTCAAACAGCATACAGGGTAGGTCTGAAAATATAAAAATTGTACAGGAGCTAAGTACCCTTATTTCAGAAAATTCAGCAAAATATATTCGAGAACATTTATTTCCGCAAAAAAACATTATTGAATGGTCGATCCTTGTCTGACTTTTGCTTCAAGTATCCACATAAAAAAACTATTGAGGTGAGATCTGAGAATGGGGAGGTAACCGTAGAGCGGTATTTTGTCCCAACCATTTATTACCTAATTCCCCATTCAACCATTCAGAAACAGTTCTAGCAGAATGAGCAGGACATCCATCATTTACAAACCATAATTTATTTCGTTCTTGTTAACTTATATTCCACCTAGAAAGTGGCCGCGGGAATAATTTGAGGTATTTTATTTTTATTGTCTGACAACCTTTATTTTTAATTTGACATCTGTCATCAATTTGCATTGAAAGTGATAAATGAATCAAAACCGGTTCGGTACATTATATCCTTTTGCCAGGAAATGTGTTGATTATCGTAACATCAAAAAATAATCTACAGAATACCACACGAGAGTCCGATAGAGTAGAAAATAATTCTCCAGATTCCTTTCTCAAACTTGTTGCCATTTGGAAAAAGCCACTCGAGCCCGCTGGGCACTCGTGTCTATCGCCTGGCAACAAGTGTTCGAAAACCAGTTTAAGTGGAAAGAACACAGTGAAGAGAATAAAACAATCCAGAGCTGACGGCCGGGATAAGCACTATGCGCGATAAGCAAACTCAAAGTGACGAGCGGGGAGGAGTATGCAAATTTCAGATCTACAAGCCCATTTCCACCGCCGAAAGCTCATGCGGAGAAACAGAAGTCTTGGTGGTAGTACAAACCAGAAAAAAAATGGTAGACAAGAAGCGACATTGACTGAAGCACAAAATCGGTTATTTAAAACAAACGTTACGGACAGCCATGGTTACGCGTCTGGTTGACAGGTCATGGTATTTCGTGTGAGTGGGGCTTTATCACACCCTCTTTAAAGTTTGCCGTCTTCATGGTGTTCTCCAATTTCGTCTGATCTACAGGGATCCTATCTGTTGAGACTAACAAACCGTCTTCTGCCTCAGAGGCTTCCGCCTCAGATGCTATCCTCTGCTACACTACAGGGGCTCTAGCTCGCGAGACTAGCGAGCCATGTTCTGCTTTGGAGGTAACGCTGATGTTATCCTCTGCTAAACTACAGGGGCGCTAGCTGGTGAGACTAACAAGCCGTCTTTCTCCTCAGAGCTAACGTGGATATTATCCTCTGCTACAGTACAAGGACTATTGTTGGCGTGACTAACAAGCCGTCTTCTGCCTCAGAGGTAACGTGGATGTTATCTTCTGCTACACTATAGAAGCTTCTGCAGGCGAGACCAACAAGCCGTCTTCTGCCTCAGAGGTAACGCGGGTGTTATCTTCTGCTAAACTACAGGGGCTCTAGCTGCCAAGACTAACAAGCGTCTTGCCTCAGAGGTAAGCGGTGGATCCTCTGCTAACTACAGGAATTTAGTGCGAGACAACAAGCCGTCGTCTGCTCAGAGGTAATGTGGTTGTTATCTTCTGCTTCACTACAGGGCGAGACTAACAAGCCGTCTTCTGTCTCAGAGGTTACGCCGAAGTTCTCCTTGCCTAATCTAACCTACAGGAAATCTAGTTGGATGAAACTTGAAATGCCTACTATCTCAGAACCATCACCAAAAATTCCCGCACACAATACACCTTCGACTATAGTTCACAAATAATTATGCTCACCGGTTAATTCCCACAAATTTGGCACCAATGTTTCACTACACTGCCGCCGGTGGAAAGAAGGCCTCAAAGTTCATATGTGGTGATTTTTAGTTTGTTGGATAGGTTGCAGTTTGCCAGCTGGTTTCAGTTGTGACGGCTTATATCGTTGACATGAATCGCAACTTCTGACGTACTTGGTTACGTCGCGGAACATACCTGGCCAGTAAAGAGAGCCGCAATCCTTGATATTGTCTTGGCAATTCCCATATGACATTTGGTGGGGGCGTCGTGCATCTCACGTAATATATCGATTCCCGTCGGCATGGGGCCGCATGATTTCCATAGATCGGACATCTCCGGTTTCGTCAGATAATTGGAATTCCAGAAGTGGTGGTACAAGCGATCTTGACGGATACAATATTCGGGAAACGTCTCAGGACTCCGCTGTATCTCCTCTTTCTTTTCAACGTACCAGGTACATCCGGCTAGTGGTTCGACGGCGGTCACCTCTTCGACATGTTCTCCTCGCTCTTCGCCTGAAGGATCTCTTGATAAGGCATCTGCCACTTTGTTCAGCCCTCCTCGGCGGTCTTTGACTTCAAAATCATATTGCTGCAGGAACATACACCAGCAGGCAATACGTCCTGCGGGGCTTTTGATGGAATGCAGCCAGCGAAGAGACTGATGGTCGGTGATGACCGTTAAGTGGTATCCTTCCAAATAAGGCTGGAGTTTTTGATCCCCCATATAATTGCTAGGAATTTCTTCTCGGTCACGAGATAGGCCTTCTCCGCGGCTGTTGAGGATCGGTCAACATAAGCTATGACGTGTTTGTTATCATCTGTGGCTTGGATCAGGACCTCTCCTAAACCTTGGTCTGTAGTGTCTGTCCTCAGACAAATGTCCAGTGAACTGAGTTTCGTTGTCGCTGAGGATCATTTCGGAACATCCGAAGAGGAAAACGACCTCTTCATAGAGTGCCTGGCTGACGGCTTTGGCAGTAGCCTCACGGATCGGCTGACACTGAACCCATTCCGTGAATCGGTCTTGGAATACCACGTGGAATGTGTTTCCTCGGGTGGAGCGGGGCAACGGGCCAACTTAGTCTGTACTGTTGCATTCTCAGGGCTGACTGTTGCAGTTTGCCTGCTGGTTTCAGTTGTGACGGCTTATATCGTTGACAGGGATCGCAACTTCTGACGTACCTGACAACGTCGCGGAACATACCTGGCCAGCAATAGAGAGCCGCAATCCTTGCTATTGTATTGGCAATACCCATATGACCGGCGGTGGATGCGTCGTGCATCTCACGCAATACTTCGATCCTTGTCGGCTTGCAGGTACATAATTCCTATGGGTCGGATATCTTCGGTTCTGTCAGATATTGGGATACCAGAAGTGGCGGTACAAGCGATCTTCACGGATACAATATTCGGGAAACGTCTCAGGTCTTCACTGTATGTCCCCTTTCTTTTTATCGTACCAGGTACAGCCGGCTACTGGTTCGACGGCGGTCACCTCTTCGACATGTTCTCCTGGATCTTCGCCTGATATATCTCTCGATAAGGTATCTGCCACTTTGTTAAGCCCTCCTCGGCGGTCTTTGACTTCAAAATCATATTGCTGCAGGAACATATTCCAGCGTGCAAGACGTCCTGCAAGGCTTTGGATGGAATGCAGCCAGTGAAGAGACTGATGGTCGGTGATGAGCGTGAAGTAGTATCCTCCCAAGTAAGTCTGGAGTTTTTTGATCCCCCATACTGCTAGGCTAGGCATTTCTTCTTGGCAACTAAATAGGCCTTTTCCGCGGCTATTGAGGATCGGCTTACATAGGCTATGACGTTTTCGTCATCATCCGTGGCTCGCGTCAGGACCACTCCTGAAACTTGGTCTGAAGTGGTGAATGGCCCATCGAAGATGGGGCAGGTGAGGACTGCGGCTTCTGTGAGGCCAGCTTTGAGATTCTGGGAAGCTTTCTCTTGTTCGGGTGCCCAGTTCCAGCAGCAGTTATTTTCAGCAGACGGTCCTACTGATTCGGAAAATGCTGGCACAAGTCGTCAGAACCACGATGCTATTGCGTCCCAGATCTCGCACGTTGGTGGTAGCCGTCAATTCCACAATGGAGGCCGCTAGATGTCCGAGATATTTGAGAGATATCCTCCCAAACTGACACTTCCCTGGATTGACTCGTAGATTAGCAGCACGAAGGCGACAAACTACTTCCTGCAGGTAAGCGAGATGCTCTTCAAACGTACTCCCCAGTACGATGATGTACTCCAGATGGGCGAAGCAGAATGGGTCCATCTCCAGTCCGATGATTGTGTCCATCAGGCCTTGAAATATCGCAGGAGCGGCGGGGAGGCGGTATGGCATAACTCGGAACTGGAAAAGCCCTCAACCAGGAGCAGTGGAGGCGGTCACTGCTGTCCTTGGCTACCTGCCAATATCCTTGTCTCAAATCGATACTGGAGATATATCGAGCTCGGCGTAGCTTGTTCGAGACGGCATTGATAAAGGGCAACAGGTACGCATCCTTCATGTAGACGAAATTGACTTTCTGGAAATCGATTTGCTATCCTTCTTTCTCACGATGACTACCGGTGAGCTTCACGGACTTTCAAGGGGCTATATGTTGTTCTTATGTAACATACTGTCAACTCCGGTGTTCATCACCTCCTGCATTCTAGGGTTCTGGGGGCGGTACCGCTGTTTAATTGGCTCTGGATGTTGGAGATGGATCATATGCTCCACCAACGGTGTTACTCCATGAATATAATCGAATAACGGCAGTTTCTCCTGCAGGAAGGCTTCCATACTACTTTCTACGTCTCTAGTGGATGTCAGGAGTAGCATTGGCTCAGTAACGCCAATTGGAAGGCATGGTACGGGCCAAGCTTCCATTGCAATGAGTTGGTTCTTCACGAAGATTCCCCCACTTCCTAGGTCGAGTCCAATCTGTATCTTATGGAGTATGTCTATATCGGACGACAATCCAGTCAGGTGTCCAAAAAATTCCTCAAAACGGTGTTCTCTAAACGGGAACTCCACATGATACGTTATAGGGACGGTTACGGTTTCTCCATTGGCCAGGCGGGCAGACCTCGTAGCCGTTGGGGTTCTCGGTACTACTGGCAGATTCCACTGCCTGACTATCTTGTCGCTATTATTGGAGATCACGGTACCTCTGTCAATCAGTGATTCAGCGGTGCTGATTGGCAATGGCTCCTGGAATGCCCTGTCTGCCCACATCGCCAACACTCTCTCATTCCTTCGATGGAGCGGCGGTTGACTGGGCTGACCTGTATTGCAATCGGTTGACTAATTTGGCTTCTTGGTGGCGGCGTGGCTACTTGAGCAGTAAGCCTGGAAACCGCTGGTGGAGCCGATGGAGTCATGAATGGTGTGGTACGCAGGGGTAGTGGAGGTCGCTGAGCTTGCTCGATCCTTCGACATGAAAACTCATACTCTCGGGCAGCTTTCGCGAATCCATGGACGTCCTGAAAATAGTTTCTTCGAGTTTCACTTCGGGACTCTGGATGGAGGTTACGATATAGCCAGTTCAGTTCCTGTTCGGGTCAAATTTCTCCATGGCGGCGGATCAAAGTCTGCATATCCGCCGCAGTTTTTTCTCGTAGTTGGTGGACCCTCCTACTGATGCCGCCTCCAGATCGATTCGGTAGTTGACTAGGAAAATAAGCGGTGGAAGTTGTCCCATCTTGGCCAGCAATTCCAGCTGTTTCTGAACCAGAGGGCTGGCATTTCTCCTAGCAACTCTGGCATAGCCTGTAGAAGGCGATCTGGTGCGATAGCTTGGGACTTCCGAATCTCCTTGTATCCTTCGAAGAAGGCGGTGGGGTCAGTGTTTCCATCAGAGGTCACTTGCCAGTTCTTCACTCTCAGTGGGCCATCCCTACACTCGTGGTAGGAAGGTGGCAGTGAGGCGGCCTGTGCTACCACGAGGGTCCCTGTGAGCACTTTACCCCTGATCGGGTTTCCGGCGCTCGTCACCGTGATTGTTGAAACTACTGGCGGCTGTGAGGTAGTCGTAGCATTTCCTGTTGTTGTCGTGGAGAACAGATACCACTGCGAGATGGTGGGCTGGGTATCTTCATCTTACCCGTGTAGCTTCTTGCCATGAATAAATGAATCCGGTTCTTCAACTTGGGCCAACACAAAAAAGTGGCCATGGAAGTCCCGGTTCCTACAACTTTGTCACAGAAGAGTGGCTGTGGATCATTCCTGGTTCTTCACCTGGCCAACCCATCAACGTGAAGAGTGACCTGTGAAAGTACCAGGTTTGTGGATCGGGTGCACCCGAAAACGATTTCTGTCCATCAGCGAGCATGTTCACTACAAACTCCTTGATTTGAGACAGAGTGCCATCCACACGTTGTTGCGAGTGAATTCTATGAGAATTTTGGTGGGATACCAGACTAATGGAGTATTAAATCATCTCACAAATTTGCATATCGAAAATATCAGTAAATATCTATTTGTGGTGATGGTTGGTGCAGGTGAGGCTGCTCGTCCTTCTCGGAAGAATTTTATGAGTTGCCTCCGATCATGGTCGACGGTGCCGGTGGTCTCCAACCAGAATCTAGCGAGCTTGGTGACTAGTTCTTTTTTGCGTAGCTGGTACACCTCTCTGACGTGGGTGTCGTTGGAAACGTTTCCTACGCTTAGAGGGTGAGCATCGGGCGGGCCCTGCAGTGCTTCCTGGAACGGTGACGGGGATCTCTTCCCCTGTCGGCATTTCAGATGAATATTCGGAGCTCGCACGTCTTATTAGTTTCACGGTCTGAACTCGATTCCTCATCTGGTGCTCGTATCTTGAGAACCGTACCTCCTATCGACAAACGGATAGCGAAGAGCGCTTCTGCGTGATCGATAACCTATTGAAGGAGGTGTCGCGTGGTCGCCTGGCTCTCTTCCGAGCCAAATTTAACAATCTGTCAAAAATAACAGGTCGGTAGCATTTGACGGATTTTGGTGTTATACTCCCTGCGAAACTAGCTTCACGTGTTCTCAACGGTTTTCATTGTACGGGCTTTCTTTCTCTCTCGTAGCCCACGTATCTCGCAAACGGTTATCGTGAACGGTGAACGAATAACGGCAGTCGATTCCACACCCCCAAAAATCTATTAAACGAGGGGTCACTTGGCACTTCGACTCTCTTTCGAGTTGGGGTTGAGCGTTTGTCAGAATGACAGTTCGGATGATTTCGATGTATTTAGATGCGGCATACCCTAAGAACTCGTTTTGGGGTCTTTCAACGATATATGGGCTTCGGATCATTTGTTCAACCCGAATGCGGATTTTGATCTATTTTCCTATATCAGCGGTCTCCGTACCCCATAAAAACAGTCCCTGCTCGGCAGTCAAATTTGTGAGGGTCTTTTTTCTCTACAAGCAAACTTTGGCGCCTGTCACTAGTGTCGGATTTGTCTCTTGCGCCACCTTCAGTAATAGTGGGGAGGAAAAAAATTAAACATTCCAGGAGTCACTACTGGCTACCGGAAATGTGCGAAGTGCTTGGTGAGGACAGTGTGTGCTGTGGCAGAAATGTGAAACAATATCGGGACTCACAAATCTGTTTTGATAAATAATTCCAAGTTAATTTACGTAAAATTCGTTGTGTTGAGAAATGTACAAATAAAGGAAAAAATAGTGTGTGTAAATTTCATACTTCACCAAAATCTGATTGGAAATTAGAGCAAAGAAAGGAATTGATAGCGGATGTAAAAACGATAAAGAAAGTGTGACAACCTCATTCAACGATTTCACACGTTTGTACGAACGTTTCATGGCAAGGAGGAACATAGTAGTCGCACCAAATCAACCAATAACTGAAGAAGTAACTGGAATCAATCCAGCTCAACTCAACAACAACAACGCAGATGTTTTGTAGGATGTTAATTCCACTGGGGTTTGCCTTATATTATGGACTTGCTTGTATTAAATAAATTTGGCCATTAATTCTCAGTTCTTCAACATTTCTCAAATGTGCTCAAGCTACTTCATCATCTTTCATCAGAGTTTGAGGTTCAAAATATATGTTTAATGCTTTCAAATCCTGTTCTCATTATAAAATATATTTGTTTAACTTACAAATATAATAAACTGCTCTCAGATATCGAAGATGTTCCATATGCTCTCACTTAATGTCGATAGAAATTATCAAAACATGGTCATCTAACTGTCAAATGATTCCTGAGTACCGAGATGTGACGTTTGCCACTGTCCTGCACATGGCCAATAGTATTGACGAAGCTTAACGGTGACAGAACGGCAGACTTCACTTGCCCTCGACTGGGCTGAATACTTGGGTGTTAACTGCACACTAGATGGTTCTACTCGAAGTTATAAGTGGGGTCAATAGAGTAGTCGATACTCATCATAATAAATGAGCTCATATACGGGCAAAATGGCTGGCGGCCATTGTGAAATTGTATACAGGGCGAGCAAACATGCAGGTAGCAATATAGCAATGAGCAAATATTGAGGTGACGAGCAGAAAGCGGCGTGCAATTTTTAGATCTACCAGCTTATTTCCACGGTCAAAAGCTCATGCGGGGAAACAAAAGTATCGGTGGTAGTACAAAGCTGAAAAAAATGGTATGCCAAAAGCGACATGAATTGAAGCACAAAAGCGGTTATCTAAAGCAAACGTTACGGACGGCCATAGTTACGCATCTGGTTGACAGGTCTTGGTGTTTCATGTGAGCCAGACACTCTCTAGAAAGTTTGTTGTCTTTATAGCGTTTTTCTATTACGTCAGATCCACAGGGGTCCTATCTGGCAAGACTAACGAACCGTCTTCCGCCTCAGAGCTGATGATGATCCTCTGCTTCACTACAAGGGCTCTAGCTGGCGAGACTATCAAACCATCTTCTGCTTCAGAGGTAACGCTGATGTTATCCTTTGCTGAACTAGAGGGGCTTTTGCTGGCGAAACTAACAAGCTGTCTTTTTCCTCAGAGGAAACTCTGGAATTATCATCTGCTACACTACAGGGACTCTAGTTGGCAAGACTAATGAGCCGTCTTTTACCTCATAGGTAACGCGGATGTTCTCTTCTGCTGAACTACAGGAACTCCCGTTGGCCAGACTAAGAAGTCGTCTTCTGCCTCATAGGTAACGCGAATATTATCCTCTCCTTATCTACAGAAAATCTAGTTGGATGAAACTTGAAATGCCTATTGTCTCAGAGCAACACCAAGAGTTTCCGCACACGATACACTTTCGACTACCGTTCACAAATAATTATGCTCACCGGTAAATACCCACAAATTCGACACCACTGGTTCACTACAGGATTCTGACTGTTCGGACCGATCTCGGTGATATAATATCCGCAGGCGCTCCGAAATGAGTTCCATTCGGTTTTTCCTTATTTACTGATCCCTCTTTACCGTATAGCTGACGTTCATGTGCGAACCGATTTGAGGGACTTTTTATCCAAATTATACTGTGAACATCCTCTAACACCGCTTCGGTACTGTGTTAGGCAGGCCTCGTATCGGAGTTACGTTCCTGAGTCCGGCCCTGCCACCCAGTTCCTGAGTCCGGCCCTGCCGCCTAGACCTCATGGCGACTAAAGAAATTGCAGACTACGCTCTTACCGAGATTTATCTTTGCTGATCAAGCTCCTACCGCGAATTATCTTGTAAATCGAAAATCGACGAAAGAACTATAATACCTCCATTATTTGTTGATTGTTATAAATTATGTGAGATATATATTTTGTCCTTTTCATTTTTGTCATTTGTAACCTGCATTTTCAGTTTTTATTAAAAGCATCGAGTAAAGTAAATCTTTAATTTTGCAAAAAGGTGGACGTTGAAAAAGAGTTATTCAACACAAAATTGGTTTCAAACAACGAGTAGTGCTTTCCCAACCAAGGGCTGCGAAGGCACTATTGTAACTGGCGCAGTCAGCGACGGATTTTGGAAAACCCAAATTCAAAAACCACTACCAGCAACATGGTGAGAATCTGAATGAATATCCAGCAATAGGAACGAATCGGAGGACAACCGGAGGACAGCATTCCCAAGATTGGTTTGGAATTACATGCCAAGATTGTTTTAGGATAAAGAAAAAAGAAGAAACAGGGTGAAAATCTGATTATCCAGCAACAGGAACGAATCAGAGGACCATTGACAACCATCCGAAGGACAGCATCCCCAAGATTGGTTTAGAATTAAGAAGAAACAAGAAAACTTAGTCGTAAGTCACTCTCATTCCTATAACCATTACCCTTCCCTACAATAAGAAAGATTTTCTTTTGTAAATATTAATTTTAATTTTTATGTTCAACGCATTTAGGAATATTTCACAAATAAATCGTGAATTACGTCAACAAAGAGCTATTCCAGGAGAACAAAATTATAACTTAATTTACGAAAGTGAAGGAAATTTCGATCTAGATTAACTTTTTTCAAATTTAAATAACACCGATTTAAATATTGCAGTTGAAATTAATTGCCAACAACTAAGACTCTTTTTGGATATTACATCAAATTTTTCTAGTGATCCCTGTGAATTGAACAATTATTGTGCTGCTTGTGATGAGACTTCTTCACAATATAATGCACAACATGAATTTATAAAAAAATTAATTCTCAAAGGAATAATAAGTAAATTGAAAGGAAAAGCCCTTACTTTGATTTCAAGTAGGAATGAACTTACTACATGGGCACAGATGAAGGACTTATTGATAATTTCATTTTCAGACCAAAGATCTTTCACTTGTCTTCTACAAGAACTACATTATTTGAAACCAAATATAAAAGAAAATTCCTATGATTTTGGTATGAGATGTCAGTATTTTAGAAGTCTAATTTTTTCATCTATCAAAAATGATAATACACTCACAGTAGATGGAAAAATGGCTCGAATTGGAAACATAGGAAAATTACTTTTGATAACATTTTTGAAATATTTACCTGCTATGATTCAGACAGCTGTTAGATTGAAAAACCCCAACAATTTGAAAGAAGCCTTGAATTTTGTTATTGAAGAAGAGAATTTCTTAAGCTCAATGAACGATGGAAAAAGAAATCAATTTCAATCAATTCCCCAACCAAGTTACAAAATACCATTGTCTGCTCTAAAATCACAACATTATATACCGCAATATAGTTTTATGAATCAACAAAGAAATTCAAATTTCCCTCAATCAAGTTTTAATCAAAATGGAAATTTTTCTTATCAAAATTTTCCAAATCAGAATTTTTCGAATCGAAACCGTTTTCCCAATCAAAATTTTTCAAACCAGAATCGTAATTTTCCTAGTCAACCAATACAAATTCAAACAAGACAAATGCCACAAAGGTTTTTCACCAATCAACAGGTTTTCGGAAAACCGAATAATCCAAATGTTTGGAAACCCAAGAATCAAACACCTCAAAGTAAACCAACACCAATGTCTACAGTAACTAGGAATGTAAATACTCTTTTGTACCCACAGCAAAGACAATTTTTCCAATCCCAACTTTTATTTCTGAAGAAATTCATCAAATACAGGAACCTCAATATGAGAATGAAAATAATTTTGAACGTCATTAACAAAATAAAAATTATTTCAAAGATTCATATGAACATTGCATCTTATTAATGAAGATTACAATATCTATTCGAAGATCCACAAAATAATGAAACAGATCAATTTGACGAACACAGTCATGAAAGCAAAACCCAAAATTTCGAAAACCCAGATCAAAATCTTTCTGCATTAGCCTCTGGAATGGAGAAGACTCAGAAATGTATGACACAGATCAAAGAATATTACCGTTTATTACAATTCCACTTCCAAATTCTTCTACATATGAAGAATGTGATTTTTTGAAAATAAAATCCGACAAAAATAATATTTAAAAAAATACGAACATTACAAAAATTAGTGATTTTCCAACAATAGTTGAAGAAAATAATATTTCTAAAATTGTTGATGATACTGATTATTAAACCATTAGAACCAATAAGAAATTTCAAAAATATTCAAACCAATAATGAGTATAAAAATTATGAAATTGAACATTGTTTTTCATACCCAGCCTTTAGAAAATGATTCGTAACGCAGAATTTTGGAAAATCCAAAATTATGTTCTTGCGCGAATACAGTAGACCACCTGAAATAAAAACTTTACATCACAAATCAGGTAGACCTGAAAATAAAATCTTAGGTCACATTCCAGGTAGACCTGCTGAAAATAAAATTCTAGGTCGCATTCCAGGGAGACCTCCTGAATAATAAATGAATATAACCAAGCATATATAAAATGAAAAATATATTTCTAAGGCATATTTGCAAATAAGAAATAAAAAACATATTTTTATGAAAAAAATCCGACTTCTTTTCGAATGTGTAGGATATCTAATTTTGAAAGAGTAGAGCTCAACTTTGTGTTTTGTAGAAACTACATACCTATTACTCACATTTTCCGAATTAACAACATGAAAACTATTTTTTTTAAATAACTCAAAATGAAATAATAAGAATAAATTCAAAAATACTTATATGTTCAAATATACTTGAAGATATTGAAAAATAAAATGAACAAAATGTCAAAATTAAAAAAATTGATTAGGCCAACAATATGGATAGAGATGTAAAAAATTATATGAATAATTGCAAAATTTGCCAAGAATCTAAATATGAACGATAACCTGATGAATTTGAGTTTCAACCCATTCCTATAGGAACCAAACCTTTTGACAGAATTCACATGGATGCTCTTTCTATCTCAAAAGAAAAATTCCTAACAATTATTGATACATTTTCAAAATTCGCTCAAGCATACCCTATAGCAGGAGGAATAAACGGAATCAATATACTTGACGGACTTTTAACTTTTATTTCACACTATGTGATACCACACACAATAGTATGATGGAGGATCTAAATTTGATGATCAGAACTTTAAAGATTTTTGTAAATTACACAAAATAAATATTTATTTTACCACACCCAAAAATCCAAATTCGAATAGTTGTATTGAAAGCTTTCACTCAACCATAATTGAACACGTTAGAACTCAGACAAGACAAAATCCATCTCAATCTTCACAAAATTTAATGAAATACTCAATATTACATTATAATAATTTTATTCATTCTTCTACTGGATACACACCATTTGAAGTGATTTGTGGACATCTCTCTTCAAAAGATCCATCTGATAGATCTGAAAAAGACATAATATCAAAGTATATTCAAAATCACAAAGAAAAAATGAATAAAAAATTTGAACAAATCAATGAAGAAATAAATATTAAAAAAACTAGAGAAGTTGATAAAATCAATAAGAACCGGCACGAACCCCATAAGGAACAAACTCGTCACAAATTGTCTCCCCGTTTCACTAACATTCAACCGGTAGCCGAAACACAGAATAAAATTGAGACTGAAACTTCAAAATATTCCAAACATAATATGAATAAACGTAAAAAATATCAATTTCATTTTTTGTATCTATTCCAGATGAGATTATCTCTCTCACTTCCATCCCTTTTATTATTGATGGATCCAATAAATGGGTCCATTAACAAGTTTACTAATCCTATAGTGCCTATAGAAATGAAATCAACTAGAATAATCACTAGTTAACACACTTCTATAAGTTATATGAATATAACTGAATTAGTTGATAGTAGAAATTAATTACAATTTCAAATTGAGTTTCTCAGTAAAAAAAAAATGCACTGAGCACTCAATCAAATCAACTAATGCAACAGGCACAAACATTGTTGTTACAAGTTGACCATTCATTACAAATTATACAACCACATGTCATCTAAAAAATAGGACTTATAAACTTAGGTGGAAAAATACACAAATGACTTTTTGGTACTTTAGACCATAAAGATGGTGAAAGAGTAAATTCAATGCTCCAATATTTGAATAAAAATGATAAATTAATTCGAGACGAACTGAATGAACAACTTTCTTTCGCAAAAGAAATGATGTCAAAAACAAATGAAACCCGTTACCAAATTAAATTCAATGTATTAACAAGTTTTCAACTGATCAAAACATTTCAAAATCAAGTTGATGAAATCAATGCTTTACACCTGATGATAGATTCTTCAATAACTTTTCAAAGTCAACTAGACCAAATTATTAATGCCATTACTTTTGCAAATATTAATGAGGTTCACCCAAATGAATATTCCTTATTCTCAAAATCAGTTGGTTAGGTTTAAAAATCAACATAGTTATTATAATTTCGTAGGAATACAAACAGTATTTACTGAAGAGAAATTTATTTTTCTTATCCATTTTCCAATATTGAAACCTATTTGTTTCAAAACCTACTTTCTTTACCCTATACCTATCCAAAACAAAATTATATTACCCTCAAAACCTTACCTAATCCTCAATGAGAGTGAAGAGCTTTACCAGTATAAGAAGAACCCTGTGAAGAAATCGAGAACACCTTCTACTGCAAGAATAACCTACAAAAAAAAATTGTGTTTTGAACATAATTATCACACAATATTCAACACAAAATTGGTTTCAAACAACGAGTAGTGCTTTCCGAACCAAGGGCTGCGAAGGCACTATCGTAACTTCGGTAGCAGTCTACGTGATGCTCACTTCGTCCACGACTCATATTCCCGTACGCGCTACTTTGATCGCGGCGTTCGACGTGACGGATTATGTAATGTTTTTGGAGGGAATTCATCTTTCCTATCGGATTTTATTTTTTGGCTTGATTTACCCTACCCCAATTAGAAAATGTCAAATATTGAAAATTGTAAGGAGTGAACACTGTCGAAATATTTATTTTTTCAACAAAAAACACATGTAACAATTTCTAGTACTTTCATTTATGTTTCAGGGGACGTTTCACGACTCTTCCGCCCGCCTAAAGTGATTTTTCATTTATCATATCTCATCAACATGTCGTATGGGGTTGGCTTTAGAATAGCCCCATGGTAAATCCTGCCTGTCGTAAGAGGCGACTAAAAGGATAACCGTAGGTGGAAGATGGTCTCATCGCCCGGTGAAATACCACCATATCGACTTTGTGTGCTGTGAAATGGATCATTCCATGTTTCAGTGTTAGGTCGATACTTTCCGGTCTCCCTCTTTCCTTCTCCTCAATTCCTCCTTTATTTTCAGGTGCATCCTAATAGTAATAATGATGAAGTCTCCTAGAGTAAAACACTCCGGAAGCAAAATACCTCTCCATTCGGATTTCCGGGCGAGAGGTACTCGAGGGGACTCAACATTAAAGATTAATTTTTGCAACATCCGCGGACTCAACAAGAACATCAATGACGTCCACTATAACCTACAGACGAAAAAACCGGATATTCTGGCTCTAACAGAAACACAAGTAAACTCGTCCACCAACAAGGTCCATATGCTTTGTCCTGGTTACGAACTCCATTCTCGATTCAGGTTCAAAGGTGGAGTCTCTGCCTTTACGCTAAGGCTAACCTTTCATGCCAGCGTGAAGAGAGTTTGGAACCGAAAGACTTTGATGTGATGTGGTTCAAGCTATCTGATACCAAACTGACTAAGTTCCTCTGCTGCCTTTACCTATCACCTAATGAACCTTCATATAACGACCTCTTTGAGTTTTTATCACTCAAACTGGACTTCATTCAGGAGAACCATCCAACAGCTGAAACCATAATCATGGGAGACTTTAATGTACATAACGCTGCCTGGCTCAAATTCTCTAACAAAACAGATGATGCGGGTCGTCAAACCGAGGCCTTCGCCATCACTCATGGTCTAGAACAACTGGTCGAGCTACCAACCCGCATCCCTGATGTCAACAACCAGTCTGCCAATACACTAGATCTTTTCCTCGCCACCAATCCTGACCCGTATAGAATAGAAGTTTGTGCCCCACTTGGAAACTCTGATCACACCCTCATCTCCACAATATGCTCTTTCCATTTACCATCGAGCTGCACAATACCACCCCGTCTCATGTGGCATTACAATTCGGCCGACTGGGCAGGTCTTCGTATGTTTTTCTCAGCGTTTCCAAGGAAGAGAGTTTGTTTCTCTTCAGTAGATCCAACACGATGTGCTGAGACAATTTCTGAAATCATCATGTTGGGGATGCAAACTTACATACCGAATACCGAAAGAAGAACATCATCCGATAAGACCTGGTTCAACAGAAACTGCTCTAGAGCTGTGGCTTCCAAACAGGCAGCATACCATCGATGGCTGAAAAATCCGGGCCCTGAGACCAGAGCAGCATATGTCGAAGCTAGAGGCATATGCAAAGAGACAATAGAAAGCTCAAAAGATGCCCACAATGCCAAAATAAGATCAAAACTTGCTGAATGTCCTAACGGATCCCGTTCATTTTGGTCTTTCGCCAAAGCTGTGGGAAGAAACTTCACTTCCAGCTCATTTCCTCCTCTAACCAAAGAAGATGGAACACTAGCAACGACTGCCCAGGAAAAAGCCAATATCTTTGCGCACCTATTTGCTGGAAATTCCACTCTGGATTCATCGGGAAAACAACCCCCGAACATAACACCTATTGTCAGTCACATGCCCGAGATCACCTTTTGCCAACGTACTATCAGAAAGATTTTGCTGGGTCTCACCACCAACAAAGCCTGTGGATCTGACGGAATCCCGCCGATTGTTCCCAAGAAATGTGCCCCCGAACTAACACCTGTTCTTTGCAAGTTGTTCAAGCACTCTTACAATTTGGGGGTATTTCCGTCCAATTGTAAAATTGCAAGAGTACAGGCAGTCCCTACAAAAGGCGAAAAGGCCCTACCTAGCAACTATAGACCTATCGCACTGCTATCAATTATTTCAAAGGTCATGGAAAAAGCCATCAACATCGAGCTCATGAAATATCTGGAAGACTCAGGAATTGTCAACGATAGGCAATATGGCTTGCGCCATCAGAGATCAACTGGTGACCTGCTCGCTTACGTCTCACATATATGGCAGCTATCTATTGAAAAGTATGGAGAAACTTTAGCTGTGGCATTGGATATCTCCAAGGCGTTCGATCGAGTTTGGCACCAGGGACTCCTCGCAAAGCTTCCGTCTTATGGCTTGCCCCCTCAGCTGTGTTCTCTGCTTGCTAGTTTTCTCTCAAACAGGTCTCTCCATGTAGTGGTCGATGGAGTTTCATCTGACACTCTACTCATAAATGCTGGTGTTCCGCAAGGATCTATTCTCGCACCAACACTATTTCTACTTCACATCAACGACCTGTTGAAAGCAACTTCATGTCCAGTACACAGCTTTGCCGATGATAGTACCCTCCATACCGCTTTCTCTTCCAGGGCCCCTATATCAGCCCGTGAAACCAGAAATGAACGAGGAAGAAATGTTAATAATATAAATATGGACTTAGCAACAATTCTCCAGTGGGGATCTAATAACTTGGTAGAATTCAATGCAAACAAAACACAAGCATGTCTTTTCTCTAGAAAAGTCGATCTCACTGTGCCTAACATAACTTTGTCAGGAGTAACCATACCACTGAAGTCATCCATATCGATGCTTGGTATTACTATCAGCAATAACCTTTCCTGGGAAAATCACGTGAGGTCCATTGCCAAAGTGCATCCCAAAAACTTGGTTTTGTTTCGTGCCAAGAGCTATTTCACCCCACTCAGCTGCTTATGATCTATAAGGCACAGATCCGACTTGTCCTGGAATACTGTTCCCATATTTGGAGCGCGGCACCTAAACATATCCTGAGGCTATTGGATTCTGTCCCAAAAAGGGCAATTCGTCTCGTCGGTGATGCCTCGCTTACAAACTCGCTCACTTGTCTGGAACACCGTAGAAAAGTTGGTGATTTGTCTCTATTTTATAGATATTTTCATGGGCGATGCTCTTCTGAAATATCAACAATCGTTCCTGCTTTGGCAGTCTCTTCGAGACTAACCCGTCAAGTTCAGTCATCACACCCCTTCGTGGTCACTTTGGAGACCTGCAGAACATCACTTTTCAAAGACTCGTTCATCCAACGAACAGCGAGACCTTGGAACTCATTGCCTAGGGAGGTGTTCCCCGAGGCATACAACCTCCAGAAATTTAAGAAGAACACCAACTCCTACCTTCTTTCCCTTGGTTTCCACGATGTTCTCTGAACATTACAGGATATCCCTTTTCGTGGGAACCAGAACATAAAAAAAAAAAAAATCTCAAGCCCCTTTTGTTTGGCATTACGTCAAATTCACGTTCAAACGGATTTGATGTTCATTTGAAATATTTTTATGACCTTTTAGATGGGCGAAAGATATTTTTTCTCTTGTAAGGGATCACATTTAACCATAACGTAATTGCCTCGAATTGACCTTCCATTATCTCTGCGTTTGAATGATTTTTTTTGTATTTTTGGACCTGCTAATGACAAAGCCGTAGTGATGTTTCTTCAATCAGGATTGAGGGCTAATGTATTTTTTTGTATCAATCCCAAGTTGGTTTTCCATCATCTTCAGGTTCAAATAAGTTTTTCGTATATTTTGGGATTTTTATGACCCCTCCGGCGGGACCAAAGAGATTTTCCTTTTCAGGAATTATATTTATACAAGAAGTATTTTTTGTTTCAATCCCAAGTTGGGTTTCCATAGTATCCGGGTTCAAATATTTTTTATTTTATTTTATGGGTTAGTTCATGACCCCTCCGACATTTTGCTTTCGTCATGACTCATATTTACGCGTAAGGTATTTTCTGTATGAATCCCGAGTTGACTTTCCCATCATCTTCAGGCTCAAATGATTCATGAAAATGAAATGGAATTGTATTGCATCAGTATATTACGGATCACAAACTAAGATACACCTACGCAATGATCATTCGAGTGCTTACTTTTGGGCTGCTTACTTTTGGCTGTCAACTTCACGCCAGTGGAAAAGGATACCTTACAAATATTGAGAAGAAACGATTATTGATAATCATTATGGTTTACTCATGAGTGTTTTATGAGCTCAATAGTATGCATTATCTTATGTGAAATTACAAAAAAAGGTTACCCTGTACTATTGAAATGGTTGTCTTGTATGTCTGACAAAAAACCTTTGATGATTCAAATTTTATTATTTGTGATCTTCATTCAATCCATCTGGAATTCATTCAGTCTATCCCGCGTACCAAACGACATTGTATGATATTGAAGGTAAAGCAAAAAACCCGATTATGCGACCAGTCGGAGAGGTAGGTTCCACCATTTATTTATTGATTATTCAATTGAGATGACTTATCATGGAACATATTTTTCATTGGTCAACAAAAACATCATTTTTCTTCTTGTGTGAACCTTCAACACCACGATCAAAGTTTCAGGTGTCAAATCTCCCTAAACCTAACTAATATTTCCATATGATATAAGTCATATGAATTCTCGAATTCCATAAAAATATCGAAGAATAAAAAATCTATAACTCAGCTATTGAACGGAAGCACATACAGTGCTCCTAAAAAGTCCGCTCCCCCCCCTCTTATTTTTGGAACGATTATACATAAGCAAGTGAAATTTGGAAACTTAATATTAAAGGTTGTAAACTTCCCTACAAGTGATGATAGATGACGAAATCGTCAAAGATGACGTCACAAGGCCATTGTGACCAATTATTTTGATTGGAACACCTCATTTTAAAGGTATCGAAAAAACTTATTCAATGATACTAATTTTGTTTGTGTTTATGGCTGTTTCAATGGCTCATCAGTAAACATTAAAATTTAAATTCCATTCAGTATAATATTAATTACAGATTTGAGAATCAGTATCTACTTGAAGAAATTGCTCGAAGTGACCTCCATTTACTTCCTGACAGTGAAATATCCTATTTTTAAACTCTTCTCGTACTTTTGCAAATGTGTCTGCAGAAACAGCCTCACATTCTGCAACAATACGTTGTTTTGAAACGTCAATATTGTCAGGTTCAGTGGCGTAAACCTTCGATTCAAGGTTCCCCAACAGAAACAAATCCAAAGGTGTGAGGTCCAGTGATCGAGCTGGACATTGCGTTGAACCTCGTCGTCCAATCCATCTACCACGATACTCATCATCCAAATACCGTCTTACTGCACCGTAATAGTGTTGAGGAGCACCATCCTGTTGGAATGTTATTTCCAAATTGCCGAATTCATCTGGATTATCTTCCAAAATTTCAAGGATTAACGGTTCTATTGCGTTTTGCAACAGCTCCAGATAAACCTCACCAGTTAAATTGGTATTTAAAAAAAGAGGCCCAACGATGTGGTTTCCCAGGATACCTGCCCAAACATTCACCTTCTGGGGAAATTGGGTATGTGTTTCACGAAACAGGTGAGGATTTGCGTCACTCCAATACCTCACATTCTATGTATTTACATTTCCATTTAGATAGAAAGTACTTTCGTCACTGAAACAAATTGTTTTGACATAGTCTGGCTGATGGTTAATTTTAGTTTCCATATTTTCACAAAATTCTAGTCTTCGGTCTGGGTCGTCGTCTGAGAGTTGATGAACCATTTTTAATTTGTATGAATGAAATTTGTTTTTTTTTCAACACCCTGTGTACTGTACTCCGACTGACTTCACAGGTAGATGCAACGTGAGTTGTTGAGAAGTAGGATTAACTATTACTTCTGCCAGTATATCAATTTTTTTCTCATCAGAAATTTGTGGTCTGCCAGATCGTTTCGCATCATTAATACTACCCGTTGTTTCAAACTTACGAAGAAGCTCCCTCAAATAAGTCCTCGAAACGGGGCGATCGGGAAACCTCTCATTGAAAATGCGTTCTGCTGCATGAATATTTTGTCCAGTTTCACCAAGAATTAGGATCGCTGCTACTTCATCACCTGAAGCACGTACCATTCCGCCTCTTGAAGCAGTTAAACGTTTGGCTCACAACAGTTTAACAAATTATTAAAATGAACAAAAATATTGAAAGTACCAAAAGCTGCTAAAACAGTTGAACGTTCGATCAAAAATACACAAATTATTAAATGTACAGAAACTTGGACAATTACAAAAACGTCGAATTAGGGAGACTAAAAAAACGTCAGCTTATTTGACAACTATCCAGAGACGGAGATTGAATTTGGAATTTTAGTATTAACTGATTCAATTCATCACCGCCTTGCGTTTCTCAAAAGCGAGTTGCCAATACTGCCATAAACACAAACAAAATTAGTATCATTGAATAGGTTTTTTTGATACCTTTTAAAAGAGGTGTCGCTTGCCGTAGGGTTCCATTTGAAATTATTGGTCACAATGGCCTTGTGACGTCATCTTTGACGATTTCGTCATCTATCATCACTAGTAGGGAAGTTTACAACCTTTAATATTCAGTTTTCAAATTTCACTTGTTTATGTATAGTCGTCCAAAAATAAGAGGGGCGGAGGGGACTTTTGAGAAGCACTGTATGTACTGTGTCGTTTTCATTCCCAATATTAAGTTTCAATGTATATATTGAACCACTTCGATAATAATAATATATATTAGGTATTAAGTTCAACTTTGAATTTTCAAAAATAGATTGCACTTTGAATCGAAACTATTACTGATAGATGGACGATGTTCTCATCTGACATATATGGATTTTCCGATTTTCCCAGATTACCTTTTCTATTATATGCAATTTTGGAGAGAGGAAGACTGCGTATGTCAAAGAAAAATAAACTATCATGAAATGGCATATAATCAATACGAATGGAAGGACCTTCTATGAAGGTAGCATACAGGGCAGATATAAGTTATTATTGCATAGACAAACATTAATACAAATCAAAAAATATTTTCTGTTTGTCTGTACATATTAGAGAAAAAGTTCTCAAATGAAAGTTGTGAAAATCAAACGACATGTGATTTGCCAATTCTGATATAAAAATGAAGGATGGATTTTTTTCAATCTTCGAAGAATTGTATTTGAAAACTACCCTGATTTGAACAATCTTTGAACTTATAATTTATGCAAAATATTTTTGGGCCAAACTTATATCACCAAGAACTCCTGAATGAATATGTCACCTCTGAAAATTATAAATGGGTGGTTCGTATGCTAGTACCCAGACATGCGTTAATAATTTTTCCGAAAGGAAATTCCTATCAATCACCTCATTTCTATGTTTGAATTACAGAATTCACGAGGAATCTATACGAATAGTGGTTTTTCCGAGAATTACGAGAAAAAAAATCGTTATATTCTGTGGTTGGAAATCATTAAAGAAGACAATTCCGATTGGAAAAAATGAATAGACTATTGCAGGGAATGAACGCACATTATGATATTATCCAGGAAACTGTGGTTTTAACTTATTGTAAACGTTTCCTCTTATAATGCAGTCAGTAATTTTCACGATCTTCCCATTCAATCCACATAATATACTCACAAACATGGCTCATGGAATGAATTTAATTGTGTTCTCCGTGATTTCGCTTGTCACTGGGGTGAGTAATATTTTAATATTTATTATATGTGTTTGTCATTCACTTCATTGACTAACATTTTTTCTATTCAGGAAATTTGTTCTGGATATTGTTGAATAAATGCAATAAATTTCAACCAATTCCTGTTTCTATTATCATCAGTTCAAAGTTTCATAAAATCACAATTCATTCAACTTAAATATCTTCTGTTAGGAATTCATGTGAACTGAACATACAACTTTTATTTCTCGATAGAATATTCGAATCTTTCAGTCGAAATAGAATGAATATTAAGTAACAGAAAATGGGAGGAGATTGGCATATTACCAAAAATATTCGAATAAATAAATATATTTTTTTTATAACCATACCGCTTGATGATAAAACGATTTTGATGTCACTCAAAAGGTAGATTGCTGCCAAATGACTGACGATTCGGCCTTGTTTTCATTATCAATCAACCGTACGCATTAAAATGGATTTCGTGTCACAGATTCAGCTGTTTGTAGAGGATTCTTGATGAGTTACGTGAGCTGAGGAAAAAAAACTTGTCAAATAGTATGCCGAATATCAGAAACGTACGAATTTACAGAATAAAAAAAATGGTATTCATTGGAACATATTACAAATATTCATCGTTATTATATTTTATGAGTAACTAATCAATCCTGTAGTGCTCAAAAACATCTATATGTCGCTAATATTGGAATGACATACTTATATTCCTGACCGAGATATAGACAAGAAATATTTTTGTGCCAAACTCCATTTGAATTCGTGACATACTTTCTATTGCTCTAGATAAATGTGGTACATTTTTTTCAGTTCGGAATATAAATAGAGTAATTCTCTGATCGTGGAGGAGTCCTCAGGGATATACATATCGCCAATGCCGATTTTCTAATGACATGCCAGATTTTCAAAATGTCTTTGCGATTCTGCATCAAATTTTAAATTCAGCCATATAGTACACTCATAGTTTGCCTTGAATAGTGATGAAAAACAGCAACTCTATTGCATATTATAAAGAGGGCCATGAATAAGTCAGAATAAAGAGCAATAATACGAGTTAATAAAATTGATCTATCAGTTATGATTGCATTGCCTGTTCAGTTTCATCTAGTTGTGTGTTTCTGTAAAATCGCAGACAATACAAACTAAAGTAAATGTTTCAAATCACCAAAAAATATTTTACTTTGACCAAAACTCTACCAACATGATGGTAATAATGAAAGTGATAAGATGAATTATTTTAGTAAGTGTTCGAACTGCCTCCCTTCACGTAGAATACACATATGGTACATTTTCAATATTTCTCGATTCGTGACAGCTAAAAGAGACGCTCGCGATATGGAAACACAGACATTTGTGATACTATTTTTTAAATCATCTAAGTCTTTAATATATCCCCACAAAATGAAATCCAGTGGAGTCATATCTAGACTTTCAGCTGGCAATGGTGTTGACCCTTATTTCCAATCCATTTCTCATTAAAAGTGTCATACAAATATTGGGTAATCATTCTATTATATATATATATATATATATATATAATGTCTATTCCATATATATAAAATGTGTATTCCAAAAATATTTGATTAGTTTCCAGATGAAACAAGAATGTATAATATTTCTTAGTAAGGGAAGAGGAATAAAATGTTTTTTTTGGTTTTTTTTTTCAATATGGTTCAAAATTGATACCTGGGTCCTTGTTGGATTCCAGACACATTTTGCAATTACATTTTTTTGATATCTTGTCAGTTTGACCCATTTTTCGGCACCACAGACAACTTTTTTTAAAATTCCCGACAAATCTGAGGTAACGTGATATAAGTCGCAATGGATTTTTTTGTTGTCAGAAATGCAGAAACGAACCTCCATTAGAGTTTTCTAGAAATTTCAATAACCATTTTTTTTCCATACGTAGCCAACAGAGATATATATATATATATATATATATATATATATATATATATATATATATATATAAATATATACTAGCGGACCCGACAGACGTTGTCCTGTCCAAATTTCCATGTTCCCTAAAATGTTTTTCCCGAAAATTTTCCCGTGACAACACACGTACGGAAGAATTATATATATAAAGATATATATATAAAGATATATATATATATATATATATATATATATATATACATATATATATTTATATATATATTTATATATATATATATATTTATATATATATATATATATATATATATATATATATATATATATATATATATATATATATATATATATATATATATATATATATATATATATTTCGGTTGGAGGTTCTTAGGTTTGGGATTTTTGAGTGAAAATAAAACTATCTCATATCATGCTAGACGTTTCGCCCCTAGCCGGAGGCACCTTCAGTAGGGATTTTTTTTTATAATTAATTTTTATTTTTTTCTCCTGATAATTAACAATGACATCTGAAAAGAAAAACATTTTGTGTTAAGGTTGAAATAATTATCATTATTATGAATTATTCATAAAGCACGAACATTTCACACAATGTTTCATTTTAAAGACTAGTAAATGTAAAAAGTGGGGTGGGGTGGAAACGAGTTAATTCATATCGTATACTTTGAAAATCCAAAGAATTGCATGAGCTTCATTGATTTCTAATACATTAGTTCAAACTACCTCTTAATATTGCATTTTTTATCACGTAGAGTTGTTCGAAAAAAAACCATTTCTGTCTCCGATGGAATATATGGGTATCAATAAAATCCGAACATTCAGAAGTATGTAGCCGACAAAGGAGTCCGGAGACCTATGCTGACATTGACGACAATATATCGGACTCTTCAAACCGTATATTATATCAAAAATTCATGAAAATTAACCGATTTTGCCTTGAAATACAGGGTATTCATTGAAAAAAAACCGCATTTTTCTAAGAATGAACTGTGTCTCTTTACTCACTCTGTATACATGTAATTACTATACGACGTTCTTAACATTGAAGTATGTTTGATATATATATATATATATATATATATATATATATATATATAACTTTTAAACCATAAGAGTTAGAAGGTCGGTCAAATGTAGAAAAAGTTGCATTCATAGAAGCATTGTCAAGCAGTTCAAACAAATCGAGATTATCAGGGCCGGTTATTGAGATATCATAAGAAAAGTAAATTCTGTCATTTTGATTTTTCTTTTTTTCCCACTTTATTTCGAATATTATCAAAAAATGTCACTGGAGTTTTTTATTCGACAGTAAGTTATTCTCATCTTGACATAATCAGATTTGGTATTCAACGTTTCGTACGCTCTGGGCCACCCTCCACCTCATTTTTTTCAATACGGACCTGCATATTTTATGACACTTTTCGAAATAACTTTTAACGCTTAATTCAACGATATATCATACAATGTCATTCAAAGTTGATTCTTAGGTGATTTTGACCCTTATCCAAATTTCTTTGGGTCGGATCTGTATTACATTTAGGTACCTTCAGTATAATTAACAACATGCAATACATTTCGATAAGAAAATCAACTTACTCATCTTCAACTGAATGGAACGTAACAGAATCAAAGCAAGAAACAAGTAATAATTATTTACAAATTTCAAGAGGTGAAAAACCTAATTCATAATAATTAAACGAAACTATAATTTAATGAAAGAAAAATCAAATGATTATTCGAAAGTAAATGATGAACATTAATGAAGTAAGTGTTCGAAATGTCCACCATTTTGTGAAATGCACTTTGCGGTTCTGGAACCCATACTTCTTATACATTTGCTTATTTCGTCTCCTTGAATACCTTCCAATATATTCTCAATCTTCTCGCGAGGAATCTCTATTGTCGGGTTCGTAGTATAATAAGTTTTATTTTTGAGATATCCCCACAAATAATAACCCAGCGGATTCAAATCCGGAGATCTGGCAGGCCATGCTACTGGACCTCTTGTTCCAATCCATGAATCGGGAAAAGTTCGATTTAGATAATCTGTGACTATTCTTGAGTTGTGTGGACCACATCCGTCTTGTTGGAACCATGGACTATTACGCCGATACCGTATAGGAAGATCATCCAACATTCCTTCTATAATTTCTACATATTTTGCTCCGGTTAGGTTGCCGTCAATAAAATAGGGTCCCAGTAATTTATTATTCAACAAACCGCACCATATGTTCAAAGAAAAACGATATCGATGTCTAACTTCATGAATTGAGTGAGGATTTTCTTTGGCATAAAAATGTTTGTTCCTTCGATTGAACATGCCAGAATTTGTGAATGTCGTTTCGTCCCCTCAAATGATATTGTGCGCAGAATTGTTGTTATTCCGCACCTTCCGTTGAAACCAATTACAGAATTGCAACCTTCTCTCAGAACATTGCGATATAGTTTTTGCACGGCTTGGTATTTATAGTCATGGTATTCGTGTCTCTTGAGTATTTTATTAACAGCACTTTCTGATAAATTGCATTCACTGGTCATAGTTCTCGATCCTATTCCTGGATTCATTCGAATTTGGGCCAGAACATTGATGTCATTGATAGGCACGTTTCGTCGTACATAAGGACCTCTAGGTTTGATGAATGAATTATGTGCAAGTAACGTTGTAGATAAACGTCGAAACATTTCAATATTTGGTGTTGTTCTTTCAGGATATAATTCACCATACCTTTGTTGTGCTTTGAACGAATTTCTATCTAGTTTCATGTACACTTCGTACATATCTCTCTTCTCTTCATTTGTGTATCTTACCATATCGAATAAGTTAAATTGAAATTACTCAGAAAAGTATTTAATGACAAGTTCTTGTGACACAATAATAAACGAAGTGACAAATAATATGACATTTCTTGTTATGGTCTCTTTTATCCACGGCCTACTACTTGAAAATGATACATTCAATAAACCTAGAGTTGTGTGTATGTGAGAAAAAACGAGTCTATCAACGATATCAATGTTGTGACCCAAATTCAATTGAACCCAGAAAAAAAATCGAGAACTGTGGCCAGTGAATGCAATTTATCAAAAACTGCTGTTAATAAAATAGTCAAGAGACGCGAATACAATGATTTTAAATTTGAATACCAAGCCTTGCAAAAATTATATCGTAATGATCTCAAAATGAAGTTCGATTCTGTAATTTGTTTCAACGGAACAAATGACAAATCCAACAATAATGATTCCTTGCGAGAAGATTGAGAATGTATTGGAAGGTATCCAAGGAGACGAAATAAGCAAATGTATAAGAAGTATGGGTTCCAGAACCGCAAAGTGCATTTTACAAAATTGTGGACATTTCGGACACTTACTTCATTAATGTTCATCATCCACTTTCGAATAATCATTTGATTTTTCTTTCATTAAATGATAGTTTCGTCTAATTATTATGAATTAGGTTTTTCACCTCTTGAAATTTGTAAATAATTATTACTTGTTTCTTGCTTTGATTCTGTTACGTTCCATACAGTTGAAGATGAGTAGGTTGATTTTCTTATCGAAATGTATTGCATGTTGTTAATTAAACTAAAGGTACCTAAATGTAATACAGATCCGACCCAAAGGAATTTGGATCAAAATCACCTTAAAATCACCTGAAAATCAACGTTGAATGACATTGTATGATATATTGTTGAACTCAGCGTTAAAAGTCATTTCGAAAAGTGTCATAAAATATGCAGGTCCGTATTGAAAAAAATGAGGTTGAGGGTGGCCCAGAGCGTACGAAACGTTGGATACAAAATCTGATTATGTCAAAATGAGGATAATTTACTGTCGAATAAAAAACTCCTGTGACATTTTTCGATAATATTCGAAATAAAGTGGGAAAAAAAGAAAAATCAAAATGACAGAATTTACTTTTCTTATGATATCTCAATAACCGGCCCTGACAATCTCGATTTGTTTGAACTGCTTGACAATGCTTCTATGAATATAACTTTTTCGCTATTTGACCGACCTTCTAACTCTTATGGTTTAAAAGTTACCAATACAATCCCATTAAAAAAGTGGCCACTCTGTATATATATATATATATATATATATATATATGACATGCTCTCCCCCTATCCAAACTAAAAAACGAGCGGTTAACGTACCCCTATTTTCGAACCACCCTGTATAAAAAAAATATGTCAATTAACTTCGATCCAGATTGAGGGAGTTTATCCAGGCTAAATTGAATCTTCAATCTTCAAGCCACGAGTTGAAAACTCTGGCTAAGTGGTGGTGGGTACTGGGGAACTTTTTCCACCACAAGTTGCACAACCCGTCTGGGCCTGGAGCAGCAAAGTTCTTCGAGCCCTGTAGAGCTTTCCGAACTTCTTCCGAAGTTATCGGTTGGCGCAGTTCAATGGGATGAGGTTGCTGAAACCTCCTACAGAAGGCTCCAAACTGCGTCAGGGCTGGAGTGTCTAAGTTGAGTGGCTGCGGATATTCGTAAATCTCATTCCAGAAGTTTTCCACCTGATCAGCGGTCGGCGGGTTTTCCACAACACTCGTTGGTTTGAAATTTTTCGAATTGGATTTTTTTTTGTTTTCCCTGTTATAGAGCTCGAAACGAAAAACTATAATGGAAACTAGATCAACGTGACATTGTACATCATAGAGGCATGGTATTCCCTGAATAAATAGGTGTTTTGTCAATTATCGGAATTGTAAAAAATTCTGAGCTTCACTTTTCATCTTTCACACCCTGTATCTCAAAAACTAGTCGGTGGATTTTTTGGAGCCCATGTACACTTCTGCCGAAAAAGTCGAAATCTAGAACATACCAAAAATTCAGGAAATTTATTAAAAGCCATTTTCCATAACGATGGTGTGGGGTCGTTTGAATAAGGAATTGTGCAGCAATGATCAACCAAACTATGTTGAAAAATGTTCGCCGCGAAATGTTATAGAGAACAATTTTATGAATGGAGTGCGTAGTCACGTAGAATACTGAAAATTTGTACGTTGTTTGTTTATTGATTTTTTTTTAATTTTTCCACATCCACCCAATCAATACTAGATTTAATTAGGATAATAATGTACTAAAAAGTTTAATACAAATATTAGTTGGTTTAAATTTCATTTACGCGTTGATAATATTGAATGAGCTCTTGTGCATCAATATACAGGGCATGACTACACCTAGTTACAAGACTAAATCGTGTTTGCGAAATCAATCTCCCGCAGAATGTCTATTCCACAAATATTTGATTCGTTTCAACCCAAACTCATGTGATTCTTATTAAAGCTGTTCCCAGATAAAACAATAATATATAATGTTTCTCAGTAAGGGTGGAGAAATAAAATGATTTTTCTTTCAATATGGGTCAAAATTGGTACATGAGTTCCTCCTTGTATTCCAAACACATTTTTTCAATAACATTTGACCCATTTGAATTTGACCCATTTTCCGGCACTACAGACAATTTTTTTTTTCCGGCAAATCTGAGGTCACGTGATATAAGTCGCAACGGATTCTTCAGTTATGAGACATGCAGAAACGAACCGCTATAGGAGTTTTTCATGAATTTCAATAACAAATTTTTTTCTCATATGTAGCCAACTTTTTGACGGACACTGTATATAATGAAACGGCATAACGGCAAACGGCATAACGGCAAACGGCATACGGCAACGGCATAACGGCAAACGGCATAACGGCAAACGGCATACGGCAAACGGCATAACGGCAAACGGCATATCGTCAAACGGCATGACGGCATAACGGCAAACGGCATAACGGCAAACGGCATAATGGCAAACGGCAAACGGCAAACGGCAAACGGCAAACGGCAAACGGCATAACGGCAAACGGCATGACGGCAAACGGCATAACGGCATAACCGGAAAACAGGACAAGGGAATACCGGGAAAAAGTGATAATGGAAAAACGGGATAACATGGAAACGAGAAAACCGTATAACGGTATGAGAGAAAAATGTGATAACGGAAATACCAGAATGGCGAGAATATGGGGTAACATGAATAACGGGATAAGGGAAAATCGGAAGGAAGAAATCGGAAAGAAAACATAGAAGGAACGAAATTCTACGCAGACGGGAGTTTTCAGGAAAATGATTCGAGAAAATATAGAAATTTGGACAAAACAACGTCTGTCGGGTCAGCTAGTAACGAATACAATGAAAATATGAAGATTCTATATTTCAGCTGATTGAAATTTCCTTATCAATTATTCAAAATTTACCAACCCGTTCGGTCCATTGGCACCGTTTGCAATAAAAAAAAATCAGATGAGATAGAAAATACACATCATATTCAGTCAAATAACTGACATGTGTTTTCAATACTCACCCGAATCATTTCCAGCCAAGTCGAACATGATACCATTGGATTGACGGTGTTTCCAATTTAATCCCATATCTGAACCAAATATCATGAAACAATAAAAAATTCACGCCGCTGGTAACCAATAAACAAAATATAAGGAAACATGTATTCACTGGGATATGATATGATCGCTCTAGTTATTCATTTTATGCGCAGCTAGAGTGTTTGATTATCTTGGGTGTTTTATATGCTTATAAGACAACCTAGATTCTCACTGCTTTTGGTGCTTATTTGAGTTTATGACAGTTACTGAAAATTTATGAAATATGTTGTTCAAGAAGGTTATGATATCGTTTCTAAAACAAATGGATTGTTTATTATATTACTTGGCTTTTTTATCGACTCCATTCGTTATACCAATAACAACTTTCCTTATCTACAATGGAAAGAACTGGTACACCACGAGAGATATGGAAGGATGTTCAGGAAGCAAGTTGTCATTATCGGGAAAGTCCAAGTTAACTCAACAGAGGGAACTCAGTGAAGTCAACAAGTGGGGAGATAAATAGGCGTTACAGTAATTAGTGAAAATGTTTTGCTGGCATATTTCACTGCTGCTAGTAAAATGAAACAATTCTGAAAGTGAACAGAAATATACATATTGATAATTATGGTAAGCTAATTGCTTTTTGAAAAGTCAACTCCAAATCTATATACCACAAAGGCTGAAATTCTTGAACAACAACAAATCAAGTAATCCCAAAAGGAAGCTCCCGAAGATAAATACTTCATGATGAAGCTTGCAGTAATAATAAGCGTAGCTGGCGCTTGCGGATGTGATGACATAATTTATCTGGAAGTAGGTAACGTAGAAGGCAAAGGGGCCTTCCTACTTGTTTACTACAATTCCTGATACGAAAACATGTTCCATTCATTTGTTGGATGATACGGACAAGATGTTCATAAAATCAGATGTGGAATCATCTGCGACTGAAAAATAAACTTTATTCACTACCTTCCATCGTTCAAGATAACCTCTTGGGAAGTATTCATGTTGAAAAAAGAAACATTATAGTTGAATATTGGGAGAAAGATTTAAAAAAAAATACCTTTAAATAAAAAATGTTAAAAATTATTTCTGGTGAGAACCCCTCTTTGAGAAACTTTCTTCTCTGCGTCATTCATCTATATCTGGAGTTCTTCGGGTGGAATTGACAGAATATGCGGATTCATCTGATAAAAAGATGAAATGGCATTTTCGTTAATGCAGAAAAAACTTATTTTGTGTCCAATCCGAAACCATCTGGGAGTCTTCATACAAATTATGGACAAGTTACTCCATGTAATAGAAAATGCAAACAAAATTTTAGATTAATCGTTTTTCAATATGATGGGAAGAAAACAGTACGTAATTTCGAAGTGTATATGTGGTGTGGAGTTCACATGAATCAGTTCATCATCAAAAATGACGTTGAAATTCATTTTGATGCAATTTCTATCAGAAACCAATTGATGAAATTTGTTTATTCTTGTATGTTCAGTAGATGACTTGCAAGATATATAATTCCATCCTGTGGTTTGAATTGTATTGCCAACCAGGTTTAGTGATTACCGTTCAAACCATACACTGCGCATTATAGATGATCTGATTCAACTCCGATTCTGGTAGGTGGATGCACGTTTTGTTCGCATAACTTGTGACTTCAATCGTGGTTTTTCAAAATTATTCCGCTTTCTTTAACTTTTAATGTACCAGTACCATGTTTTGTTTCAATAGAATATCAAATTAAAAATACAAACAAAACAAAATTATGTTTTATTCATTACAACAGAAGAAAAAAGCAACAAAATGAACCGAAACGGAGTTATGAAAACTGCTCGAAATGACAACCTCCAACCATTAGACAGGAATATTCCTGGTGTGTTTTGGATTGTCTCGCAGGCTGCAATGATTCAATTTCTAAAATCATTCACACATTCAATGGGGGCCGTATAAACCAAAGACTTCAGATGCAAAAGTCCAAGGGTTCCGAGTCTGGAGATCTGGGAGGCCAAGGTTGAGGTCCTGCTCTACCTATCCAACGATTTGGATACACGTCGTCCAAGTACTGACGAGCAATTACGCTGAAATGGACAGGCGCACCATCGTGCATAAACCACATCCGTGGTCGAATAGCTAGTGGAACATTTTCAAGTAAAATGGAAAGCTGCTCCTAGAGAAAGTATAGGTTGCACCAGTTAGCCTTTACGGTAGAAAATAAGGTCCAATAATATTTTTGCCAATAATTCCGACCCACACATTTAGTGAAAATTCATATTGGTACCGACATTTGTGAATTGCATGTGGGTTTTCTTTAGCCCATAGATGATTGATATGGAAATTTGTAATCCCTTGCCTTGAAACGTTGGATTCGTCAGTAAAAATTGAGCATTTTGGGTAATCATTTGAACATTCCATTGATAAAAGTCTATTCGATTGGGAAAATCCCGCGGCAAAAGTACCTGGACTCGTTGAATATGGTAAGGCTACAACTGGCGATTCTTTGAAAATTTCCAGATTAGTTCATTGCTAACATTGAGTGTGCTAACATTAGGTTTGTATTGTACTCAATTCCGGACGATCTTCAATCATATTGAAAACCTCTTCTTCCAGTGCCACCCTTCTTATTACTCGTGGACGACCATAATCATTTGTTCGTTTTTGATAAGTCCCTCTTGTGTGGTATCACGCGCTGAGGAAACATCTCTGCATAGAGCCGTCTAGCTTCCAAAGAATTTTCATTGGCACGTCCATACATGAAATGCATATCGGCCATTTCAGCGTTGGTGGGATTATTCATATTGAAGTTTCAAAAGACACAATTCAACTCTCAACTACCACATAGAAATGAGGAGTGACTTGACAGCCACCTACTAGATTTTTACGATTTCTTAATACTACGATTGAATCCAAGTTGTGCAAACAAAACGTGACAGCCATCTACTAGATTTTTTCAATTCCATTTACAGAAGATCCGTTCATGCACAATTTTGTATTTTATTTTTTTACTGGGAAACTATTGCTTTCACAGGCACAACACAGGAGTTAAAGAAGTTTTGCAATGAATTGTTCTTTTCAACACATATTTTTAATTGCAAAATTTTGTTTCATTGAAAAGTTCTGGTAAAAAACAGTAATATGGGTTGCATATTTCACCCTTTGAAAGATCAAAACTAAAAAAAAAAATATTTATAGGTAGCCTTTTTATTGGAAAAACATGCCCACAAAATGACATTTCTTCAACGCTTCAGCATTCTTGGAAGCGTGTAACTTTTCGAGGAAAGGCCTAAGAGCTGTTGTCTACATGAAAGACTCCCTTTAATTTTCGACAAGGAATCACACCCTGAAAACTTTCGCACTTAGTTGGTAACACCCTGTATATGTAGTTATGATGACACTACTACATAATGGATACCTGGAGTCAATTGAGGAGGTAGTTATTAGTGGATTTTAATCACAAAAAAGTTAAAAATAAAAACTTTTCAACAAAAAATTAAACCGACGAAAGGATAAACTGAAAAGCAAAATATAAAATAAACCTCTTTAATCTCAATAATAATTGAGCTCCTAACTAATGTAAGTAACTAATTTTGAGTCGGCGCCAAGCAAAAAATCAACGAAGATCATTGTATTACTTTGAAGAAATAATCAAAACGCCGCCGTGCTTCCCGCTGCCATCATTTTACTCTTTACCTCATTCAATTGCTAGTGTGTTTTGGCGCCGACTCAACATTAGTTATTCACATCAGTTAGGAGCTCAGTTATTACTGAAACTAAGGAGGTTCATTTTATTTTTTGCTTTTAAGTTTATTTTTTCGTTGGTTTAATTTTTTGGTAAAAAGTTTTTTTATATCCAATGATTGACAACATTATTTCTAATGATTGTTTATTTAAATTTTTTTATATCTGATCATGACAAATGCTATGATATTGTGTGAGTGACTTGTGCACACAAGAAATAATTTTCATGTGTGAACTTCAAACAAATCAACAATAATATCTAATTTTCATTCAATACGGGATCTAACAAAATATTTTATTTTTCAAGATTTTCGAAAGAAATTTTCAAGAAATATTTCGTTCGTAGGAACTCAAGTGATCAGATATGCAATTTTCAGGCGTGTAAAATTACCGAGAGTACTCTATGATAAATGCTGTATTTGAATTATGGCTTAATCATTTTCACGAACTGCAGTTGCCAAATGATTGTGCATTGACTGTAGGAATGAAAAGAATATTCATAAATTATATCTCAGCTCCCATTGGCATGCCCAAGCTATTCAATTCTCAATAAGAATCTCCACATTCTCTGACATTTTGAAATGAAAATCTAAATATCGATGTCATTTCGAAATATTGACTCGACTTTTAGAAATTGTTCAAAAAACCTGAAATAGTTACAAAACCTGAATCAACATAATGCTATATATGCTCTGAACCAGACATGCAGCAGTATTTGCGGTAAGAATATTGCAGTTGACTGTTTACTTTTTACCCGAGAACGTGGAAATAATTACCACGCTTTCGCATATCTTAATTCGTTTCACAGTGAATTATTTTGTTTGTTTATGATCATTGTTTTATATAAAATTTTTTCAGCGGGAAGTAGTGAATACCCCGGAAATGGAATGTTATGAGAATATTTGCTGGAAAGATTCATCTTACCCCAAAGACGAAATCAATAAAGAAATATTATCGTCAGAAATTTATGAAATGTTGGACATTTGGAATCTCCGAATAGTGGTGTGGAAGACATACAGTCTGTACACTGTGTAATTCAAGTACCACATGAAAATTCAACCACTTTCCATAATGAAGGGAGGAAATAAGTACTTCATAGTGAATTCAATGAAATATAAGCAGACCGAAATTGTGATGAATGTTTGTGGGTAGGTGAAAATATATTGACTAAGATACCTATTGATTGACTGCTTCAGTAAATTTATGTTTTGATTGTGCAGCAAGTCAGAACGGAAGATTTCACAATTTATTCAATCATTCTGAAATCATCAATAATCGAGTTCACGTATCAAGGAAAATATTTTTCATAAAGAAACAATGATAGTTCATTTATTTTCGTGTAAAACTCACCTTCCATGATCAAAATTGTAGATCTCAATCTGCCAAAACCTACTTGATATTTCTATTTTTGTCAAATCGAAAAAAAAAAACTGGTTTCTTTCGGTTTGATTCAACTATAAAATTCCATGAATATATCAAAAAGTTGAAATTTCAGATCTCCTACACTTACGAAAATACAGAAGTCCATTCATCTCATTCACTCGGGTTTCGAACTCTATATGGAGTCGTTAAATAAGAATAAGTTCAAAACTGAAACCCGACTAATGAAGAATCGCACTCTAAGGAATATGAAACAAGAAAATATTCTCATCTGAAATTGTATGTACAAACTATTCAATGTTATCGTCTATTGAATAAACAACTTACACGTAATATACTTTAATGTATTTGATACATATTCATAGTGATTTTCAGAGGAAAACCGTGGTCATATCCACCAACCCTAACAAAACAATACATTCTAACAGTAGTAAGAGATCATAAGATTCAGAGCAAAGTGGCATACGTAGTCGAGTGAAGAAAGCTATTGAGTGGGTATGAAGTTCATTTTGAAATATCAAAATCTGCAATAGAAACCATTACTGACAAATGTATGAGGTTCTGACCTTACACCGATTATTCGTTTTCCACATACTGGCTCTTCTACTGTGCGGTTTTCGAATAACAGACATTGTGATTGTCCAATAAATGGCGCGGGGGCACATAAACTTGAAAAATTTTGAATAGCTGGGGGATTAAGTCATCGTTGAAAAGATAATTCAATTCTCTTTTCAACCATCCTGATTTTTTTGAATTATTTTCAAACGTTTTTTTCACAATAGGCATTTGCAATGTCAAATATATGTGCGGATCTGAATGGTACCGTTACCTCAATATCTTTTGAACGGTTTGATGTGAAACAATGAAACATGAAATTCTTTGAATGGTATTACCGGTCCTACTTTTTGAGAGAAGATACATTACAATTATTCGACAGAGGGCGCTTATGGTACATCAACTTGGAAATTTCGAAAGGCATAGAGGTCGATTCGAACATCGGTGAAAAGGTAATTCAATTTTTCTTTCAACTATGGTTGTTCTACGGAATCACAATTGCGAGTGCGGCTTTTTAAAACCTAACCCCTCTTCAGCCCTCACTGTTTACTTTTGGACGCTTCGACATAGAATACCAGGACCACAACTTTTTTGAATATCACCGATACTGCTCTTTGAAATAGAAGACATTGTGATTCCTCGATGGATGGCGCGGGGGGCATATCAATTTGAGAATATCAGATAGCATGGGGGGTCTAGTGGCACATCGTTGAAAAGATAATTCAATTCTCTTTTCAACCATTCCATTTTATTTTATTTTGTTCAGACATTTTTTCACAATATGGATTCATAATTTCGTTATACTTATCATTTCAAATGCATATTGAGAAAAAAATATTAACGAAATTGAAGAAAATCTAGATTGTTGAAAAGAAAATTGAGTTATCTCTTCACCGATGTGCCACTTGACCCCCCATGCTATTTGAAATTATTAAGTTGATGTGCCCCGCGACATCTATCGGACACTGACAATGTCTTTCATTTCAAAAAGTAGTATTGGTGATTTCATTCAATACCTTTTTTTTCATTATTCTACGTCAAACCGTTCAAAAGTTGAAAGCCGCACTGTATAATATTCAGTTCAAAGAAGAGAAAGACTGACGTGTTATGCGTGTCAAAGGAAACTGATTGATACAAATGGAAAATTATCTTATCAAAGTAGTATACAGGCTACACAAAAACTATTGATTCAATGAAAAACAGCAATGTAATTTACAGCAATTTTTCGTGTGCGTACATATCAGAGCAGAACGTTAAGAGTGAAAGTTGTGGAGCTCAAGGAGCTCTATCGAATTAAAATTTTTTATATGGAAATGTTTTTTCAATCTTCCAACAGCCGCCATTCTGGAACTTCTTTTGCCGGTTCAGCTTATTTTACCACCAAGTCGAGGTATTTAAATGAAGTATTTCTTTGCCATATTACATTCCATTTGGTGATCAATTCAGCTCCCAGTTTGTCCAAAATTTTTATTGTATTCAAATTTCTTGAAAGATCAGAATTGGAATTCAAGAGTAGTTCCAATCAATAGGAACTTGCTTCAGATGTTGTAGGAGCGGATAATCCAAGGGAGACCGCAGAGTGAGGGTACCCATATAGATACCAGAAAAACTAAAATTAGCATGCATATCGAAGCTCATGCTGGATAGTTTTAACGAAGCCCCCATGGTAATCCACGTCAGATGATCTACCGTTAGAAAAGGTGAACGTCACATGCACTCACATCCATTTTATGAGGGAAAACTGATATCACATTAACCCTAAAGCTATAAATAATGGAAACTCTTTTCGTAGCAGACATAGACGACGAGGTCATTCTTAAGATATATCTGATGGGTGACAATGGATTTTTTTCCAATTTGAGCAAAAAATTATAGAATTTGGAGGGGAAGAACTTATTTCAACAACACCATCCGAAAGGGGGAATTGAGGTTGGCTGAAACTGTCAGAACACATGGTTTATTGGAGGAGATCGTTGAAGCTTGACTAGAAGATTGATATATTTGAGATAGTACAACCTTATGAAGAATCCCGCAGAGAATTATCATTTGAATGAGCTCTCATGAGGATAAAACAAGATATCCCTGTCAGATGCTTATATGTTTCCTGATGGAATAACGGTCCAGAGAAGAAGACATCATTGAAAGAGGAAGAAAACTATGCGAGCCAGTTGAGTGAGTAGCAGAATGCCAAACAAGTTGAGATCGGGATATAAGAAGCACAGCTAATGACGTACTGAGATCCAATGAGAAAACCCCAAAACTCCCGTCACCAAAGGAATACGGAGCTGACTTGGGATTTATTGCCACTTACCACAATAGTAGAACATTTGCCTGGTGTATCTGGATGATGTCATGGTTATTGAAATAAACTGATATCGAGAAACATCTGGCCAACCTGCGTGAAGTTTCAGGACGTTTGAGGAGTGTCAACCTTAAGCTGAATCCCCTATTCCAGAAGCAAGTGAATTTATTGTGCCATACAGTCTCTTCAGAAGAAATCCTAACAAATGAATCAAAAATACACTTTATCCGAGACTGGCAGGGACCAGAAAATAAACAAGGGGTGATGAATTTTCTTGGCTTGTGTACTCATCACCGCCAATCTGTCGAAAGGTACGCAGTTATCGCAGCTCCTTCAATAAGTTGATGAATCAATTGATCGAATGTGAGAGAGCTTCCCAAAAACTGAAGGCAGCACCTCGTTCAAGAACTATTTTGGTATATACACAGCAAGTGTTCATACTGTACACAGATGCGAGCAATACCAATGGAGAAACATTCTACTCAGAAACAAATTTCGAGTCAAAAATATTCAATTGAATTTGTGAGCTGATGGGTATCAACACGACCAGGAGTACGGCGCTGCACCACCACAGATGCTATGGTTGAATTAATTTTATATGAAAGAACATATTTCGAACGTAGTGAAAAACCATCAGAGGAACTGTAACAGACGCATTCAACCATTTCTGCAGTTATCCACGATTCGTACAAGCTCACCCCAGATAGCCTTACCTTCGGAAGGGAACTTCAACTGACCTGTGATTTGATGTTCCGATCACCAAGCACCCAAGAGAAAGAAGTTCATGACTTTGCAGATAAATGAGGGATAGTGTATTGAAAATCTTTTAAACAGTTCGGAAGAGGTTGATACTAGTAAGTGACAAGATGAAAGCTGGTAATCATTTGAAAGCAAACCCAGGAGGATTCAAAGAATTTTAGCCTGTACAACACATGGAAAAAAAACACCGTTTTGGGAACGGTTGTACGAAATGAAGAAGAGAATCAACGACTTTGTTTACAGAATCCAGCGCCGCCGTATGACTAAGATGGAGGTTCTTCAGATGAAAAACTGATGCCATATCATGGTGAACCAATGTCTCTTGATGGCGATCAAATTCAGAGGGGGGGGGTTACAAAAACGAGGCAGTATCCTCTCCATGTTGATTATAAGCCAGATGGTGTGATGGTCGGGAATTTCCAATGACAAACATGGTCTCATCTAGATGTTTCCACGAACAGCTCCAAGATTCTGGAAGCCAAGAACAAGGATGTAAGGTCTGTGGTCATTAATTCAAGGAGTAATAATCCATATTGGGAAGGTCATTTGGTGCAGTGATTACGTGGTATATTTCAATAGTGAATTGTCATTGAGTATTTTATTGTCTTCCTATTATGTTGTGTTTTCCGAGGTTCGATAAACGAACAATTTCTGTTAATCATCATTTGATTAAATATATTCGAAATAAGAACCGAACCATCTCCAATAATACTGCTCGATAATATGATTTTTTCTTCTCTGAGTATATTTTGCTGATTTTATATATGATTCTAATACCTTGCAGCAATTACCTTTTCAAATTCAAACTTCACAAACTCATTTTATTGTATTATTATATCTGTTCATTGAAAAAAAAACTGGGAAATGTTTCTATACATAACAAATCAAGAATCTTGGATTTCATTAAACATATTACATTACTCATTTTTTATGTCAGTTTTGTAGAATTATTCATTAGTTACATCACTTGGGAAAAAAATCAATCCTAACACTTGTCTTGGTCTTCACTGCAAAAACATGACTACTGAATTATTATTCTTCCATTGAAACGACCGAAGATGAAATTTATGTTACACGTGCACCACATGGCATAGCATAGCAATCAATTTCAGATTCGCCGCCATGTCACAGATTGACAAGCTTAAAAATGCGTCGTCGCGAAATTGCAATTACTGTAAAAATAATGCGGTTAGTTCCATCGCTCAGTGTATATTGTGTGAAGGAATATACCACAATTCTTGTGCATTAGGAATTGCAGGCTTAACAGCTGTTGGCAAGAATAATCTCGTTAAATGTTGTGGCCCGACCAACGAGGTTATCTCAGAAAGCGCGGGAACCATGCAGTTGGAAGACTCATTAAAGGAAATAGTTAGTGCCAAGGACTTAGTGATATCAAGTAAGGATGAAATAATTGCTCATTTGAAAGATAAGGAATCCTTGCTTCACCAAAATATTGCATTTTTACAAGAAAAAATTGAAAAATGTAAGGTTAATGATCCAAGCAAGTCTGACAACACTGCAGGTTACGCTAAATCATGCAATACAACCCAGGCGCAGACTCCAAGATCCCAACATGATGGCCAACATAATTCAAAACAAAATCCCACCGGTACTACCAACACGAATGTCCAACATAATACCAAACAAAACTCCACCAGTACTGCCAACCCTAATGACAACAAAGAGAGAGAAAACAGTTGTGCCAATAACTCCCAAGTTCCGAAGCTTAATAACAATAACCCTAACCTATCAAACATACATAACAAAAGTAACAGAGGTCTTGCCAGTTCCGTGTTCAGGACAAATAATCGTAATTCAGAAGCTAAAAACCCAAATCCTCTCACTACTCAGTAGCTGGGCATGGGTATCCTACAAGCACAAACTATCAACAACAACAAGATGGATGAAATTATTCAGCTGGGTCAAGAAGGTGGACAAACCCATGTCAACGATTTGCAGTCCAGTGAACAACCTTGGCGAACTGCAAAACGTAGACATAAATTTGTTATTGGCAAAAATGAAGTGAGTGACATGGTACGTACAGTACCAAAATTCACATCATTGCATGTAACCAGACTATCTCCTGACATTAAGCCTGAAGACTTAAAAGCTTTCCTGGAACCTAACTCACCGGGTGTTCATTGTGAGATGCACCAGTCAATGCGACCGGAACTTTATGCATCTGTCAAGGTGCAAATTAGACAGGAAGACCTGCGAAACGCGTGGAAGAGAGAGATCTGGCCAAATGGTGCAGTAGTGTCTAAGTTTTTTTTGAAGAAGAGGGTGCTACAAGGGCAAGTAGACCCTCAAACATGAAGCAGACTCAACCAACTCCATATAAACATGACGATATTTATATCTACTATCAAAATGTATGAGGTCTACGGACCAAGGTCCACGATTTCTACACAAGCATACTTTTGGAGGACTATGATATCTTCATGATTACCGAAACTTGGCTAACTGATAGCTTCAGTGACTTGGAATTATTTGATGACAGGTACAATGTGATCAGAAGTGATAGAACAAATGACAAAACCAGAGGAGGTGGAGTTATGATAGCAGCAAAGAAAAACTTTATCCTAAAAAAAGCTGAGCTACACTACACTGGTGATATTGAATGTTTGCTTGTTGAAACTAAAATTAGAAAAGGACATATTCATCTCTGCTGTGTGTATGTTCCTCCTTGTACTAGTAATGATAGCCTCAGTGAGTTTTTATATGCACTTGAGAAATTAGTCTCTGAAAATATTGACATTGTTATCATTGGTGATTTTAATATCACCCACTTTGTAACGAACGGTTGTAACAAAAGTATTCTTTTAAACAATGTCGTTATATTTGTAATTTTGTCCAGTATAACAATGTAATGAACTACATGTACAGGAAACTGGATTTAGTTTTAGCCAATATTGAAACTGAATGTTATAGGTGTGAGCAACCCGTAGTGACTGAGGATCGCTATCATCCCGCTCTGTGTCTATCTGTTCGGACACGGGCCCAGGCATGCCAAAATGACTATTTACAACCATTCCATGTCTATGACTATGCAAGGGGTGATTTTCATTTACTATATAATCTAATGGGTGAAATTAACTGGGATCCGGTTGAAAAAACCAACAATGTTGACACTGCTCTCGAAAAGTTTTATGAAAAAATGCTATCCTGTATTGACCAGGCAATTCCTAAGAAGCAATTAAATCCTAACAAAAAAAGATGTAAGTACCCATCCTATTCTTCAATAGACTTGATAAGAAAAATTAAAAAGAAAAACCAGCTACATAAAGAACTCGAAAGTGGGGAAGATAGTGTAGCACAGTGTAATGAATTCCGAATAATTAGAGATGAGGTTAAAAATCAAACCAAGCGTGAGTATGAGCATTATTTGCAATCAATAGAACACAATGTCAATGATGATCCTAGTAGTTTCTGGTCCCACATCAGATCCAAAACAACCACTTCTGCTATACCTTCTGAAATGCAGTACAATGATAACGTATATAGTGGACTCGAGTACATTGCTAATGCTTTCGCACAATTCTTTAGCTCAGTTTACAATACGCCTACCTCACCTGATCCGCTTACAGATTGTGGTACCTTCAACTTTTCCAACATTACGGAGAAAACCGTCAGTCTTAGTATAAAAAAACTCAAACGTAAAAAAAGTACAGGACCAGACAATATTCCCGCATACATTTTTAAAGGCTGTGCTGACTTTGTTGCAAAGCCTCTTGCATATATTTTCAATCTTGCTTCAAATTTCAATACATTTCCATATGTCCTAAAACATTCCGCAGTCACTCCTATTTTCAAAAACAACAATAAAACTAATATCATAAATTATCGGCCTATTAGCATAGTGAACATAATAGCGAAAATCTTTGAAAAAACTCTTTACAACGACATTCTCGAACATTTCGGGAATAACTTTGTGCAAGAGCAACACGGTTTCCTACCAAACAGGTCCACAGTCACTAACCTAGCCCTTTTCACTCACGCGGCAGCGGAAGCAATAAATAACAAAAATCAGTTTGACGTTATTATGACGGATTGCGCGAAGGCCTCCGACAAGGTCGATCATGATCTACTCTTAAGCAAGTTAGGCAGGCTAGGCCTATCAATTAACGCACTAAAATTTGTTGAAACATACTTAACCTCCAGGCTCCAGCGTGTAAAAATAGGAAACTTTCTATCTGATGAGTTTATCGCGACTTCAGGGGTTCCACAAGGGAGCAGCCTGGGTCCCCTCTTGTTTGCAATCTTTATCAATGACCTACCCGAGACCATATCCCACTCTACTTGCCTTATGTTCGCGGATGATTTCAAAATGTTTAGAACGGTAAGAAATCAACATGACTGCACTCAACTTCAACAAGACTTAAATTGCGTATGTGAATGGTTTGACACAAATAAAATGACTCTGAACATTGACAAATGTGCTGTAATAACTTTCACCCGTAAAGTTAACTATCTACAATGTTCTTATTCTCTTAAAGATTCCGAACTACGTAGGCAAAATGAGTGTAAGGACCTAGGAGTTATTATCCAGTCTAACCTCAAATTTAACAAACATTTCACCTTCATTATTAATAAAGCTCACAAAGTACTTGGCTTTGTAATAAGAAATACAAAATTCTTCAAAAATAGTAATAACATTATCACCGTATACAATACCTTAGTTAGGCCCCACCTTGAATATGCCTCTATTATATGGTCACCACAGGCGGACATCAATAAAGATGCAATAGAAAAGGTTCAAAAAAGATTTTTGTGATACCTATATGTTCGTAAATACAATGCATATCCTTATTTGGTATCCTATCAAAGTATGCTAGAAAGTTTTAACCTGGTGTCGCTTGAAAGGAGGAGACTCGTTCAGGCTGCACTTTGTATCTATTACATTATCAACAACGTCAAATACAATGGTCTCGCATTAATTAACACTGTCAAAATTACAGTACCCAAAATAAACTTGAGAATGAACGGAAAAATGAATTTCTCCACAAATCCTACGGATTGCTCAACAATAAACAACATGCTACAACAATGTAATTCCCTTGTTGATAAGTATGACTTAGATTTTTACATGTCCTGTCCTAAAACTATTAAAGCTTGTATGCTGTAAAATTTTAAAAATTCGACTCTTTTTGGAGTTTTCTCTTCCTAGTGTAAGCACTTTGTGAGTATTCTCTTCCTAGCATAAGTTAGTTTTGAGCACCTCAACCTTACATGTTGTTACATTTTAATGTGTTTGTAAGTGAAACTAAATAAAAATAAATAATTTGTCTTGTTGTCACAATTCAGTCTTCGACCTCGTTGTAAACAAACGATGATTTGAGAAGAAATTGAAAAATGTGGTACCAAAAATTCGATAGAACTCAAATTCACATGGACCACTCATGAAAAATAAATATGTCATTGATTAATATAAATCAATTATTTCTTCATACTCAGAAAGGTTCTGTTTTTCAATAACTCTCCAACAATGTGTTGTTGCTTTTTTTTATGACTGAACATCTATGATGAAGAGTAAAGGTGGTATGTGTTTAATTCATTTTCTTCATTTGTGAGCAAATTTGAATATACCTCCTTTGGCCAATGTGGTTATCGACGAATGATTCAAATGGAATAGAAATCATTAACGTTATTCACCTCCCCTCCCTCCAATCAACTCTCCAACTC